>JAQFVV010006197.1:11818474-12418474 GCA_028023455.1 Epiperipatus broadwayi
TAATAGTCCCAAAAGCAATTAGTTTTTGTTATACAATTATTTTTGTAATGATTCTTAACAACTTTACATCTTTTGTAATCTTTTCAAGATTTCACAATCTACTTTTATCCACTATATCATAAATATTTTTTTAATCTAAAAATGAATATAATAAGACATTTTATTTAACTGTGATACAATAAATACATTATTTCCTATCTTTATCCCAGGATGAAATCCATTTCGAATCTATCTCAACATTTCATTTCTTTCCATTCAAATCCTATCCATTAAGACATAGACAAATAATTCATAAGCTGTGAAAATAATTGCTATTAACCTATAGCTAGTTATTAACTTTTTTTATTATTTTTCTTTATATAATCTAATTTTCACACGTTCCCATTCATTTGGAAATTTATTGTCAATTATAATTTCATAAAAGACTTATCTTCCCATGCATATACTTTCTATAGCCAC
This sequence comes from Epiperipatus broadwayi, assembly GCA_028023455.1. Classification (NCBI taxonomy): domain Eukaryota; kingdom Metazoa; phylum Onychophora; class Udeonychophora; order Euonychophora; family Peripatidae; genus Epiperipatus; species Epiperipatus broadwayi. The sequence goes on from JAQFVV010006197.1 coordinate 11,818,934, forward strand.
ACCATCTAATCCTTTTAATTTTGCTTTTTTAATCTATTTATTATTCTATTCAAATCTGCATCTGCTATGCTATTAATCGAAATTAAGCTCATTTACTAACTGTCCTTCACCCAATGATTTAACTATAAAATTATTAAATATTTTCAGTCATCACATTTCTGCATTTAGTAATATAATACTTGTATACTGTATTGAAAATGTTATGAGTATTTAAAATATAATCTTCTGAAATTAACATCATCTTAATAGTGCTTGATAATAATAACAACGAATGTCATATCAGATACTAAGTTTCCCAATCACTATGAATTTGAGTTCATGAATATTGGCAATTAAATCATACTTTATTGTTTATAAAGTAAACTCTCATACTTGTTCATGATCATCAAATACTGAAACAAATTGTTTCTAAATAATTATGTGATTTTGTTCTTTTATACAATTTAATTGTAGCATGAATAATGAGCTATTGAAATAATCATAAATAAATAAAAAGCCAACATACTTTTTATAAATTAAATAATTAATTATAAATAAAACTCATCATAGGTATCTGCCATAAGTTTGAGAAGAATCAGTTCTTTGTCAAGCTGTTGACATCATTGATTGTATTTCCTATTATAAATTATCTTCTATTTACATGATTATTACTTGATAATTATTTTAATTACCTAAAAAAGAAATTTACTGTAGCTGGATTCACAATAAAGCTTTCAAATCAACTGTTATTAAAATATGTAATATTCATTTATCAGTGAAGTGTACTGAGCATCTCTTACAAGAACTCTCAGAAGTTTTGATGGTCTTTTCAAGTTGCAATTACAAAATTTCTTTTTAATATCTAACATACAGGCTATATATATTCCTAAACAAATAATGTAATGTATAGGGTATTTTGAGCTCAGACTTTCTTACGACCCTCAACCTCTCCACATTAACCTTGACCATATATGTCTAAAAAATAAATAATCAGTATTTCGTGCTAAACCAGCACTCCGTCAATTGGTCCAGATTATCATCTCTGCACATATATACAATAAGTGCTCAGATTTATATTAAGATAGCCAATGTTCATACTTCTAATCTTTTTATAAAACAGTTATTTACTTTATAAAATACTGTTTTGATCAAGAAAAGCTCACATTGGTTATCATTCTTTAAGAATTGTTTTATTATAGCTTTAAGTTATGAACTTCAATATTGCCGCTTTAGAGTAGTTAGAGGATAATTGTATATAATACAAATGTTTGCTGTTGTGCGCTGTATTTGACAGTTTATATTTACAAGTTGTTATATTCTTTAATCAACTATGAATTACAAAAATGAATCACTAACAAAATAATGATCAAATCATATGATTAATATTAGAACAAAAACTTAAACTTGCAAAATTCTATTAAGATAGTACATGAATAGCAAAAATAGTATATGATAAAAGAAATTAATTAAAATAAAATGATAATCAAAGAACATGGAATGACATTTCATTATAAATAAATGATTTTTGAACACAGTGTGTGTAAATGATTTTACAGAATTTGAAATATTAATAATTCAGAAAATATCGTGCAGCTTAGAAGTGATCTCGAGATTTGAAAAATTTAAATACTGTAATGAGCTTATGAAGAAAGAGTTAAACCAGCAAGCATCACATGATCACATCTCCAATACTAGCACATAATTGTTTATAAACAAAGCAAAGCAAAACTCCATATAGTAGTGCCACACTGAGCTAAACACAGTAATCAATGGATGCCAGAAGGCTTGTGCATAAAATCCCTATCTAATGCCTACTCATCCAATATCCCCAGACTAGTTTCTGGCTTGTGGCCATCATCAGTGAGGAGCTTTGGATCTGAGAGCACTGCACCTAAATCTTAGGAAACTAGTCTGGGGATATTGGATGAGTAGGCATTAGATAGGGATTTTATGCACAAGCCTTCTGGCATCCATTGATTACTCTGTTTAGCACAGGTGGCACTACTATATGGAGTTTTGCTTTGCTTTGAAGAAAGAGTTGTTACTCTTGAATATTGAACATGTGTCTGATAATTTATGAATACTATTCCTAACATCAAACAGTATTATTTATTGCTATATAATGCTCACATACGTAGGAAAGAAACAAAAAGAAAGATTACGCAAATTTCATTGTTTAGCTTTTTCAAAGCAATGCAAATTTGGGATTAATTTTCAGCAACAAACATTTATAAAGATATATATATACTATTTAGTTTTTAAAAAGACGTTGTTAACTATTTACTTATTAAAAAATGGCAGTTATTTCTAAAAAAAAAAAAAAAAAGGGTAAGTTAAGAAAAAGTCGTTTACTATTTAGTTTTTTTTTTTAAGTGTCAATGTAATAAAAAAGACCTTGTATAAAAAAGGTCAGTTACTTATTAAAAGGTCAGGGCCAGGTAACATTATAATAAAGTGTTTTTGAGGAGAAACAGCGTCATGTACCGTCAGTGATACTAGTATCCATCTATAATCTATGATAAAATATTTTGACAAACATATTTTCTGTAACACAGGCATTTTTCTCAACCAGTTAATCATGTTACACATTTTTTCTCTATATATTCATATTTTAAATCTTGTAGATTTGATCTTTATGAAGTAGGATGCAATTCAATGTCACAGCTAGAACCTTTTTAATCTTTATGCAAATTTTCAAAAAAGGCCCTTTTTAATATTTATAATTAAGTATCTTGATAGTTTTTTTTTTTTTAATATTGGATCCATACCCATTGCCTTAGTTTACTTCATGATAGCGTTGCTATTAGATTCATTGTTATACTTTTAAAATAGATGGGGAAAAAATTGTCTGTATTTTATTTAAATAGTTGAACTTTATGATTAAAAATTCTTTCTTTCTTTTAGATGGCAGCAGCAACCAAACGTCCACACAAAGTTGCTGGAATGCACTTCTTTGCTCCTGCTCATATAATGAAATTATTAGAGAATGTGCAAGGCAAAAATACATCATTAGAAACTTTAATTACAATCACAAAGCTTGGAACTACCTTAAATAAGGTAGGTTTTTATATTCGTGTATTCATTCATGTACATTTTAAGTTTTCCATTCAAAAACAATTTTAAAATTGATTTTGAAAACCACAGAGACCATTGCAAGCAAACAATAATAAAAATCAACACTCGAATACAAGTTCAATACTATTATTCTGTTGCCAAAAAATTCAACAATTTTAAAATCAAGACAAAATTATGCAGGTGCTCTTCATATTTTCATGATCACACATTATTATATTACATGTGTTACAATTTGTTAAATATATTTTATTTTAACTACCCACACACTTAAAGGCTAATAAATAAATACAATTTAATAAATATTATTAGTATTCTAAAATACTTTTAAGTTAAAACTTGTAAATTAATAAGTGCAATTGATCTGAACGCCATATTTTATTTTGTCATTACAATTTTCATTTTTCACTCTAAAAAATAGTAATAAAAACTTTCAAAAAATATTTATTGTAATTAGTTTTAAAAAAGATAAATCTTACTTGCAAAATTTTATAGAATGTTATATTACTGGAAGTAATTGAAATTAAAAAGCACATCACACTAAATAAGCTGTCATTCTATTTTGCATAAAAAGGAGGAAAAATTCTGGAAATATTTATTTTTTTGATTATTATGTTGTACCTATATAAAAATATTTTTATAACATACATAACATTATAATAGGTGTTTCTAATAGATATTAAAATTAATATTTACAATTTTGTTATTTAATAATTCAATTAATAGTTACACTATTATCTTTTAATATTTGCATATAATAAAGTGAAGAGAAGAAATTAATTAGTAAATATTTATTTTTTATTGCCACAATAGGCAAGAAAATTAAGTTTTTATTTAATATTAATATTTTACTATTTATTTAAGTTTTCATTTGCATAAAGGTATTTTAAAATACAGGAGGTTTATAATGAGAGTAAAGGCAAAAATAAACCATGGATTCAACACCCATGAAAGTATGATGTCTTTATCACCAGTAATGAAAAATGCACCATATTGTAATCCCCTTTTTGTTTTTAGCTAATAGTATTCAAATATCCATTTACCAACCAATATTGTATAAATAGCTGGATTGACTAATAGGTCTATTACCTAAAAAATTTTTATATCTGCTTGTGTATGGAAAATTTCCAACACTAACATGGTCTTTTATTCAAACCCAAGTCATAAGCATGGTGAGATATGTATTAGCCATTATGTTATAAGGTCTAATTTATCATTTAATTTTTTTTTAATCTAGCAAAATTGTTTATATTAGGAATTTCATACTATTGCAACTATATTAAACATAATTTTTTATTTTTCAATTCATTATTATTGATTACTAATATAAATTTGCTTATGACATAGTTTATTTGAGTATGGAATCCTCTTAAATTTTCGAAACATTGAAATCTTATAATATTTTGTTAATAATGATAGAGTTAGGAAAAAAAAATTAATATCATTAATTATATTTTATCTATTTTAAATTGTCATTATCATTTTTTTACAATAGTTTTTTTATTGGAATCTTATGAATAATACATTTATTTTTTTACTCCATGTTCCTTAAATATTGTGCATCCAACATTTAAAAATAAAAATTCTAATACAATATTTTTCTACATGGATCGTTTCTTTTTTAAAAAAACTTGATATGACATACCAATAATATTCATCATCATCATCAACCATTATCAATCCACTGCATGATGAAGGTCTTTCCAAGTTCAATCCCTCTTCTCCAATCCTTAGCTTCTCTTCTCCACATCATCCCTGCACACTTTCTTATTTCATCCATCCATCTTGCATGTGGTCTCTTTCTGGGTCTTTTACAATCTCTTGGAATCCGGTTTAAAATTTCAATTGTCCATCTATTATCATCTCTTCTAGAAATATGTTCAGCCCAATTCCACTTCAGTCTTTTAATTTTTTTAATGAGGTCAGTAACACCTGTTTGTTCTCTTATCCATATATTGCATTCTTGATCTCTTCTTGTTACTCCCAACATGTATCTCTCCATACTTCTTTGAGTGGTCTGAAATCTCTGTATTGCTCTTCTATTAAGTATCCAAGTCTCAGATCCATAAGTAAGAACTGGTAAAATTAAAAACTTTCTTTTTCAAACACGTAGGCATATTTCTTCTTAGTATCAAGTTATTTCTATCATCCAACCAAGTTAATTCTATGATTAATTTTATCCATTATGTTTCCATCTGTATTAATAATCTGACCAAGGTATTTGTAACTATTGTTAACTTCTAACTTATCATAATCAATCTTTATTTTCATATTTTGAGAAATTCCATTAAACATTATTTTAGAGTCTTTTTAACATTTATCTTTAGTTATACTTTCATCTGATAACTCCTGCAACATTTCCTGCAACTCTAAAGCATTATTTGTAAAAACAACTACATCATCTGCAAAATCTAAATGACTTAAATAATCTCCATTTACTTTCGCTCCTTTTCCCATTTTAATCCACAAAATACTTCTTGCAGCACTGCTCTAAAAAGTTTTGGAGATATGAAGTCACCCAAATAATATTATATATACATAAACACATAAATCTATTTAAGAAACAAACAAGTTTGTAAGCTAAATTCCTAATTAGTTAAAAGAACTAATAAATAATGCTCACTTTTTAATAAACAATATTTCTGTAGTGAAAATGACATTACAGAAATATGATTTATTATTGGATAATCTCCAATAATTACTAATAAAAATTATTACTGCTCACCTTTTGTAATATTAATGGCAATAATATTTTGACAGATAAAGATCAGCACTGACAAACTTCATCTAAATGATTATTTAGGAATCTAGCTTGTGAATTATCTTAGAAACACATCTTATCAGTCTTGTTTGTGCAATAAACAGGTTTATTTTTGTAGTGTTATATACACTTTAAAATTATTTAAGCGCTCATTAAAATCATGAAAATTTTACATAAATTAATATATTAGTTTGCTCTTTATTGATAATGTTCTGGTGATTAAATTTTGATAAATTTTAAGTATAGATAAATAAATTAATATTTAAAAAGACTAAAACATTCTATTTGATTTTTTTCTTATACAGTATTTGTAATAATAAAAAATTAATATATATATATAGTTTTCAATTTTTTTAAATTATATTTTAAATAGTTTTACAATTTTCCAAAAATATTTGATTGATGTAAATTGCTATTCCGGAACAAATGGTCATGATTGCATAATTGTACAAAAGTTGTGCTTTAAATTTTAGAATTATTGATGTAAATTGTGACTATTTTAATCATGTGATTAGATCAAGTATAACTACCGAAAATTGTGTTTTTGTTTTTTAATTATTAATGTAAATTGCGATTTTGTAATTTTTTGCAACCACATGTTGATAATCAATATCATTTATTGCTTGGATGTATCAGCAGGGGTTTTGGATGATTGTTAGGATTCAAAATGGCCACTAAATCAACGCCAAATATTTTTATAATTTTCATTGCTAACTAAATTCCTTTCAAATTGCTTTTGCATCTAATATCTTTCTTAGTAATATAAAAAGATTTATCATCAAAAAATAGTTTAATAAATTTTATTTATATTTTTCAAAAGTTAATATTATTCTCAGAATCCAAACAAAAACTACCCAATCACCAACTTCTTTTTTTGTCTTTTTTTTAATGTAATGCTTTAATTATTTTACATTACAATGAATCCTCCCTTTTGATTAAATCCGCTATTTTTATTGTTTAATTAAAAATAAAAAGTAGGTAATAATTCTGGAAAGATACTTCTCAAAATTACCACATACTTGGTTTAGCTCCAACCTTATTAAGAGAAAATACTTTGATAACTAGGCAGATTTAATTACGCTAAAAGAGTTGCCTTGACAACAGTTAGAAATTGTTGATTGTTATTGATATTGGGATTGTCTAAGTGTTGACTGGTTTTTAATGAGATTTAATTTGTACAATATAAAATAGACTGTATTGACTTCCATTTGAATAATTATTAATTTATATATACTGTATATTTAATAATAAGTGTAATAATGTTCAAGGCTAAATGGATTTATAAGAAATCATTAAAAACCAGTCAACACTTAAACAATCCCAACATCAATAACTATCAATAACTTCCAAACTGTTGTCAAGACAATCTTCTTTTAACAATAAGTAGGATTCCATCCTTATTGTTACAGTTTGGAAATTGTTGATTGTTATTCATGTTGGGATTGTCTGGTTTTTAGTGATTGTACATTTAATGTACTATATTTTTTAAAGATAAACACTACAAGGAAATACTATAGAAAAATTTGTCATGCTATAATTAAAAAGACATTTTGATAAGATTCTATAAAGAATGAAAAGTAATTGATGCTGTAAATAAATGACATTTAATTTTAAGATCCTTATTAGTAATTTTATTTAAAGTTAATAATTATTTTATATAAATGTATCTTTCATTAATGATACATGTTGAATATTTGAACTATAAAATCTGCTTCGTTACACTTTGTACATAGTTGTATTTCAGTTAAAAAAAATCATAAAATTATTTATATTTATAATTATTTATGGATTACTATATTATTGTTTCTAAATCATTTATTTTCTTCAATCTCTTGAAAAATGACAGATATGGGTTACTTTTTACATATCAATTTAGCAAGAAGTTTTTATATATTGGCTAATTAAATATTTTTCTTTAAATCTACTTTTAATTAAATGTTAATTGAAGTTTCATTCATTATGCTTTTCATGTAATAAGGCTAAGATTTAATCAATATATGGCCCTGATAAGCACTTTTTATTATGGAGTTTATCTAACTTTGTAAGTGCTTTTCTTGGATATATTACTTTAACAGCTTCATAATTATTATTTAGCTAATATTATATATATTAAATGTGTTTGGTATTAAAATTATTTCATTTGGTATTCTTCATTTTAACTAAATGTCATACTATAAAATCGTCAGCATTTACTATTATAGAGAAATTTAATTTATATCTGAACTTCACGCCTTCCTTTTCGTTGAACATAAAATTGTACACTCAATAATTCCATATTTTTGTCTTATGATTGAGTCAATGGGCACTTACTGATGAACTTTTATTTGGAACCAAGATTTATTAAATTTTAAGAATAAAATTATCTTTTATTTATTAAAGAAAACTAAACTTTTTTTAATTACAAAATTCTTATTCACAAATCACTATTTTAAATTCTTTTAATAGAAATATAATGTTTTAAATAATATAATTTTTATTAAACTCTTTAAACATTCTAATGCAATAGAGTTTATATTATATTTGATTATCCAAATGTGAGAACATATTAATGGTATAGATTAAAAGAAAACTGTCTGAAGTAGCACTTACCATTCACAACTATATGCTGTATATGTTGTTGTTTTTTTGATAATAAAAATAATTTTATATACAGAAAAGATTTTTTTCCAACTTTCAAAAACAGTTATAAAAAAGTAATATGTTTATTATTATTTTTGCAGTAAGTAAATAATATTTTTACTAATCACCTATAAATAAAAACTGCTTCCAGTTGCCTTTCTGGATGGTTTACTCGTTCTAAGCTCCGGATGATTCAGATTTATTTTATAGTGCGATGTTACAATAATTGTAAATCTTAGGTAAGTATCCTCCTTCTTTTTTTAATCATTTAAAGTGACTCTTAATAAAGAACAATTAATTTTTACCTCTACGTTTGAATATAATTTCATTCGTTTTTTTATCATTATCAATCTTGAATGGCGACTATCATAAAAGACCCTATTAGTAAAAGTAGTGGGAGAAAAAATCCAGTTAACACTAAATCCCAACAAAAAGATTCAAAATTGAATCAAAAACATGTCATGGCTTATCCAAATCCTGTCAGACCAAAGAAAACAGTTCAATTTAAAAATCCCAATATGTGAAACATGCCAGTAGTGCCTGAAAGAGAAAGATTTATACGTACATCTTTGCCAGAAGCCTCAGTAAAACTGGCTAAAAGTAACGTGGAAGTAGATCCAAAGAATAATAAACTTCCACGTGGGCCTGGAGGTCCAAACCACCCTTGTTTGGAAGATCTCATCCTTCCCTGCAAAACAATACCAGGCTCACCAAAATCGCTAACTTCCAAGGTAAGTTACATAAATAAATGCGCCGAAAATCTGCTTTTTTAAATTGTGCACTCAATTCCGGAAGTTGAGAAATGCGGTAAAACTTTGCAGTTGAAAAAAATACAATTTCCTATAAATTCGAACTCAGTTTTTCTTGGGAACAATATGTATTCCAACATACCCTACACAACAAAAAAAGAACCAGATTTTTCCGGGATCGGGAACGAAAGTTATGAGGGAAAAACCGATGCAGAGGTGGCGCCATCAGAAAAAAATTCTCAGGAATCACTCAAAAATCACAACGAAGTCAATAGAAACGCCAATACCCATGCCACAGCTTCAAAAAAAGGCTCATTTGATGGGGTGGCCCACCTCCAGCCATATATCACCCTGGCCCCAATATAAATACCGAACGCTAAAATTTTCCTAACCTTTTTTCAAATAATGTCATACCAGCTAACCTCCCCATATTATCTAACACCCCTACATCAGTTGGATCTTCCTTGAGGAGTCCAACCCACATACTTCCATCTAGTTTATCAAATAAGGACAAGCAATTGAAGTATAATAGTGTTGATCAATTTCCAACTCTTTCCCCACAGAAAATACCCAAACTTGGAGGACCCAGTCAGTACCAGAGGAAAGCTTGCCAAGGCCCACCCCAGCATCCTACATCAACATTGCTGCCCAAAGTATCTCAGGACTTTGATCTATATCTGCTGGCTTCCCTGCTGTTGATAACACCCAAGTTGGCGAATCTTCTGGAATCTTTGGCAGAGCTCTACAAATAATGGGCAAAACTCATACAACCCCCAAAGAAGTAAGGGAAGACATACCTCCTTATGATAACCCCAGTAACTACAAGTGTGATCTATCTAACACACACTGAACAATGACAAGTTTAATCTATCAATCAATTCCACCTCTCCTTAAGAAATCTTTTAACATTTATAAGGATGATAAGACTCTGATTCTGGCTGTCACAGATGACAACATCCACCTATTTTAATTCCCTGTTCAATCACTTTTCAAATTATTCACTACACTTGGCATCTATGGCTCGGTATACAAAGTATTGTTTCACACTAATGACAGGTATGACATTATGGCCAAGGAGTCATTCCATAATGGCCATAAGAGTCTATTTGGCCGATATCTGATAACCATAGACCCGGATAGGCCGAGTTCCATTGATGGCTATATCAGGAATTGTGGTGTAAACTTCAGCAAGGCCGATCTCCAGAGAGCCTTAACCCCCTTTGGGAACATCATAGCATTTAAATTTCGGACAATCCGGTATGGTGGGGCCGAGTCACTCTCCAATATAGCAGACTTTTGCATTGCATTAAATAAAGGAATTTCTCCACTCAATTTACCTGGTCTTATTGAGTTCATTGATGTTCCACTTTCCATCATCCTCCAGGGTGTTCCCCCAGTGCTTCCATTGCAGGCTTTCCATTGCAGGCTTATGGGACACCTCATGAAGGACTGCAGAGATCAAAGCTGCATACAATGTGGGCTTATTAGCCATGAACCACATCAATGTCACTCTAAATATAGTACATCACCAGTCCAGCCCACCTTGGGCCCCACCCCTAGGGGCTTTCTGGGGATCAGCCCCCTGGGCTTCCTGACTGTCAATCTGACAGGACTCACCATTCTCCTGACCCCATATATGCTGCAGGAGGTTTTGGGGAGGGCTCTTCATGCAATTTGGTTGTAGAATCAATGGAGAGCCAATCTGCTAACCTCCTGTAAATTATCAATGGTAGATTCTTCCCCCTAACCCCCCCCAGAGGAAGGATTCATTACAGCAGTTTTAAAGAAAAGGAAGAGAAGAAAACTAAAAACACCATTAGACTCTCCTGACCGGTCAACATTGGATTTGGAATCCCTAACGGTAGATGACCTTCTGTGTCTTTTTGATCCTTGTAATCCAGGTAGCAACTCAACTTTCCCTCAAGAAAAAAAGGTGCGGTGCTCCTCCCCACTGATGGCTGGGCCTCCACTGGGGGACCCCCTAAAACAATTAGTGAGACTGAGGTACCTATTTCTCTCACCCCAGAAATATGTGATGAGTTCGCCCTCGGGGTTGAGGGTTTTTTCCCCTCCTCATCTACTAACAGTGATTGTGATGACAGCCCTGGTCCAGACTATGACTCAATACGGTTAGAAACTATACCAGTGCCTGACGATCCTTTACAGAATCCAATGGTTTCCTCTGTGCCACCAAGTCTGCCTGATCCACTGGAACCACTTGATCAACCAACCAAATAACCATGCTCAAGATACTCTCTGTCAATGTAAGGGCCTGAACTCATGGGTTAGGGCATATGCCTTGTCACATTGATTCCATAGACAGGCCCCAGATATTCTGTGCTTATCAGAAATGAAGTTATACCTCCAGACAGACCATCATGTGATTCAACTAATCGAAGAATTCAGCTTCTTTCACTTCTCATTTTCTTTTGCCACATCAGGAGGCATGGCTCTCATAATTAATAAAAAGTCACCAATAGCCCTATTCAAAATGTTATACATAGACTCTCACTGCCTGATAGCGATCTTCCAATCTCATGGATGGTCCTTCAATCTAATAAATTTATACCAACCCCAAAACCTGGACATCATAATCAAAGTTATCCACTCCATCAATGCAACTCTCAGAACAAGCCCGCTTCCCACATTAATTACAGGTGATTTCAATCAATCCTACCTTTCCTTCAGTAACAAGTACATAAAATTCCTTAATCTATCCATGATAAATGGAGAAAGCCTTTTTCCTGAAGGGGCATTCTCATTTTATACAAGGCATACACGTTCCATAATAGACCTGGGTTTTTTTTTCTCCTGTGATGGTGGGATCGAATGAAGCCCATCTCTGGCCCAATGCCTTCTCCGACCATTTGGCAATGGAAATCTGACTCAGGTATCAAATCTGACTCAGGTATCAAAATAACATAATTCCAACAATCAATTATCCCCGCACTATGAGGATGCTGACTAGATCAAATATTACGACCCAACTGGTCTCTGAGGCCTATATTGCATTCCGCCATCTAGAGATCATGTCTCTTCCTCCTGTGGAGGCATGGATGACCTTTGTTAAAATGCTAGGCTATCTAATAAATTAATGCACCCTTAAAACCAAGGGTCCAATCTGACTATTGGCTGAGCTGGACAGAATTGCCAGAGTTCTGCACAACCTGTTTTTTGGGGAGCAGAATATCCTGCAGCACATAATTCACTTGAAAGCAAAATATAAATCAGCACAGTCTTCCCTTGCCGAGTACCTTGCAATTAAGAGGTCTCATCAATACCTACAACATCAGCATTGCTGGACCAGAGGATACCTTCGCTGGGCCCTTGGCTCAGGCAAAAGATCCCAAGCCCCCACATCAATTGAGGTACAAGGAAACTGCTACTCTGGCTCTTCCATGTTGGCCAGAATCAGAGAGTTTTATTCCCTAAAATTTCAGCCATTGGGGATAACTAGTGCCCAGAAAAAATTTGCTTTGGTCAATGCTGCTCCCCATAAGATTATGGAAGGGCGAATTCTACAGAGATTAGGGTCCCTCCTGGACAAGGTCCATCCTGGCCTGCATGGAATTCCAAAATTTCTTTTATTCCATCTGCGCACATTTATGGTACCAATTTTACTAAACATCGTAAATTTCCTTGCTAATGACAGTTGGAAAGCCTTGGACATATGTCCAATCACTATGGTTCCCTTCATCAAGAACCCTGAGGGTCCACTGGTTCTCGAGAACCTTCGACCTATTTTCATGGTGCAGCTTATGATAAAGGTTATTGAGGGCCTTATAAAAGAAGACATCCAAGATAACATCATAGAATACCTCTCTCCTTATCAATTCACAAAGAAAGGTTGCTCGTCTGCTGACGATCGTTGACCATGTTCGCAGGAGAAAAAAATCCCAGCCAGTTGTGGTTCAGCTTGACTTTGCTGGAGCTTTTGACTGCGTCAGAATTGACCTATTGCTTGGTATACTGGAGAGGTTCAAAGTGCCCAAAGCATACCTTCAGATTATAGAGAACCTCCTACAAAATAGGGAGGTTTTTCTCTCATTGGATGGCAGATTATCTCCAGGATTTAGGCCCTGTGTTTTCATCCCACAGGGCTCACCACTGAGAGTCCTTCTCTTTACAGCCTATGTGAACCCCCTGCTTCTAAGCATTGAGGCTGCTCTCCCAGGGATAGCCATTCCTGTGCTTGGAGAGTGCATACACCACATTACCTATATGGGCAATGTGGTGGTGTTTCTCTCCTCTGGCAGGGAGCTTGCAAGACTTGGAGAGCTCCTAGACCAGTTTGCTCGCATATTTGGTCTTGAGGTCAACGAATGCAAATCAGAAATGTGGTCCATCCTGATGGGGAAGCAAATCCAAGGCAGATTCAAAGCATCCCCCCTCCAGAGCTTCCTAGGATTCCATCTTGCTTCCCCCCTCAGTCATGAGGAGAGACATGGAGAGGAAGCCATTCACCAAAATCGAAAAAACAGTTAACTATCAAAAATTTACCTTTCCCTTTTGGGCAAGGTCGCCTTGCTGAATTCGGTAGTACTTCCCAAAATCACATACTACCTGGCCGGCTTTTCACCCACCAACAACTTCATTAAAAGGATCAAGATGCTTTGTAGGAAACTATGCTGGGGGAATGGGGCCCTGGTCATCAGCTTAAACATTTTACAGAAGCCTAAACCCCTGAATGGACTGGTCTTACATGCCATTAAAATCTTCCCAAATTCAAAGGACATACAATATTCTGGTTAGGCTCTTGAATTCTCATTCTGACATTGAGTTCCCAGTTTCCATAGAAAGGGTCGAACCTACCGATAGACCCCCACCCAGATTGAGGAGACTTTGGATCCAACAGCAGGTGACGGATGTCCTATCATGGATCAAGACCTCCAGCTCCCTATTCCAGTCAAAACTTACTTACTGGGACACATACCAACTAATGTTCGAGGAGAAAACATGTACCCCCATCTTGCTCTAAATTTCTATTTCCAGACTTGCCAAATGGACACAATTCCTCAGACTTGAGCCCAAGTATGTAGACTTCCTGCTCAAGGTCAACCTTAAGGCCTTTCCCACAAAGGTTCTTTTTATTCCATCATAGAGGCTATAACATCGATACATTATGTCCAATGTGTGGGAAGCAGGAAGAGACCATGAACCACATTCTGTTCCATTGTGATTCGTGGTCTTGTCTCTGAGGCATGATTCTGAGGAAAATGTCTGCACCTGACCTGACTTATGTAATGATTCCTCTGGCCTTTGAAAAGGGGCTTTTTGCCAGAATTCGGCTGGCTTCATTTGTCAACTTCGGGATTTGGACTATACGTTGCAAACTATTGTTTGAAAGTGGGATTGACTATAGTCCTGAGTCCTTATAAATTTCATATGGAAGGCTAAGGAGATTGACAAGAGGACTTGCCCAGAACAGTTCGTGATTCAGACCTGGGTTCAACTAAAATTATAAGTTCTGACCTTGTCAGGACAGATTCTCCCCCTATTGCTGTGATGACAGGGATGGTATGACCTACCTCCTAACCATCCTATTTGAACTGTATTCCTGTAAACCCATTGCAAACAATGCTTGTTAACAGCAGCTCTAACTATTACCTGTATACACAATTATGTACCTTACTCTATAATTGAATAAAATATATTTTTTGAAAGTAATCACCTATAAATAATTTATATACTTTTTTATAACTATAAAATTACATTTTTATACCAATGAGCATAATGTAAATATAGACATAAATACAGTATATATAAATTTATCATATACTATGTATATAAATAAAATAAAATATGTTATTATATGCGGGTGTACTTTTGTTTTTAAATATAAAATTATGTTTTTCTATCAGTAAATAATATTTTAAATATATATAATACAGTTACATTTGATATATAATTATATGTGCATATATACTCTTATGAAATATTAGAAATGTACTCTACCAAATAATGAGTAATATTTTGGAGTGATGAATTTCCAAGACTATTTATATTAAATGCAAAGACTTATAGCATCAAAGTCTAACTGCAAATCAGATAAAACATGCAATATTTCCAAAGAATAGTAATTCATTCTTGTAGCTGTCATTATCTAAATCTTCTTTTCATATAAGATCACAGGCTACAGATGAAAATGGATTCATTTTTCATCAGATTTGTTAGATTTTGATGCTATTTAGGTTTTGATGCTATGAATCCGTATTTAATGCAGACATTGCTTGGAATAATTTATCACTCTAAAATATTATATAATTTTTATATTTACATGTGCATCAATTTATCTTATTATTTAGATTCCAGTTCTTGTAAAAAATTGTCCTGGTTTTTGCGGAAACAGAATGTTTCATCATTATGTTAATGAGGTAAGAAAAATTATGATTTAAATAAAATTTAAAAATGAAACATTAAATCTTAAAAACAAGTATGAGCAGCATAGTCAGACACATTTTCAGTTAGAATTACCTTTTTTTTTTTATCAATTTAATTATTGAAAATCATCCCAATAAATTTCTATGAACTTTACTTTTAAATGACCATATTTTTAAATTTACATAATTGTTCGTAAATTATTTCTTATTAGGTTAGAAATGATTACATTTTCTTTAATCTCACATGCAAACTTTAATAAATGCTATTAAATATTTTTATTAGATTTGAAATTATACATTTATCTTTAATCTCATGCTATTAAATATAGTATATATATATATTATATATATATATATATATATATATATATATATATATATATATATATATATATATATATATATATATATATATATATATATATATATATATATATATCTTTCAATCTTTTTAAACTATTGGGTTGAACAAATCTAATGAAAAGGTTTGGACTTAATTGAAATCCATATTAAAACTACTTACATGTTGTTGTTGTTTTTATAACATAAGGTATGTATCAGTAGAAATAATTTGTAAAGATATAAAATAAATTTATACTGTGTGCAGAAAATATTCAGCATTAATTGCAACAATGAAATTTATATCATTCTACAGTGAAACCATCTATATAAATATTAATAATCAGATGGTTGGTCCAATCAGATCCCTCACCACTTTCTGACTTTAGGATCTTATTATTGATGAAGAATGAATTATATATATCTATCTAGCATCCGACTTTAATTGCATTATCATAATCAAGTTATTGACTTGAAAGTTTCAAATATCCAAGATTGTCAATAAATTCAATCTGATTGTCTAGTTATACAGGTCTAACACTGGATGAAGGTCAATAGCAAGAAACTAATCTGAGGCGCTGATTGACATTACTATCTGATGTTTATTATTTTTTCATGGATATATAATTGGCTTTGAAGTAGAGTTCTAACAAAGTGAATTATTTCTAACAGTACAGTTGTTTAACGTAAATTAAAAGAGTCATATAATGATTTGTTTTGGCACACCGAAAATAACTTCAGAGCATTCATAGATGTTTTAGAATTGAATTATTTAACAACGTTTAATAATATTTTACGTTGTTTAATAATATTTTACAGAATAAAAATCAACAAACTGTAGAATTTAAATTCTCAATCAACTTAACAATCTTGTTGCAACAACTTTTTATTTATAATAATTAGAATCATGATTTTCAAAAATGTTTTCAATTACTGATAATTAAAATGAATATTAGAGGTGTTAATAAACTAGAAAATGTAATTTTAAACATTTTTTTTTTTAAATTGCCATATGGATTATTAACTCAAATGATATTATAAAAGTGGTAGAGTGAAGCAATAACAAAAGATTCTTAAATTGCAGCTCAACGTGTGACTTCTGGTGCTGATCAGAAAATGAATTCCAATTTTCGTTAGCAATAACCTTATATTTTTCAAATAACTTTTATTTCAACAGGTTTGAAAATATATAATTACATGACCAACATACTATTTTTGTAAAAATTATAGCTCTGCTTGCAAAATTAGGTCCCAATGATATTTTATTAAACATATATTTTGATAACTCTTTAATAAATAAAAGAAATTTTAATATCCTACTGTATAAAAAAAAAATCTCTGATATCAAAACATTTGAAATCATTTTTTTAAAAAATACATTACACAAGAATAATGTGTAAAAAAAAATTGAAGTGAAAAGGATTAAAAATAAAGCAATATATTTCTTTTTCGAATTCAATATTATTTTTACAAAATCAAATTAATAAACTAATGATCAGCTTTTCAAGCTAATGCACATGCACTTTATGAATCTTAATAAATGAATACTTTCATTTTTAACACAAGATGAAGTCTTTGTAAAAGAATAGAATGAATCCACCTATTCTTTCAACCCAAACGCTTAAGTATAGGCAAATCTTAAGTACTGGAAATGAGAGCATGAAGATATTAACCAATCACTTTAAATTACTTTTACTATGTCTGAATGAATGACGCCTGCGAAATTAAGAAAAGAATCAACAAACATAATCTTAATAGATCCTTTATTGTTTATATTAAAATACTTTCATTCAAGGCTGGTTCTCTGAAAGAAATTTTAACATCACTTTTATAGGATTATGCTTTCTACTTTATAACAAGCAATCTGTAAAAAAAAAATTTTTTTTAGAAACTAAAGATACTTTGATTAAAACATTTTATAAATAAACTGATTATTGAAAATAAGATATGGTCTATTGATCACAGCATAATAAATCTTCCACATCATGAATTTTCAACAAATCATTTAAGAAGATTAATACTTTAAAAAATGCTTAAATGAATATGCTTTAAAAACAATTTTGAGAGAAAGAGAGAGAGGGAGGGATGAAGAGAAGGGGGAGAGGGGGGAGGAAAAGAGAGAGAGATGTTTTTAATAGTTTGTATTACAAAGTTTTAAATCAAATATTTAATCTCTTAATTAAGTATTTTGATAATTCTTTATTTTTTGCTCTTCATGATTATTTCAAAACTTGATTTATCACAAACATACTTTTAAATATTTGAGTTTTAGTAAATCCAGAAAACCACATTGAATTAGACTGATACAAGAAATTTTCTACTTTAATCTTTATTTTTTTAGTTTAATGTAAATTTTCAGAAATTCCAACAAATCTAAAAATGGTATTTTTTTCATTATCAACATTTACTTTGCTCTTAAAAACAAACTTGTGGAAAATATTGTTTTTGCATTCTTTCTTTAATCAGTCAAATTAAAAACTCCATCAATAATATATTGAATCATAATATTTGTCATTAAGTCATTTATAAACTGATTGGCTATCAAAAAACAAAGTTAAGATTTATTGTCTGGTATTTTTAACATCAATCTTTTCATTTGAAGTACTTTAGTTTTTCCACCAATAGTAAATACATTTATTCTCATTCTATAATGTAGAAGCTGTATAACATGAATAAGTTTCTGTAAAAAAAAACAAGTATTTTTATTCATAGCCACCTACTTTTTCAATTAACCAAGTTAAAATATCAACAAAAACTTTATCTATAATACTTCAAGATTCTTCAAAATCATACTATTGAATTTCTAATAATTATTCAATTTCTCCAAATATTCTGTCAGAACTTGAACTCTCTATTTTTCTATTTTTAAAATTACAAAGAGTTGTTTTAAATTTACTGAGCTCGATATCTCTACCCAAACCTAAATGAAGCAATGGAATATATGAATTGCCTACATGATTGGTATAGTAATAGAGAAACAGATTCTGGAATTCAAGATTCTTGGATCACATTTTAGATCTGTCATTTCCAGTATAAGAATTAGTTATGAACTTTCAAGTAATACAATTTATTCAAACCATTTCGAGCACTTTTTAGCTAAATCCTTTATTTGTACATATATACACACACCTATGTTTTGACTGTCCTGCAGTAAAGTAAATTGTCTCTGAAGAAGACTGCAGGACAGTTGAAATGTAGATATATGTATATATGTACAAACAAAGAATTTTGCTAAAAAGTGTTTGAAATGGTTTGGATAAATTGTACTTATATAAGATATTACAGAAAAATAAAGAAAAGGGTGATTTTGGCCCTATTTCAACTAATAATTCATTTGGTTATTTTTTTAATGTATGGATTTATTGTCAAGGCTATTTACCTGAATTCTTTTATCATTATCCAAAAGTAGATGCCTCTAAACATTTAAAATATTTTTGATGGATTTAAAAAGATTATGATGTTGTTTTTATTTAGATCTGTAAGTTTGCTTTTAATGCATAAAATAAGATCTCAAGTGACTGCAATAAGCAAATGATTATCTTCTTTACAGTTTTAATTCTCCAATTATTGTCTAGCTGTTAGTGTCCTTGAATTCTGACATTCAATTCTGATCATGCTTATGAAGCTCTACCTTTATTGCATTATTCTGCCAAAGCAAGAAGTATCACATACTTTCTTCTAATTAACTGTTAACAATATTATCATTGCCAATAAAACAATCAAGATTTTTTTTAATGAACTCTTACCTACTACATACTACCTAACCTAAATTCCATGCTCCAATAATATGACAAACTTGAAAGTTCACCAATTATTAAAATTCAATGTAACAATTGTTTTTAAGAACAAACATCATCTTTCCTATAAAAATATTTTAGAATAGGCTTTGTTTTTATTTTTACTGCAGCTATTACTTTAACTTTATGGCATACTAATCTATGATCTGTCCTACAATCTGCATTTGCTCATGTAATATATATTTTATTGATTGTAAGATAGCTAGAAAGTAAAAGAAATCAATATTACATGAGTGTTTATAGTTTGCAGATTAATGGACAGATTCTATATTAGAATGACTCTAATTATATCATAATTCCTAATAGATTGTTGTTTTGAGTATAAATGCATTTATATTCCCTTGCATAACATGTTTTTGTCTAAACAAAATTTACAAAGCTAATATCATTATTTTTAAAAAAATTTGGTAATGTTTTACTGTTTTTTACAACATATGCTTTAGTGTTTTTCAAAGAAAAAAATGTTTGTTTTCTTTTTAACAATATTAATGCAATAACAACCCCCAACAAAGAATAAAAGCTTTTTTCTCTCTGAATTTTCTGATTTTAACATCGGAGCTTAAATACGGATACAATAATTATGAGTGTCATTGTGCAAATTAATTTTTAATACTATCAGCCATTCAGCCATAAATCTACAAATTCCAAGAATAAAAAAATACCAAGTTAGATATTCCAGAAAATCTCAGTTATCTAGTCTCCTTTCATTTGATATTCTGCTAACTTTTTCCATCTGGAATACAGTACATTTCATTAAAGCTCCATATAAATATTAAACCATGACAAGCATAGCTAAAGCTAATAAGTTATTAATTATACATTAAAAAAAATACTATCCCATCATCCTACATTGCATATATTGCTGATATTATAGTTATTTCTACCTCGTAATTAAGAAATATGACAGAGTGACATAGATAGATTTTATTTATAAGACAAACAATTTTTAGATCATTTTTTTCTAAGTCCTTTTTCATCTATGGTCAGGGATTTCTCAAAATAGGGCTGTCAAAATATACCATCATTTTCAGAGTAAAAATATTGTTTTAAATCCCATTCCATTGGTGTTGATTTCTTAATGTTGAAAGATTCACATACTTAGCCACTCATCCAATATGTCTAAGTCATGTAATTCAAATGGTCATATAGCACCAACATATAATGGTGTTAATGCAAAGAGATCACATTTCAAAAATTTTATTAAAAAATTTACTTTCTGAAATAATAATTACTGATTGATAAAAACATGATTTGTTATATGCAATGTCGAAAAATTTTAGTAAGTAATATCTCAGAGAAATGGAACAAACAGAGTATCCATAAAAATGTATGTGAGATAAACTCATATTCTTAAACATATATTATTTGTTTAAATATTAATATGTGTTTTATTTCAATTTTAGAGTAGATGTTTAATAGAAGAAGGGGCATTACCTCATGAAGTTGATAAGGTTATTGAAGATTTTGGTTTTGCCATGGGTCCTTTCAAAGCACAAGATTTAAGTGGTATGTTTTTATGATATGTATTTTTTTTACCTCAACAAGGCTGCTTTACATGTGTAAACACTTCTGTCTTATAGAATTCAATCCTTGGATAGTTCTTACTTTGTATATTTTCAGCATCTTTGCTAAAGTTATGCCATGCTTTAACAATTTTTTTTTTGTATGGTTCACCTTATGATTTTATTTTGTCTTAAAAGTTTTATTTACATATAAATTTATAATAATTTTAAATATATACAGTTTTGGACATAGTGATTAATAAACAAATGTAAGAAATGATAGTTTAATAGAACTACAGAAAAGTATATGAAATAATAATAAATATATGGTAAATAAATAAAATAAAAATTCATATACCATTATAATACTAGTCAAATTTTTTTTATTAAAAATCTTCCACAACCATGGTTTCATTTATTAACAAATAGATATTTTCAAATGAAATTCAGTAAGATACATACATATATATATATATACCAAATAAAATAGCCTTCCCATCATTCATTTCAAAACCCAATTTTCTTTAATATCAAAAGATATCTTCATGAGATTGATGACCTTAAATTCAAAATATTTTACCATCAAACTTTCTTTTGCTCTTTTTTTTCAATTCATTTAGGCCATCAATCTCATAAAGACATCCTTTGATGTTAAAGGAAGTTGGGTTTTGAAGTGAATGATGGGAAGGCTATTTAGTTTGGTATATATACGTGGTATATTTAGTTGAATTTCATTTGAAAAGATCTATTTGTTAATAGATGAAACCATGGCTGAGGAAGAATTTTAGTAAAGTTTAGTTTTTTTTTAATAGTATTGTAATGTTATATTTATTATGGTTAATAGTATAGTGTTAGGTATTATTTAATTTTTAGTAAATACATAATATGAGAAATGTTAAATGTTATATTTTAATAAGAAATAGTATTGTTTTAGAAATTGTTCATCAGTTAATAATAAACCTTGAAGTTTCTTATTGGGGGTAGAAGAAGAAACTCAGAGATCACAAAAGGCAATAATAGTTTTATAATATAATCTTGAATTATCCAATGCAGATCAGGACATTACTTAATATGATTCCATTGTTTAAGATTGTAGTAACTGATAGTAAGTTAGTGATTGATAATGTATAATATATTGTGAGTTCATTCATTAGATAGTAAGAATAGCAGGAACATTCCTCATTGAAATTAGAAATAGGAACTCAAATGTCACATGGCACAGTAATAACATCTATCTAGTAGTCATAAAATAAACTGTCTCCAAACATGTTCAAGACTTATTATGTTGGTGAACCAGAGAATCACTATTGGCAGTTGATATTGAACTTCTCTTTTTTTGCATTGTTATATTAAATATATAGTAAACCATATTACACCTGGGTCTCGTTTTACGCGATAGATAGGTTCCTCAGAAAACACGCGCAAATGAAATCGCGCAAAAATAGACGTAACTTACATTGAAAAAGGGGGGATGCGGTCTGTGATTTTTCAAAATTCACGTAAAAGCAAAGCACCAACGTAAAATTACTTTAAAATTCGCGCAAAAAAAAAATAAGGAAATAAAATATGACTAATAAAAAATTTCAAATTTGAAAAAAATTGATACAAGACAAACTTTTGTTAACTATAATATTTAATTTTATTCAAAATAATATATTTTTATGCACAATTTACAGTACAGTAATTGTACATTTTTTATACACGTTTTAATTATTATAGCTATTTGCCGAAAGACACGTTCGTTTGCAAACAACTAGCGCCAACTTCACACTCATGTTGTAACAGTGGTTTTCTGGTGACAACGTAATTAGTAATTAATCTTTGAGACGATGATTTTATTAATTGTTTATGAAACTAACAACTAAAAATTAAATTCTTATTTTTGTCTTTAATTTTCAATTCGGTTTAAAAATCAAATTTCACATTAATTTCAAGTCGCAGTAAGTAATTTTTAAATTGTTAATTACAATTAAAAATCAGATTTTAATTTTTAATTGTCAAATTTAATTATGCCCACTGCTATTACTGACCTTTTAAAAATAAACTTGTGGACACTAAATGATTAATAATTGATTACGTTCTTTTTTAAAAAGCAAAAACAGAATGTGATTTAAAATGCAAAATTAACATGTACAATGTTTGAACAAATTTACATTATAATCTTGTAAAATTTAATGTGTGTATACATAAAATGTGGAAATTATGATTTTAATTTCATTATTGCATAAAATCTTACTATTATAAAGCACTGAAAATATTAAAATTACTAAGATGAAGGTCGAATTCCAATAATGTGCTATTACTTTCAATATAACGTAAGTGCGCGAAATTTATTATTTAAAGTAATAGCGCATTATCGGAGTTCATACACATTGGGTCTCTTTTTACGTGGACTTATTTAACACACTTCCGGTGAAACACGAATCGCGTAACTTCAAAATCGTGTTAAATAAGTCCGCGTAAAAAGAGCCCCAGGTGTATTTATAAACTTATTATTTTTATTTTTCTGTTTACAGTTTCAAATTCTTCAATCTAAATATATATATATTTAACTCTGAAGAAGACTATTTGTATGCTTGAAACTGTAAGTATAAAAGTAGAAAAATTGCATGGAAATATATAAAAAGGCAAAAATAAGTTTAATAAATTAAGAGACCACATATTACAATAATACAGAATATATATTGAGATGAACCACTTGTGCAATTTTAATATGATAAATATGAGTTTAATGATATGATTAAATATGGATAAAGAAATGAAATTAAAATTATTACAAGGTTTAACATTACTTTCTTTTGTCAAAGCTTAAATAATAAAAGTGTAAATCATAAAAATAATCATATATATTATTGCTATTTGGTATAAATGTAAACGTGGTTTCTCTTAATTCTTATCTTTCAGTAGTTATTTCTGAAAAGTTTTAAAATAATTATGTAAAGCTAAAATAATTAAATAACATTTATTCTTATTAAAATCAAAAGAAATTGAAAAAGAACTATTCTGCTTGCTACTTTCAAATATTAGTTTTTAAGATGTCAAAAATGGGGAAAGGCAAGATAAATATGATTCCATAGCTGCATTTGAAATCAGAATAAAATTTAAGAAAGTTAAATATAAATTAAAATTGTTTGTAAATTAAATCATAAACTAATTAGATGTATATATTAAATGTATGATTCAATTAAAAGCATGATATTTATAACGTTTTATTTATAATTTACTACAAAAAAAAAAAACCTATGAACTTAATTAGCTAAAGTATTTATGATTAAATCAGATAACAATGTGTTTACCAAACAGTTTTGTTTATGTAGGCAATTAATTTAGTATAAATAGAAATTTGGTTAAGTATTCATTTTTCCAGTTTAAACTTTCAACTATTCACATTATCTAAGCAATTTATTATATTAAAGTTGGAGATCATAATCTTATAGATAGTCACAGGAAGAAAAAGAGAATAATTTATCTACATTTGCTAAGTTAAAATTGCTGATATTAATAGATAATTGCTATAACAGATAGAAATGTAAGTATTATTACAATGTATCTGTATCTATTAGTGCAGCGTTTCCCAACCTTTTTTGGCTCGCGTACCACTTGGTAATACATCATGCTAAATTGTACCACTTCGTAAAAATGATTGTATTTCGTGAAATTTGTTATTGCAAGTGTGTTATTTTATTTGCATTATAAATATTATAGGGTGACCATGTATGTATTTACATCTCATAATGAAACAAATTACACTGAAACACGTCTAAACGTCATGCCAGATTATAAACTCGTTGAAATTATAAACTCACGGGAACATATTTATATGTATGTGTTTGTTCAAAGTTTCATATTTTTTTCCAAAATAATTTATTAAAGATTACTTTATTACATTAAAGGTTATTTGGTACATATTTTGTTCAAAGTATTTTCTCATTACTTCATTTGGTTTTCTTGAATTTGAGTCCGTTTTCTCTTTTTCGGAGCATCTTGCTATTGGTTGGGCTATGGAGAGGATAAATCCAGCATGTCCCAAGTCATGGTAAAAACAACCTCAGGAGTTATCAGGCTATCTCTTGTTCTTGTTTTCTTTATATTGTTCAGCATGAAGTTAATAGGATTAAAATTTTGATGATTAAATACTAGCTTACATCTAGTAATCCACAATAGATGATCAAGAATTAATGAGAGTCTAATTTCTGGGTATGATCCTTTTCTGATACATTCTTTCAAATTAAATAATTTAGATTGATTTGCTTTGATCCGACTCATTATTTATCTACTATTTTGTCATATTTCGTTTACTAATAAATGGTTTTAATAAAAACACAAAATTATAAAAAAATCAATTAATATATTTTCTTATCATAATCAAATATTTTTATAAAATAAATTTAATGAGATCTTTGTGCTTGTTTCGAACAACATAATTTTTTGAAATTTGGTTCAAAAGATGCCTGGTATACCCTTAAGTCTACAGCTGCGTTCAGTCTGTTTCGATACTTATTTTTTAAAAAAATATATGAAGAAAAAGCTCTTCCTACTAATTACGTACTAGTAAACGGTAATAATAATTTAAGAACTTTCTCAGAAAGTTGTTCATATTCTTTAATGTTTAACCAAAAATTAATTAGATTGTGTCGTTTGAATTCTACTTGTAAAGTTCTGTCACATGATAATTCTATTAAATTTTCTTTATCTTTTATTGATAATGATGTAGCTTTTTCTAAATTTTCTGCATAGAAGGGGTTTGAAATCCAATTATCATTTGTGTTTTCGGGTTTTGGAAAATATTCCATGAAAGACAATTTTAATCCTGTTAAATGTGCTATTATATTTTCTAGTATATCTTGAGACAGACTAACCTTATTTTCAAACAAAAAAATATGTAGAGTTTCGAATACTTCCAGTTGATTGTTTTCGATACTTCTATATATTACTGTTTCCAAAAATCTAATTTCTTAATCATACTTTCAATTTTATCATTAACATTAAAGATCGTTATCGACTGTACATATTAACAACTTTACTGTATAATATTATTAATTAAAATAATTTTTATGAATTATAGGAAAAAACGTTTCTATGATATTTTTATGATTTAATTTTTTTTTTATGTCCGCCATTATTGATTATTTTTCGTGTACCATCAACCAGCAACTCGCGTACCACCAGTGGTACACGTACCACAGGTTGGGAAACACTGTATTAGTGAAATGAATAAATATATATCACTATGGTCAGCTACAACATTCTCTTTTTGAATTATTGTTTTTTTTTACCAACCATATTAATTGTGAAGGAATGATATCTAGCTAAACTTTTTAATGTCTAAGAAAAGAAATATCATTCATCATCCTATCTAAAAAATATTAGCTGCCATAAAATATTGAATACTAAAGAAGTCAGAAAACCTAAAGAAATCAAACAAATTTTCACTACTCGGTGTTTCTGTATTTCTTTAACTAAGCTGTGTTTATATATATATATGACAGGTTCATAAGCAGTTTTATGTATTTCAAATATTTCTACAACTTTTCAGAATTAATAGTTTATATTATTTATTTAATGGATAAATAATAATATCCATTTTCAAAGACGTACTTAATGAATCCAATACTTATCACAAATATATACTTATATCCACACAAACCCTTGTTCATTCACTAAGACTGAATAATTATTTTAAAAGTTTAAGAAATCTAATTAATTTAAAGATTTAATTTTAATTGAGTTATACATAGATATTTATAGTTAAGATTTTACTTCATTAACGCTTAAATAAATCACTCACACAAACTTGCAGCCCTCTCCTCATTCATGTTTAGGAACCATAACTTGTGCAAATATGAGGCAGATAAAAAAAAAAATCTCATCAATTATATAACTGATTTAAGGAAAATTGGACCACACTTATTCATCCATCAACAGAAAAGTCAACAAATTTTTCTATAAAATAAACCACAACCACAAGAAAGAAAACAAACCAAGAATCTTAATCCCATACGTTCACTCTACAGCTAAAAGCCTTATCAATCAACTATCATGTGACTTTGAAGTCGCTTTCCGTTCACCTCCCAACACCAATAGACTGATAAATAATACCAAAGACAGGATCAAACCTGAACTCACCCCTCAAGTTGTGTACAAAATTACCTGCCCCCAAAGAAATTGCATGGCAACATATTATGGAGAGACCAAAACTAACATTGCCACCAGAGTAGCTCAACACCGATACCTTTACAATAAAACCAAAACAAAGTATGAAGGTAATTCGATTTTTGTCGAACACAAAAGAAACTCTGGACATGCTTTTCTACCTACCACAGCCAGTGTTGTTTGCTCTGAAACAAACGACACCAAACGTAAAGTTAGGGAAGCTTACTTCATTGCGGCTGACCCATCGGCAATCAACAGAAGAGAGGCCTGCTATTCCCTATCTCGTAAATGGTCCATGTAACATCTGCATATAAATTTGCATAAAATTTGCATAGTTTTAGTTATTAACAGAATAACTCGCCATGAATATGGGACTGTAGACTGTCCTGAAAGCGCTTGGCAGTAAAAATTTTGACAATTTATTAATAGCTTCATTAACTGTGCGCAGAGCACATATATATTAATAGATATTTATGATGTAAATCTTTTATTTTATTATTTATTATATTATTTATTGTTTATCAGATGAACCTGTTCAATAAAGCAAACTCTTTTTATTAAATTCTTTAAATTTCTTTAAAAATAATTCAAAACTCATTTATATTTCTTTTTATCTTGCATTACAATAATAACAATGTTTTAAAATTATATCTTAAGATATGTAAATCTAATATATAAAATGTCTTATTTCATCTTCTTTAAACAACAGAGTACTGAAACATAATAAATTTATATTAGAGAGTAGGTACCATGTTTCAAATACAGTATTTATACATGATTGGCTTCATCTAATTCATGATTAATTTATTACATAACCTAAATAATTTTAATAGTATTTGAGTTACTTTCCCTTCTATTAGATCTCCTATTTTAAATATATTTAGACTATTGAACAATACGTAAAAATTTATTATTATAAAGTAAGATAAATATTTTTATCAAACAAAACAAAATTGAACTATTAAGAGAGAAAAGTTAGACAAATTATATTTGTGATATATAATTAAATACTTAAATTATTATTTTTCAATTACTAAAGTTATAATAAAGTAGAAGTTTATGTAAAAATAAATGACTTGCAGTCTTCACTAGAAGGAGCTTACCACTAGCTCCAATCAAGCTTTAATTTATAAGTGCCAAAAAAGAAAGAATTCAAAATCTTTATCAGAAAGTCATTATCCCCAGACCAATTGATTTCAAGCTTATGGCTCATCTCAGTGGGGAGCTAGGACCCCAGACACTATCTAATACGTTACTATCAATTTGAAAACCTGAATTTTTCAGACATGTAAATGTCTTCAAATCCAGCCTTACAAACCAGATAGCTATATGGGCCTGAACTCAATTCGGTTTCACCATATATTAATAGCCTCAGCAATATAACATTGCAAAATCCTCCAGGCTTATAAATTAAAGCTTGATTGAACCTAGTGGTAAGCTCCCTCTAGTGAACATTTTAATACAAGCTTAAAAGCAAGTTATACAATTTGTATCTTGTTTTATTAATTATTATAAGTGTGACTTGCATGCAGTCTTCTTTTAGATAGATCTGTTATGAATTTGTAAAGTTACTTCTACATTTGCACAAATTTTTCAGACCAGGTTTAAACAATAATATAAAATCATCTCTGAACTACAAAGTAGTTTGAATCTTAACATCAGGATGATCATCATTTCTTAAACTTGTTCATAACTGTTATTAAAACAGCAAAACTCTCCATACAGTAGTGTCACTCAGTGCAAGCCAGAGTAATCAATGGATGCCAGAAGGCTTGTGCATAAAATAGGCACTAGATAGGGATTTTATGCACAAGCCTTTTCAAATCCATTGATTACTCTGGCTTGCACTGAGTAGCACTACTGTATGAAGAGTTTTGCCTGATTTAATAGCAGTTATGAGAAAGCATAAGAAATGGTGATCATGTGATGTTTAGTGGTTTAATACCAATCCTGCCTAAAAGGATAGTGGTGACTATGGTTATTAAAAAATCAAAGACACCAAAATGTATGGGTACTGAACTAAGTTCAGACCTATATGGCTAAATAAGCTAATGATCTTAGATTGAAAATATTGTGTTTTAAATTTTATTCTCATAGTATTTTAGTTAAGTAGAAATAAAAGGTTTTTGCTGGAGGATTGCATTAGATCCTAAGATCTAGGTGCAGTGCTCTCAGATTCAAGGCTCCTCACTGATGAAGACCACAAGTCAAAAACTACTCTGGGGATATTAGATGAATATGCATTAGATAGAATTTTATGCACAAGCCTTCTGGCATCCATTGATTACTCTGGCTTGCCCTGAGTGGCACTACTGTATGAGAATTTTGCCTGTTTTAATTTAGTTTGAATCTTGTTGATGATGTTTTCAATATTTCTTGTGCGCAATATTTATTAACTTTTCCAGAAACTTCAAGAATATTTTCAAAAAAATATTGAACTGGTGTTAAGTATATGAAGTAGGATACAAGATACCATTTGAAGATTAGAGCAGATAATCACAAAGAGATTCAAGAAGTTTTTTAAGTATTTACTAATGACATCTTTTTTACTATATTTCAATTATTGTTTGGGTTTTCCACAATTCAGTACTTTACAATGACTTGACTTGAATATGGAGTTAGATTTCTTTACTTCCATGCAAATCTTTCTTAATAATTAATTCTTTTGTAATACAATCTATGAAAAATAACTTTATATAATCAAACTTTAGCTTGTGAGACAGTTATAGTAACTGAACAAAAAATTTTTTCACTTTTTATTAATTACTACTTGGCTAATTACAAACAAATTTCTTTTTTTACCTTATGTAGGAATTTAAAATAATTTTTTTAATAATCTAATCAGTTAATTAATCTGGTTTGGGAAAACATCTTTAATTAAAACAAAATTAATAATGAAAATGAGTAAATTCTTTTAAACCTTTTTTGAATTTAGAATTTAAAATTAAAAGAAACAACTTTATTTAATTAAAATAAACTTTATTTAAAAGAATAATTTTAGAAATTAACTTATGACTTGCCTATTTAAAACATTTATGAATACTATTATATTTTTATTTACTAAATTAATATTTAAAAATTGTTAACCTTTGCACACACATATATATACTCGAACATGACATACAAATAATGTCAGTGTGTGTGTGTGTATGTGAGTGTATATATATAATATTTGATTTACAAATTAGTATTAAGTCTAACCAAAGTTATATTTTTGGATAAATAATTTATTTCCTCAATCTCTTTTTTAACCAATTTTAAACATGTTATATTTATATAAAAGTGTGATAAAAAAAAAATGTTACAATATAATGTGAAGTACAGAAAATGAGAAAGTTGGAATTTTAAAAGGCACATAGATTTTTTTTAAAAAAAAAAAGAAAGAAAAAGAAAAGCACTCCAGGAGAAAAGATAAAAAATAAGAATTTGGGAGAAAGAATGACTTAAGAAAATGAGAATAAATATATAGAGGAGTTTGTATAAATAAAAATAATTAATTGTGGGGTTGGTTTTTTTTTTGTTATTGTTGTTGTTTCAAAATGATAAAGAGAAAATATGTAAGATAGATTAAGTCTATAATTGACAAAATAAGAAGTTGAAGAAAAATAACTTTTAATAAGACAAGAAATGATTAGGCTGTCTGAATAATTTAAAATATGCAAATTGAATCTGTAAATGCAGAATTTGATTAGTGAGAAAATAAGAAATTCACAGATATATAAAGAGAGGGAAAAAAGAAATAGCCAATTTTTTCCATTTTACAATTGTGAATGACAAATTGTCTTTCATTCATTATCAGCCAGTTAGTAGAAAAGATATATAGTGGAGACTTGGCACCACAAGACATCGTGGAAACACCAGTTGCAGACACTAGTTACCGGAAGGTTAAGGAGTCGGTTAGAACTTTACACAGATCATCTTGATCTTATTATTATTTCATATATCCCTGACAAGGCTCTCAGAGGATTTATTACCAAATGGTAAAGTAGAAACTTATATTATTTAATTGTTATAAATTTATGGGATGTAGCAAATAATACCTGTCTTTAAATTAAGGATTGCTATATTTCATAACAAAGGCATTGGAGATTTTATTTTTAAACTTGTGCAGTTTAGAGTTGTGTATTATTGGGGGACATTGTTTGTTAGTCATATCAATAAAGATTTAATTTTTGCATACTGAGTTTGTAAATTTATAGAATACTATTTTAATCTATTTTAGCATGATATTTTAATAGTTTGTTTTGTAAATACATAGCAAAAGTTAACTCAGTCAAAAAACTTGAACCTAGCTGTAGGGAACTAAGTCTAAAGTTATGAAATAAGATAGATAGTAAGAATTTTTCTTATATTAGTTGTTGTGTGGGGCTATTGCTTTAGTCGAGATAAAAAATGTCTTTGGGATAATCAAATATATCAGAGTTTGATAATGATAATGCAGTGGAATGGCCACTGTATATTGTACCGTTTGAAATTGTATGTTAACTCAGCATGATTCACAGCCTGGGTAAAAGTACCTCGAATCCAACCATATGCAAGATCAAAGATAAAGAATACTTATGGATTCTGCCCTCTTTACTCACTCTCTAAATCTGCAAACTAATTAACAACATTTTCAAGGCAAGCAATTAATCTTTTCTACACTCCGTTCCACTAGCATCAGCGGTAGAGCATGGATCTCAACTAATTCATATGTCTAACTCTAATTATTAACTTTAATTAGACTATCTATTTATTTAAATATAAAATGGTATGTGTGTGACCTTGAGTCATCAGATAGCAGCACAATAATTAATTTAGAAAATACTAATTTTAGAATGAATGAGTAGAGACGAACCACAGGTAGCTTAAATTCACTGATATATATTTAATAAAACCTTTTTATAATTTATCCAATGTCTCTGCTTTTATTTCATAAAAGTTCGTTAACACAAATTTCTATTCTGTCATTTATTATGCCTCTGGCAAGAGAGTGGTATAGTTTATATGCCAATCTAACAAATGTAAACGATTATCGATTTGTGGGAGATACCCGCCCAATCTGAGATATAGGAATAGATATTTTTAAAGAGCTATGATAAATATAATTTTATTCTGATTGATTTTATTTTAAGAGAGAAATGATTAACTCAAACTATAGGAATTGGTGTCAGAGAGAGTGATACATTTAAAATATAAATGGATCGCGATATTTGCAAATAAATATTTCAAGATTTAAAATACATAAATTAATCAGATCGTGGTCAATCCACCATAATGTGCTCAGACAAAAGAAAATGAACAAAGCCCAGCATTCAATATTACATTATTAGCATAGACTCAATTCACCTGCTCCCATTCCCGTGACACCAAGAAATAAAGAAAGAATGGTCTGCGCCTTTAGCAAACCTAAAAATATTTCAGGTGAAAGAAATATGAGAATTTTAGCTTTCATATCCTGATAAGAAAATTATGGCCAGTGAAATTATCACGTGGTCTAGTTATGATCTAGCGGCCTCACAGAACAAAAGACAAGTAATTAAGCAAAACACCAGCAAGGCAAAATACAAGCACTGGAGAATATATTTTAGCATTTAAATATATAATTTAAATATATAATTGTGGTTTGATCAAGATAAGACCCACAAGAATAAAATAAGCATTGGTTAATATTATTATGAATATTTATAATGAGCGACACGTCACTTCCTTCAACACAAAATCCCACTAACATTTCAAATGACATTCTATTTCTCTTTTATTATTTAATATGAATATAATTTATAACCCCTCCCACTTTTACTCTTTAAAAATGAAATAATTTAACTAAATGAATTCTCATACTTGAATCTTACGTCTCCCTGCAACTAAACCATGTACATATAAATATAAAAAAGACACATAATATAAAATGGTTTCATCTTGACAAAATAAAGGTTGCTCCAAAATCTTAAGAGCTAGAGAATTATTTATTTTTATTTACCGACAAACATTGGTCGGGAAATAGGCAGCGAATATTTATTTAAGTAAAGCTTTTGTTGGGATGGAACAAAATTGGCATATATTCATTTTATTTAAGTAATTAATAACAATATTTTCTAAACCACATTAGAAGGAAGTTTATCATTAAGAGGCATACTTTTTAGACAGATAGAAGGAGAGCGAAGACATTAGATTTTAAGTAATAGTAAGTGTAGTTTACAGACTATTAAATTAAATATTTTAAATTACATTTAAATTACATTATGGGTATTATATTGTAGAAGACATTAAAATTTAGCAGGGTTTACATTATTTGGTCACTGGAGTTTAGAAGAATAAATTAGGCAGTTAGAAATTGTTGGAAACATATTACCTAATTTATTATGAGTCCAAGTGAAAGTTGGAATCCCATGATGAAAACTGAATTTAAGTGGTGCTTATATAGTACGCGCTCGGCGGCCATTTTGAATTTGAAAACAGCCAAAAACACTGCTGGCACATGCAAGCGATAAATGTCATCGACTAGAAACACTCATTTTTTAAAAAAGTAAATCGCCTGAGGCACTATAATTAAAAAAGGTGTTGGGAAGGGACTACACTTAAAAAAATTGCAGGAAACGTCACATTAAATAGCTTAAGGTGATACTATCAAAAAAAAAGTGCGGGAAAAGGAAAAGAGGTGAAAATTAAAAAATGCTTTAAAATAAACCAAAAACGCTAATTTATATATATAGTCATAATCAAACATTGCAATATTTACAAAAATCCGTTAAAATATAGCGATCACTAGAAAAATAATATAATGCTATAAATCAAACCTTACTTTAAAATAAACCAAAAACGCTAATTTATATATATAGTCATAATCAAACATTACTTTAAAATAAACCAAAACCGCTAATATATATAGTCATGATAATCAAATATTGCAATAGTAAATGTCAAAAGATTAACCCTATGTTAAGGCATTTTTTTAAAAAAAAATCGTAAATGATATTTACAAAAACCCGTTAAAATATAGCGATCATTAGAAAAATAATAAATGCTATTTTAAAAATATCAGTCCGGTCTATCAACGCTATATACTAAATCAGTATTATAATTTTAAAAAACAATATTTAAAAACTATAATGCTATAAATCAAACATTGAGTTGTAACGTCACATTGAATAGCCAAAGGTTATACTATGGAAAAAAGGGGGGGGAAAAAAAAAAAAAAAAAAAAAAAAAAAAATAAAAAAAAAAAAAAAAAAAAAAATATATATATATATAAAAAAAAAAAAAAATTTAAAATAAACCAAAACCGCTAATATATATAGTCATGATAATCAAATATTGCAATAGTAAATCTCAAATGATTAACCCTATGTTAAGGCATTTTTTTTAAAAAAAAATCGTAAATGATAGTTACAAAAACCCGTTAAAATATAGCGATCATTAGAAAAATAATAAATGCTATTTTAAAAATATCAGTCCGGTCTATCAACGCTATATACTAAATCAGTATTATAATTTTAAAAAACAATATTTAAAAACTATAATGCTATAAATCAAACATTGAGTTGTAACGTCACATTGAATAGCCAAAGGTTATACTATGGAAAAAAAGAGCGGGAAAAGAAAAAGAGATGAAAATTAAAAAACACTTTAAAATAAACCAAAAACGCTAATTTATATATATAGTCGTAATCAAACATTACTTTAAAATAAACCAAAAACGCTAATATATATAGTCATGATAATCAAATATTGCAATCGTAAATCTCAAATGATTAACCCTATGTTAAGGCATTTTTTAAAAAAAAAAATCGTAAATGATAGTTACAAAAACCCGTTAAAATATAGCGATCATTAGAAAAATAATAAATGCTATTTTAAAAATATCAGTCCGGTTTATCAACGCTATATACTAAATCAGTATTATAATTTTAAAAAACAATATTTAAAAACTATAATGCTATAAATCAAACATTGAGTTGTAACGTCACATTGAATAGCCAAAGGTTATACTATGGAAAAAAAGAGCGGGAAAAGAAAAAGAGATGAAAATTAAAAAATACTTTAAAATAAACCAAAAACGCTAATTTATATATATATAGTCATTATCAAACATTGCAATATTTACAAAAATCCGTTAAAATATAGCGATCACTAGAAAAATAATATAATGCTATAAATCAAACAATATCAGTCCGGTCTATCAACGCTATATGCTAAATCAGTATTATAATTTAAAAAAACAATATTTAAAAAGTATGATGCTATAAATCAAACATTGAGTTGTAACGTCACATTGAATAGCCAAAGGTTATACTATGGAAAAAAAGAGCGGGAAAAGAAAAAGATGAAAATTAAAAAATACTTTAAAATAAACCAAAAACGCTAATTTATATATATAGTCGTAATCAAACATTACTTTAAAATAAACCAAAAACGCTAATATATATAGTCATGATAATCAAATATTGCAATCGTAAATCTCAAAAGATTAACCCTATGTTAAGGCATTTTTTTAAAAAAAAATCGTAAATGATATTTACAAAAACCCGTTAAAATATAGCGATCATTAGAAAAATAATAAATGCTATTTTAAAAATATCAGTCCGGTCTATCAACGCTATATACTAAATCAGTATTATAATTTTAAAAAACAATATTTAAAAACTATAATGCTATAAATCAAACATTGAGTTGTAACGTCACATTGAATAGTCAAAGGTTATACTATGGAAAAAAAGAGCGGGAAAAGAAAAAGAGATGAAAATTAAAAAATACTTTAAAATAAACCAAAAACGCTAATTTATATATATAGTCATAATCAAACATTGCAATAGCATTTATTTAAGTAATTTTTTACTAATATTTTAAGAATTTAAAAAAAATTACCAACTCTCGATCGGATGGATGGTCGTCCGCTCAGGCTAAATTTGGTTCTTCCTCTTCATTACTGCAATACCACAAAACATCAAATTATACTTTTAAGATTTAGGTTTATTATTTTAAAGAAGACGCCAGTAAACAATTAATTTATTCAGGAAATATCGCAGCTTGATATGGTCTCTTTCAAATTTATTTTTAAAACTGTGTACTTGGGTCTGACACAAGGTATCTATGACGTAAGATAATTTCCAAGAATTATAGTTCGGATTGGGCCTTTGTCTTATTAAGATAAAAGAAAGTGTTAAGTTAAACTTTCAAATTAAAAAAAAAAACAACTGTAAACCAGCTAATGGACTTTTATGCTTCAAGCCTAACATCGTTATGTATATAATCTTATAATAATGTATTTTGATGTCTAATATGTGCGCACATCTAATATATAAATATATTTATTTATATATTAGATGTGCGCACATACACGTAAACATACGTTATTATACATCAAAGTACATTATTATAGGATTATACACGTGGTCTGGGATGGGTTTGAATTTGACAAACAGGCCTACTATGATACATAGAAGGTGAAACGGAATGATAGACAGAATTAGCAACAATAAGTGAATACGCAAATATAATTAAAGAATATATTTTATTAGGCATTCATAATACTGGATGGGGTGGGATGGCAGCTGACATGATAGACTACGTGGGTCGACTACGTCGAAATACATGCACTAGAAAGTAAAAAAAGAATACACCCGTAAATAAATTAAATCATTAATTTATTTTTATATTTTTTATAATAAATGACCAAATAATTTTATTTGCGTCTTTAAAGTGTTAAAACTAAAATCTTAAAACTAATACATGTATCGGCACCCATATATATATATATATATGAGTACAAGTTGTGATGTATAATATGTTACAGTGCGATTATATTTTTACATCATTAATTTATTATAAATTTTTTGTTATAATTAATTTTAACCATCTTTTGCATTTGATGACTAGTTAGGCTTGAGGCATAAAAGTCCATTAGCTGGTTTATAGTTTTGTTTTTTTTTAAATTTGAAAGTTTAACTTAACACTTTCTTTTATCTTAGTAAGACAAAGGCCCAAATCCGAACTATAATTCTTGGAAATTATCTTACGTCATAGATACCTTGTGTCAGACCCAAGTACACAGTTTTAAAAATAAATTTGAAAGAGACCATATCAAGCTGCGATATTTCCTGAATAAATTAATTGTTTACTGGCGTCTTCTTTAAAATAATAAACCTAAATCTTAAAAGTATAATTTGATGTTTTGTGGTATTGCAGTAATGAAGAGGAAGAACCAAATTTAGCCTGAGCGGACGACCATCCATCCGATCGAGAGTTGGTAATTTTTTTTAAATTCTTAAAATATTAGTAAAAAATTACTTAAATAAATGCTATTGCAATGTTTGATTATGACTATATATATAAATTAGCGTTTTTGGTTTATTTTAAAGTATTTTTTAATTTTCATCTCTTTTTCTTTTCCCGCTCTTTTTTTCCATAGTATAACCTTTGACTATTCAATGTGACGTTACAACTCAATGTTTGATTTATAGCATTATAGTTTTTAAATATTGTTTTTTAAAATTATAATACTGATTTAGTATATAGCGTTGATAGACCGGACTGATATTTTTAAAATAGCATTTATTATTTTTCTAATGATCGCTATATTTTAACGGGTTTTTGTAAATATCATTTACGATTTTTTTTTTAAAAAAATGCCTTAACATAGGGTTAATCTTTTGAGATTTACGATTGCAATATTTGATTATCATGACTATATATATTAGCGTTTTTGGTTTATTTTAAAGTAATGTTTGATTACGACTATATATATAAATTAGCGTTTTTGGTTTATTTTAAAGTATTTTTTAATTTTCATCTCTTTTTCTTTTCCCGCTCTTTTTTTCCATAGTATAACCTTTGGCTATTCAATGTGACGTTACAACTCAATGTTTGATTTATAGCATTATAGTTTTTAAATATTGTTTTTTAAAATTATAATACTGATTTAGTATATAGCGTTGATAGACCGGACTGATATTTTTAAAATAGCATTTATTATTTTTCTAATGATGGCTATATTTTAACGGGTTTTTGTAAATATCATTTACGATTTTTTTTAAAAAAAGTGCCTTAACATAGGGTTAATCTTTTGACATTTACTATTGCAATATTTGATTATCATGACTATATATATTAGCGGTTTTGGTTTATTTTAAAGTAATGTTTGATTATGACTATATATATAAATTAGCGTTTTTGGTTTATTTTAAAGTAAGGTTTGATTTATAGCATTATATTATTTTTCTAGTGATCGCTATATTTTAACGGATTTTTGTAAATATTGCAATGTTTGATTATGACTATATATATAAATTAGCGTTTTTGGTTTATTTTAAAGTATTTTTTAATTTTCACCTCTTTTCCTTTTCCCGCACTTTTTTTTTTGATAGTATCACCTTAGGCTATTTAATGTGACGTTTCCCGCAATTTTTTTAAGTGTAGTCCCTTCCCAACACCTTTTTTAATTATAGTGCCTCAGGCGATTTACTTTTTTAAAAAATGAGTGTTTCTAGTCGATGACATTTATCACTTGCATGTGCCAGCAGTGTTTTTGGCTGTTTTCAAATTCAAAATGGCCGCCGAGCGCGTACTATATAGTTTAGCAGTTCATTTTTATGAGGTTTCTCTGACCTATGGTATTTTGATGGTCATGTTTAGGACACAGGAGACTGGCATATTGACGCCGTCTACTCTGCTACTATACTGCGGAATATTTTTATCATGATTTTAAAAATTTGCCTGACGTAGATTTGCCAGGCAATTGCTGACAAAAACTTGGGACTGGCTGTCTTCTATTGTTCTCTTTGGCTATTTATACATTTTTCAATTATTTTTGAGAAATTCCCTTTTTCATATGCTCCAGGCTAAGTGGCAAATATTGAAATACCTAAAGTATATTGCTATTGTATTCTTGAGATCAACTTTCCGATAAACCCAAT
This sequence comes from Epiperipatus broadwayi, assembly GCA_028023455.1. NCBI lineage: Eukaryota > Metazoa > Onychophora > Udeonychophora > Euonychophora > Peripatidae > Epiperipatus > Epiperipatus broadwayi. The sequence goes on from JAQFVV010006197.1 coordinate 11,858,179, forward strand.
GATTTAATTGTTTTAAATCTATTAATTAAATGTAGATTTGCAGAATTTATATTTCAAATTATCTTTTACTTTAATTAAAAAATCCATTACCATTTTGTTACTGGATTTTCTTTTGTTTGAACGCTATGGAATGTTAGTGGGGTTTTTCGTGAAAGCAAATCTCCAGAATAAAATACTTAAAAAATATCATATTAAAAATTTATACATATATATTGATTTTTATAAAAGTTTCTGTTTGTAATTCTATATATATGTATTTGTGTATATATCTATCTATCTGGGACCCTCTAATATTTATAATAAAACATTTTAATAGAAAATTTATACTTTAATAAATTATTTACTGGCCTAAAATTTAAATGTAGATAAAATGGCAGATGGAAAGCTTTACAAACATTGTAACATGCGTGGATCAGGTTTGATCCTTGTCTAGTAATCTAGAAAGACATGAAGCATGGATCTGGCCTACAGAACCATCTGCTTCAATATTATGCAAATTAAAAAAAAATTGTGTTGAATGATATTCAAGATAATAAATGAAAAATAGCAGTTCTGCTGTGTCTTGCAGAATGGAAATTTAGCAGCATTATAAATAAAATATTTTGAGCAATCAATAAATGAGTCAATCACATATGAGGCCATTGGAAAAAATTGAATAATCATTTTAGCTTGAAACCATCTTGACACATAGCCAGATTAATGCTAAGAAATAGAGAACAATATAATGGTGAGACTATTAAAGATTATAATATAACATTGCAGGAGTTATCAAAAAACTAATTATGGCAATTTTGTAGGCCAAGTACTTCTGGGTCAGTTATTATGGGAGATCTCAGATGGTAGGCTTTGTCAAAATTTATTTACAGAGGCAGGTTTAACTTATAAAGTGCAATTAAGAAGTGAATGGCTTATGAGCTTGCAGTTGAACAGGCTCTGGCTTTCAGAAATAGAAATGAGAAAGATTCAAAAATGTTAGTGTGTAAAACAGTGAGAACCAAGAATGGCAGGTTGACAGTGTAAAAAATAAAATTATTTGTTTTTGCTATGGAGCAAAGGACTATTTTGCATGATTTTGCAAATGAAAAAGCAAGACATTTTACAAGTGTAAAGTTAGAGGGCAAGTAACAAAAGTATGTAAAAAGGCTGAAACTTTACAGAAGTATGATGGATCTGAAAATAAAAAAATTGAAGAGAGGAAAATTGAATAGCATTTATACAATCAAAACTATGAAAGCAATAGTGGAAAACAAGTTCATAACAAAATTTGAAATATGGGGTACAGACGTAGAGATGGAGATAGATAGTGGATTGGGGATCGCATTAACATTAATATAAGACTCACTATGGAAAAAAATTAACCCAGTAAAAAATAACACGCAAACAAAGAACACATTTATAATGGCACAGGATGTCAGTGGAAATGAAATAGATATTAAGGGATTACAATTAAATATAGAAACAGAGGTAAAACTTTCTTTGTATATAGTAAAATGGAATATTAGACCCATTATAGGGCATAAATGATTTGATGTCATCGGAATCAATATTACAATTGAATGTGAAATGACCCAAACTTTACTAAATTATTTGAGAATGATTTAGGCTTGATGAGTACAAACCCAGTGGACATGAAGTTAATGGAGAATGCAACTCTAATAATATGTAAGGCAAAAAGAGATACCATTCATGCAACATGCCAAAGTGGAAGAAAAACTTCATGGTTTAGTAGCAAATGGAGTATTAACCCTTGTTAAAGTTTCAGAGTGGGCCATGCCTATTGTAGGTATAACAAAATTGAATGAACAGATCAGACTTTGTGGGGATTACAGAGTTACTATAAATAGGTTTTTAAATAAGGGGTTTACCTGGTGCCAAACATGAGAGAAGTACTAGCAACATTAAGCAGATGCAAAGGTTTTTGCAAAGTTCAATTTAAATTCAATGTACCACCAAATAGCAGTGACAGAAATAATATCACAAATGCTAACACTAGTGATGCCTTTTGGCTTGTTTAAATGTAACAGATTACCATTTAGTGTAATTACAGCCCCAATATTTTCCAAGCAAAAAAAGTTATTATTATTATTTATTTACTTCTAAACTATTATCAAAATTAACTGTTTATCTTGAAAGTAAAAATCTGTTTGTTGTATCCTAATATTTCTAAAGAAGCTGATATTTTTTATTATATCTTTTTTTACTCTCACTATTCTTCTTTTGATAAAGATAATTCAAATTTATTTTTGCTATAAAGAAAATAAAAGAATTAGTTTCTAAATCAATCTCTAAGATGAACATTTTATAAAAGTATTGATGGACATAAATTACCTTATGTGGTTTGGTACAGTCATAGTGTGGCAGATTCTGAAATTCAAGGTCCATGGACTGCAGTGCCATATCTATCATTTCTGCCATTTGAACTTTTTATGAAATCCAGAGTAATAAAGCCATTTTTTGATAAAAACATTAAGTGATGAATTGAACAAATAATTATATAATAAATAAGTGAACAAAAAAAAAGTGTAGTTGTTACAGAGTTAAAAGTTATTTTTGATAAAGATTTTGGATTGTGTGTTTATTTCTACAGTGGATATCTCTATGTTATTTATTTAATTTAATGCTTAAATTCAAGTAGTTACTCAGATTTTGTTATTTTATTTCAGGTTTAGATATTGGCTATTTAATTCATAAAAGTAGATTACCTCCTGGAATTCCCACTTTATCACCTTTTGTTAATGGTGTTAGAATACCTATTCTGGGTTTTCATTTTGCTGAAATAGGTCGCTTAGGAAGAAAATCAGGTAAAAAATATTTAATATTTTGTTCTTTAAATGTGTTTTAATTACACCACTACTCTTACCTAATTGTTTTAATATCACTGCTAGGAAAAGGTTGGTATAAATATGAAAATGGAAAACCTATAATTGATAATGAAGTTTCTGATATAATTTATGAATTCTGCAAGAAGGGCAATATGACAAGACGTAAAATTGGATCTCAGGTAAAATATAGTATTTATTTCTTAAACTTTTGCTCATTGTTTATGAAACATCTAGTCTGTGCTTTATTTTTACACTCCTGGGTGTTATTAAACAAATTTATAATTAAAGAGTTAAGGTGGATGTATGTGATTTAGAAATGAACATACTTAGCTATACTTTTAATAATTAAATATTGTATAGACGAACTTATAAAATAAATTACAATTTAATATAATAAGTAACTATATACAAACATCAGCTTCGTATAGCCATGTGGTAAATAATAATTTAGACTAGGATAGTCTGCGTAAATCCTTAGTCTGTTATTTTACATCTTTCAGGTAAAGAACCCCACTTTAAGTGTTTCATCACATTTTCTTTTTTTACTGAAATTGAAGTGACTTTTTCTAACAGTGAGGTATTCCTTATTTCTTTGGGTATATTATAAGTATAAGTTATTATAAAGTTTTTGGTCCTCTTTTAGATCTATACCTTTCTACATTAGAATGTATGTGGATATGGAGTTAATGAGTATTGGGAATAATCATATTGACTATCATTAGACTTGATACACTAGTTAATTATGTTAATCAGACTTGGTATCCAGCCATATTTCCTGAACAATATTGCCATAAATCATGTCCAAATGAAGAGAGAATCTATCCCTTGTCATTATTGATATCATTTATTTATATCTTCTATATAACAGAATCCTCCCTAGCTTTTTAGATGCTAGTCCATTCATTAAACCACTACTAGCTCAAAAATCACGGTAATGCATCACAGGATTGTGTGTGTGTGTATATATAATAAATGTATACTTAACTAGTTTTGGAATGAGAGAGAGAGAGACAGCAAATGGACAACTAGACTTCTAATTCAAAATATATGTTGAACCATATATATATATACGTATAGTTTAAAAACGTTGGCATTTGTTAATATTTCAAAGCTAAAAGAAATAAAATTTAAAAAAATTGTTCAACGGACGCAATTTAGTTTCCTTTTTTTTTTAGTTAGTATAATTTATTTTTAGATATGTACAATGAAAGTTATTTGTGTTTGATATTATCTATTTAATTAAAGTAAAATTAAAATTGGATGGAACAGAAATACATACAGATTATTAATCCCAGATAACCAAAAGAAAAAAATTCCAAATGCAAGTGATTACAATCAGACCTTTATTGATAATTAAATATGGTCAAAAGAATTTATATAAAAAAAACTGTAGCTAAAAAGCAAAAAGGAATGTACAAGATTATCAATTTGTATTTCAATAACAAAACAAAAAAATGAAAATAATATGTGTTGAAATATAAAACTGACTAGGGTGTAAAACAAAGCAGACAATTGCGAAGAGGGTCTTGTTTTTTTGGCTAGCGGTCTCTATGAGTCTTGGATAAAGAAAATGCCTCTATCCAGGACTACTCATATGCTGAACCAAGTCATTGTGTATGAGTGGAAACCAGAGTGTTTGTGGACACCTTCTTTCATCGTAAAGAGGTCACTCCAAAAAGCTTTTGAGTCTAGCCTTATAACAGGCCAGGAATGTGAAAATATTGACAGAATAAATCTAAGTTAACAAACAAACAGTGAACTCTTCATCCCAAGAAATACATGTATGCTACAATAATCTATGATCTACATAAACCTACAGAAATTACTGGTAAGTTATTATTCATACTCTAATGCATGTCTAATTCAATATGTTTGCAAACTAAATTTAACTATAAACTTTAACTATGAATTCCAAATACCAATAAAGAGATATTTTATCCATGGATTTATTTTTAGAAGAAACTTAAAAAGAGAATTGAAATAAGAATTATTTGATTAACATTATTATCTGGATGAGTGTGTGTATGTTACATTCCTTTGTATTAATTATCGTCTAAATATTTTAATTCATGTTAATAAAATATTTATTATTAATATAATGTTTTCATAATATGTTCTTATTTTTAGTTTATTAGATTTACTATTAAAAAATTGTTTTGATAAATGTAGAAATTACCTATGCCAATATGCTTGTTTATTAGTAAAAGTCCTGGGAAATTTTCTATAAAAGATTAAAATGACAATGTAAAATCCTGATAATATTCTATTTAGTTATTTACTGTGAAAATATTGTATGCAATGGGATGAGAATGTGATATGATATGATGTACTGTGACTTCTCCTTAAACGGAGTCAGGAATCTCTCAGCAGCTATGCCCAGAGAAACCTGTTAGCCACTTTACCTTCCTTTTCCATTGTCCACCCTAAGTTTTCCCATAATCTGTTCCATTCCATTTCCACAACATAATCTTTGTCAACTCCATGACCCCCATATCTAAATCCCCCTTATTTTTTCCCAAACCTAGCATAAAAACCAATAACTCACTTTCTGTATAATCACTTTGTTCATATTTAACCTTCCATAACTTCATTATTTGTACCCTTTCTACTTCCAAGCATTTACATTGAAGTAACAAATGCCTAATATTTTCTATGCCTTCCTCACACAACTTGCAGACTAAATCACCCATATTTTTCCATTTACATGTATATTCCCTTGTTGCTAAAGATCTCATTTGAGCCTTAGACAATAAACTACTTTCCTTACTATTATCATAAATTAACTCACACCCAATGCTCTGTTTACTTCTATATATATTTAAACTCATTTTACTCTCTATACTAGTTCTCCATCTCTCCAACTCCCTATTCTTTATTAGTGCATCTATTCTTCTATCCCATTCCTTCCCACTATAACACTCAACAATCCTCCTAACACAATCATCCCATCTTTTGTACAAGTATACTGACATAACTTCTATATCCAAATCTTCTGCATACCGCATTACCTTTCTCACCCATCTTGTTGCCTGTCCTTTACTTGTAACCCAATTAAATACTATTTTGGCTATTCTTTTATTATCCATAAATTGCAGTCTACCGAACATTTTCAATTTGCTTTTTGCATCCCTCATATAAAAACTTGACCATCCCATTTCTCCTTGAATTACCTCTTTTGCTGTCCACACCTCAGCATCTAATACATGTCTTCCTACTTCCCTCTGTACTTTTTCTAAGCAATCTAATATCCCTTTACTAACACATAATGCATCATTGCTGTATGTTAACCCTGCTATTGCCACTCCCTTCCATACAATTCTAGCTACATCATAGAATCAATAGGTCTGCACCTTGGCACCATCTTAAATAAAAAACTGATTCCACCAGCAATTTGAATTGAAATAATATGTTTTAGAAATATCCATATTCCTACAGGAATAGAATATTTTTTTCATAGTTTGATTAACTAACACATTATAGTGCATAATATAAGATCTAATCCACCAGAAAACATTACAATATATATATAATATTTATAACTATTACAGTATAATTTCTGTAAAATTAAACACATACAATATATATATTTAGATAGGAATGTATCCATGCCAGAGAAAAGTCATTTAATTGGATTGAATTTCCTTATGAGCTCAATATGTTTAAATAAAATCTAGCACAATTATTATTTTTTAAATTAACACCAATTCATATGTCTTAAAAAATAAATAAATATAAAAATTATAATCACTGTTAATTATTAATCATTGGACAGGAAATAAATTATAAATTCTGTTTGATATCATTTTCAAATATTAGATTAAAAATAGTTAAATATATTTGAGAAATGTTAAATATTAATCATAAGAAATTATGATTAATTTTATAATTTTCTTATAAATAATTTGAGGGCCTGTCATCCTAATCAAATAGATCTTACCATATTATCAAAATTCTGGCATTACCACTACCATTAGTTGATTTTTTTTTTTAAAAAAGTAAGTTCAAACTTTTTTGAAAAATTTATCTGTAGGACAGTCACTATCAGTAAAGCTATAAAACATGCAAAACTCTCCATACAGTAGTGCCACCCTGTGCCAAACAGAGTAATCAATGGATGCCAGAAGGCTTGTGCTTAAAATCCCCATCTAGTGCCTACTCATCCAATATCCCCAGACTAGTTTCTGGCTTGTGGCCTTCATCAGTGAGGAGCCTTGGATCTGAGAGCACAAATCTGGTTGACACAGGGTGGCACTACTGTATGGAGAGTTTTTCCTGTTTAATAACAGTTATGATGATCATGTGATGTTTAGTGGTTTATCTGTAAAGTTCAAGACTTCTTTTGCTATACTTTGTTTAGTTTTTCTCCAAGTAGAATGATGGTACAGAGAAATAATGTAGACAAATAGATAGCCTGGCAAAAGACAAAAATTTGGAAGGACGATGGACAGGCACTGATTGTTTTATTTCATCAGCTGTTGGTGGAGAAAGGAATAATACACTTTTAAAATTGGCATCAGCAGGGGGCTACATAGTTCTATGTTTAATTGACTAGTGTACTAATAAAAGTTTTTATTCCATCATAGTGAGACTTTTAGTCATTGTACAGTTTTTTATGTTAGCTGGGTTAATAGTTCACTAGTGGCATCTTTTTAAATAACTATAAATTTTAACCAGTTTAAAACTTTCTGGAATGTTGTTAAAAAAACTCCAATTTCTTAGCTGGCTAAGATGAGCCATAAATTCTTGATTAAGTTGATGTTATAACTGTCTTAAAATTGGAAAAACTTTTAATTCAAAAAAACTCCATCACTGGTATTTATTATCATGTTATGATCAAACTCAAAAAATTTTCATATTTTATTTATTGTCACAAATTTCTCTGAAATCAAAGCAATTCCACTATCTGAAACTAATAATTCCATAATGAGGAAAAATTCATGGAAGCCTTTTATGATTTTTTCAGATCTGGTGTTTTTTACTAACTGGAAATCAATTCATCTCAAATATCTGTCTAGTATGATTTACATGGATTCTCTGTCATGTCCTCCAATTAGTGTACCATTTTCTTGGCATAATGCTGTTTTATTGGCATGATTCACATTTTTGATATGATCTTCAATATCTGCATTCAATTTCAGTGGAATTTTTCTGGGTTTGTGGATAGTTAGGCTAGCATTGTCAATCATCATTGATTTCATTGGAGAAGTGTTTATTTCACTAATTCTGTTAAAAATAAATTCAGATATGCTAATTTTATTTCCTTTTCAGTTTTGATATATTTTATATCAAACTATCCCTAGCAGCTTAAATCACTTATGCCCTCTAATCAGATTAAAACTTTTTCTTCATGATGTATAATTTTACAATTGTATTTCAATTATTTAACTGTACACAGATTTTTACTACTATCATTATTTTGATCTTATACCTGTTCATGTCTTTTGCTATTATTCTATATTGGTATGCACATAGTTGCAATTAAATTTTTTCCACAATTTTTTTCTAACCATTTTTTGATATTATAGAAAATGTCTGATCCACTATCAATTTCTATTTTAATTTTATCCAAAAATATAGATATATGGGAATTAGCAGTTGATTATATTAATTCTATTTTTCAATTTCATCTACTATTTTAGTATAATAGCTTTTAATTTTAACTGTTCTATTCTTCATTATTTTTCTTTTACACATTTTTCCAAATCGCTTCTATAATTGCATTTATTGCAGCATTCATTTTTTCATTTGCATTTATTCACCCAATGATATGGTTAATCACAACAGAAACAAATGAATTTCTTTGTATTTATTTTTTGAATACTATCCAAAATGTATTCATTTTTTACTTTCTGATTTTCTTCTGACATATCAATTAGTTTTAGTACCTGGAAATTTATTGCTTGATCTAAGACTAACTTGTTAGCTATTTCTATAGCCTCCTCAGTAAAAATTGTAAAATCACAAGGTTTTACTAAATTCCATAAAATCAAATCATAATCAAAAAACTTCTCTTTTTTTTCTTGATGCCTAGTCCTACAATATAGTCAAGCCTTATGGCAGTAAGGGATAGAACTAAAATAGCTATTTAAATTTTTCAACCACTTCAGCATAGATATTCATATTGCATTTTTTTTTTTTGTGAATTTATGACTTTAATATTGACCAAACACAATAAAGCTGTTTTATATATTTTTTTTTTATTATCATTCAGAAAACAAAAATTCTAATATTCTGAATAATTTGGCCATTTTCAGCCATTGTAAATATTAAAATTGTCTATTCTAACATTTTCATATTTTCAAGTGCCTTAAATTTCTCTTTCCTTTCTCTACAAAAAGCTCTCTCATCCCAAGTTTTAATCAGTTGTGCCAATTTTGATTGTGTCAGTTTTCTTTGCTATAAATTCTTTTTTGCCCTAGAGTTTTAATCAATTGCACCAGTTTTCTTTTGTTTTACCTCAAAATGTTAGACAAATTTCCTGCTTAATAATTTTTATTTAATATTAAAGCTGATTGATCTAATTTTTTTACTATAGGAACTTTTGATAATTAACCTTAATAAATCATATAAGCATCTTAGATTAAAATATTTTCTATTTTAATTATTAACTAAAATATTTATAAAATCTAGTATAAAATACATTCTCATATAATACTATAAATTACACAGGATATAAAACCATAAGGCACATAAAATAATAATAAGATCAAATATGATCTGTAAAAAATCTTTTAAATCTATGGATTTATTTTTCAGAATAGATGTACACTGGGTTGGAAATTCCTCTTCTATTGCAGTAGTCAGTCTTCAAAATCAAAGTGCACACTAAAATATTCTGCTTTCCTTTTTATACTGTCCTATATTCAATTAGTGTTTCCTTATTTCTGAAATAAATATTATATTTTTCAATTTAATTAATATTATAATGATTATTTTTTCTGTAGAGAGAGGATTATGTTCTTAATTAATCTACTGATTACAATTACTGCCCAAAATCTATTTTTAGTAGATTAGGATAACTTACAATAAGTCTTTATCTGCTATTAAATTATATAGGGTTGAATCTTTAATTAAATAAAACAATTAATTTTTTAGTTATTTTTAAAAATCAATTTAAACTGATTTTTTCTTTTTAATTTTTTCTTCAAACATAACAATACTGATTAAAGAATAAAAATAGATTAGAAACCCACTGTTAGATAATTAAATTATATGTACTGTATATAAGTACTGTTATTTAACAGTTAATTAAATTATTCTATATGTCTATAATTAATACAACACAGATGTATCTATAAAACAATCCAGGAAACCCCAAGAAGTTTATTTAGTTAATAAAAAATATGTTAGTCAGTTTAATGTAGAGAAAAATAATAATTAGATTGACAAGTCAATCTCAGCAACTCTCAATCAAGCTTACCACTATTTATTCCCCTACTTATGTCATAAATTGATCAGTTTGTTTCTAAAGACTAACAGACACAAAGAAATAGATAAACAGAAATGCTTGCTTTTAAAAGAGGCAATTTTATCTCAACTAGCAGACAAAAATCATTGTGGGAGACCTAAACTAGGGATTCCCCCTAAAAGGCATAAAATAGAACAGTAGTGATTTATGAAGGTTATCCTGATGTACATCATTAATTATAAATGTCTGTATAGAAGCTTTGATATTTCTAAGTGAATAGCTGTCAATTATATGTATATTATAATTATTCATGTGTATATTGATTCTGCTAATATAATCGTGTTTATTCAATTGCATTATTAATAATCAAAGACAGCTATGTTTGCCTATTTCTAAATTGCATACCTCCACATTAAACCACTTAATTATTTTTGTTCACTCATACTCAAAATATTGCATATACTTGGATACTGTAGTGATTCAATCACATTCTTATTAATTCATCAAGGGGAAATGGTGTCAAATAGTATTGCTAAATTTGACATTGAAATTAGTGCCAAATGGTCATTATATATTATTCATATGGTAAAGCTTTTTATACTAAATGTGATAAAAACAGCAAAAGATAATAAAATAACTTTCTTTTATATTTATTATGCTAAGGTGCATAAAATCACAAGTATATTATGTGAGCTCATCTACCCAAAATAATTATGTAGTGGAAAAAATAAACAATTATTTTAGTCTGCAGATGTCAAGACATAAAACATGGTTGTAGTTTTACAATGAACATTAAGTGAGATGAAGAAAATTAAAGTGTTAGATTCAACCCTTGGAGTACACAAAAAATATTGTACATAAGGAGATTTCCTTCTTCTTTTTCCTTTTCCTATATATTGATTTCTACTTTAACATATCATACCATTTATAACTCTCTTAAACACTTTATCAATACTCTTTATTTATATCAAAACTAACAGTTTTGACTGTCCTGCAGTCGTCATCAAAGCTATAATATTCAAATATATAATTAATACCCTTATACACATATTCATATACGTAATTAAATACACAAAATAATCAAAAATAAAATATACATTTTAACCTGACCATTATAAATAATCATTTCCCATTTTATTACTTTACTCTTAAATAATTCTATCAATATTTATTTTATATCACTTTATTTTATTTTTAATAAAAAAAATTATTCTTTATTATAATTATAAACTTTAACATTTATTTTACTATTTAATACATATTATTATCATTTTACTTATATTATAAATTTATTCAAATATGAAGTCTACTTATAGATTTTTTTATATTTTGAAAAGATAGGCATCATCTTAGATAATTTAATTTACTATGTGCAGGCATATAATATAAAATAAATTAATTGTAGCTTAAACTTATTTCACCTTAATAACTTTTATTTTAAGCCAATAAACATCACATGACCACTATCTCTTATGCTTGTGTATAACTGTTGTTAAAACAGGCAAAACTCATTATATATATTGCCACACCCAATGAGCTAGAGTAATCAATGGATGCCAGAAGGCTTGTGCATTAAATCCCCATCTAGTTCCTACTCATCCAATATACCCAGAATAGTTTCTGACTTATGGCCTTCATCAGTGAGGAGCCTTGGATCTGAGAGCAGTGAATATTGGATGAGTAGGCACTAGATGGGCATTTTATGCCAAGCCTTCTGGCATTCACTGATTACTCTAGCTTGCTGTGTGTGGCAATATATATAGTGAGTTTTGCCTGTTTTAACAACGTTTATTTTCATTACAGCTACACATATTGTAAGCTTTAGTAATTGACAGCTGCAAATAGTAAAATCCAATTCTGTCCTATCCAATAGTCCCAGACTAGTTTCAAGCTTATGGCTTTTATCAATGATGAGCTTTGGATTTTGGATCAGTGTCTGGACTTTAGGGATCTAATGGTTCTTCTGACAGCCATAATTTATCTTCACATTTTGTGTAATAGATTATTACTGACACAGGTAAATGATATCTATCAGAGAAAAAAGACATTAGATCCTAAAGATTTAGACACTGGTCCAAAATCCAAAGCTCATCATTGATGAAAGCCATAAGCTTGAAACTAATCTGGGGATATTGCATAAGGCAGCAATGGATAAGCACTACCATCTGCATCTGACAATTACTAAAGCTTACAGTATGTGGCATAATCATGGTGGGAAAAAAATATCCTGCTGAAACAACATTGAGTAAGCTGAAGTCATATTAAATAGTCTGAAATCATGTGATATTTTATTGAATTTAATGATGTCTTAATTATTATCTTTGGATAGGATCAATTTCCTAGCACCTTTTTCTCTATCATTTAACACACATGTATATTTGTCATATTACAGTAAATTCACACAGGCAATCTTTTATTTATATGCTTTTTTTAAATATATATGATTCAATGGTTCTAAACTTGTGGCTCCTGCCATATGTAATTTCTTATAGTGTTCCTTTCAGATGTTTATGATTTTTGTATGCTATTCTTACTTCATGATTAAAAGAGTGTAATAACTATTTTAAAAATTTTGAATAATATGTGAAATAATGCTTAAAGCTAAATGGGATAAATAGTAACCATTAGAAACCACCAGTAATCACATAAATATTCACAGTAAGAATAGTAATCAATATTTCTAAGTTTATTTAAACTTCATTGTATCAATATTTCATACTCTGTAGTCAAATTGCAATCTTTAAGTGTCCATATATATTCAATGGACCATTAGTAAGAGTGGATTTCCATTCTTGCTATTAAAAGGTGAGATGGTTGCCTTGACAGCAGTTAGAAATATTGATTACTATCCTTACTGTGAATGTTTATGTGGTTACTGGTGTTTTCTAATGGTTTAAAAATTTTGTATATTTTATTTACTCTCAGCTTTTCACTTATTCTATATTGCAGTCAATGTTTCAGATATACGAATGATTCACCAAAGTATCAACCAATAAAAATTATTGATGTAAATTTTAAAATGTTTACTTTCTTTTTTCCAAATATAAACAACTGTTATGATTTCAACAACAATATTCATATATATAATACTAATTAGCAATTAGCAGAATTAAGCACAGTTTATCAGTCTTTAAAAATTAAAATCAGTATTGCTGACATTTTATTATTTTTTAATAAACTTTATCTTATGGCTTTATGCAAAAAATAAATCTTTCTAAAAAACTAAGAAATTTCGGGATAAATGACAAATGATTACGTCATTGATGAAATGAAAAACGGACAAATATTTAATATTCCAAACCCCACTCCATTATATATTCTAGGTACGAAAAATTTAAAAGGACATTATGAAGCTGATTGGCAATCAAAATATGCTCATTTCTAAAAGAGAGACAGTGTTTGAAGACATTGAGCAAACTAGCTATATAGTTAGCAAAAAAAGTAACTAAACATTCTAAAAATTATTTTGACAGTAATTTGTTAAAAAAAAGTTTGCTGAGAATTGTTGAAATTTTGTGCCTGGAAAAGGTAACAAATTTGTTTCAAAAAATAATAATGTCAAAGAAATTTCATCCACTACTGAAATTAAACTCTTAATGAAATCATTATTCATTTTCATTTGCTATTGATGAAAGTACTGAGATATCAAATTTAACTCAACTTGCAATTTTTATATACTTTGTTGATAAAAATTTCTCTTGTTATTGAAAAAGTACTTTATGTTTAAAAGTGAAAAATATACATTTGCAGGAAATGACATCTATAGAGAAGTAAAGAAACCACAGTAAAATTAAATCTTCCCTTTGAAAGTTAGTCATTGTATCAACAAATGAGTTTTCATAATCATTAGCTCTAAAATAGACTTGGTTTCTAAATTAACTCTTTTAAATTTCTCAGACAACAATATTTCTTCATGCATAAGGAAAATTTATCTGTCGAATGTCTTAAATTTTTAAAACATTATGCGTGTCATATTTCATGCATCAACTTTATAAATCTAAACACTTAATCATCTGCAATTAAAAGAATTTTTAGAACGTGAATCTGAATATGGAAGTCTATTACTATATCAAGCAATTGACTGTTTAATCAAAGAAAAAATTGCTTCAACATTTTTAAAAGGTCACAGAAAAGTATGCAACTTCTTGAAAATAAAAGATAAATTTGTTTCCCATAAAAATATTCAGCAGATTAATGTTCTGCCTTTTTCATAAATGTAATCACCCTCTCCCTATTTACTGGAAATTTTAAAAAAAATGAAGCTGATTTTAGCCTTTTTGCAAATTCATTAAATAAAAAAGTAATCAGACTACTAAGTGTCAAACTTTTGTAGAAAAAATGTTAAAATGAATTTTTTATCCAACCCATTCTGTAGAATAATATGCTTCTCTAAAAGATATGTTTTTTATGTCTGGTAATAATTACAAATGAGAACACTTTTTTTGTTCAAATTAAGGCCATAAATTTAAAATGAGATCAAGATTGACAGATATTACCTGAAAGAGCAACATCTCAGCTCACAGCAAATATTGCCTGATGCTAGTTTCTCTTGAAAACTCATAAAATCTTTATATTTTTTGTTATATAAAATTTATAATACTTTTTTTAAAAAAGTAACTTTGGTTTGGTTACTTTCTTATTAAACATGATGTTTATGAAAATTTTCTATAGTAATGGGCCTGAACTATAATTACTATATCTCATATTGGTTGCTGCTTAAGAAAGGTTTCCTGTGCCTTTTTAGAAACTTATCTTCAGTCAGTAGTAAAAAATTAATTAAACATTTACTAATAAATAAAGAATTATCTAGGACAGATGGGCAATGTGTGATTCATGGTTGCATGGAACCCTTTATATTTTTTTGCATGACATGCTTAATTCATGATTTCATGCCATATTAATTTGTCTTTAAAATTTTGTATTTTTCATTCACTTGTACTTTCTTTTGAAATTCATATTTTATTTTTATTTTTTGTTATATAAAATTTATATGATTTTTTTTTAATAGTAATTTTATTTTAGTAATTTATGGAGAATAGTATATCAGTATCTGCTGCTCAAAAAGATTGTGATGCCTGCTAGAATAATTACAGCATATTATATTTAATAGGGGAAAAAAAAAGATAACTAAAAGTTGTTTATTATAATTCTTCAGACTAATAACAGATAGAAAAGATATAAACCCATTATTCAATATATTTCAATGTTAAAAATATTATTTTTATTTTATTTTGCCACTTTAATAGTGAATATATTTACATGTTTAATTTTATTTATATGTTTTTATCATTTTTTAAAATGCTAATTTATTTGTTTTTGCAGGAAATCTTTGAACGCTGTCTTTATCCTTTAATTAATGAAGGTTTTAATATCCTGGAAGAAGGAATAGTGTCAAAACCTGAAGATATTGATACCATTTTGTAAGTATATAAAGAGACTACAACAAAATTTATACTTTAATATATATTTTATGAGAGTTTTTTAATTCATACATTAAAAGAAAAATTAAGACCATTTCAGATGGTTTTATTGGATAGTGATTAAAAAAAAATCTTCACTGACTTCTGCTTTATATGATTATCTTTACAATCTAAAATAGTTTAAATATTCTATTAGTTTTCAGGTACAGAGCAGACAACATTGTGTTACTGCTGTGTTTAATCAGTTAACAGATAGGACTTTTGTTATAGTTGTGTAACTATTTCATCTCTATTAGTTAGGGATATTATTCTACCAAATAGCTGCGTTTTTGTCCAGCAAACTACAAAAATCCTATCTGTTAACTGATTAAATACAGCAGTAACACAATGTTATCTGCTCTGTACCTGAAAACTAACAGAATATTTAAACTATTTTACTAAATACTAAAATGTGTTAACATTCTTGATACTACCATGAGAAGAAAATTGAAATATCTTACTCATATTACAAAATATTCTAACTATTAGTTCTTCCATTATATGAGTTTTAAAATCAAATGGTATAAAAGCTTAAAAAAATAAGTCATCGAACAGACAATAAATTTTTACCATTTTCATAAATTTATATATATTCTAACATGCATTTGTGAATAAAAATTATCCTACAGTTTGATACAGAATAAAGATTAAACATTGATCAGATTTCATCTTAAAGAACTTAAACCACCAAACATCACATGTTAACCATTTCTTATACTTGCTCATAATTGTTATTAAAACAGGCACTACTGTATGCAGTTTTGCCTGTCTTAATGAACTTATGAACCTTTTTTTTATTATTAATGGTTGATGGTATTATCATAGTATATAACGCCATGACTATCTGACTATGATTTTTGTTTCAAGCACTGGAATATTTAAATGCACATTTAAACTTCTTTCACTCTTATTGCTTTGCTTGTATTAAATCTTTTGTGTTATGAAAAATGCTTTGTGAAGTTTAGTGTAGTGATTAAAGTGTCAGACTCTCCTAAAATCGATTTCAGTGCTAGTACTTCCGGTATTTGAACTTCTTATGAACTCTTGAAAAATAGAAAAATAAAACTATTTGAATATTATTTTTTATATTATAAAATGACTGTTTGTTGTTTTGTAAATAGCAAAAAAAAAACTAACTCTTTTCATGATGCACTTTTTACAGAGATTTATTTAAGAAGGATTTGATTGGCTAATGCATTATGGAAAGTATGTGGAGGTTGTTTTTTTGTTTCTTTTTGCAAGAACAATTTTTTCTTGAATTCCACAAATTGAAGTATAATATTAGGGTATGAGCACAGACTTTCACACGACCCACCACTCTCCACTCCATCTAATAACACTGATACACTTAAACACATATATGTTGAAAAGATAAACAATCACCAATATACGTATTTGGATGGACGGTTGAAGAGTTGGAGTGTGGAGTAGATTGAAGCCTGTCCATTAAAGTATGAGGATTGTCTATCTTAATATATATCTGAGCACTTATAGTATATATGTGTAGAGATGATAATCTGGACCAACTGATGATTGCTGGTTTAGCATGAAATACTTATATTGGTGATTGTTTATCTTTTCAACATATATGTGTTTAAGTGTATCAGTGTTATTAGATGGAGTGGAGAGTGGTGGGTCATGTGAAAGTCTGTGCTCATACCCTAATATTACATATATATAGACACAGGTATAAATAAGCCTGTGTTTCAGTTATTAAATTGAAGTATGTGAATAATAACTGTTACACATAGCAATGTTGAAAATGTTAAAGAAATATTTAAATTATCTAAAAATTTTCAATCCCTATGCTGGATAAAATCAGATTAATAATTTTTTGGAATAATCAAATGAATTAGCTATTCCATACATATCCATAGTCACAATTTTATTTAATGATTGACTGTTCTCAAATTGAATGCCCTTAAATTTTCTTTTTAACATATGACAGCTTAAAGTTGTAGAATATTTTATAAAAAAACTGATTTTTTTTTTTTGCTATATTTTTGACCAACTGATAAATCTAAAATTTGCTTTTATCAAACTGCTGTAGAAAAGAAAAATATTTCAACTATATTGTAATAGTTTATTAGTATTAAACACATACAAAAATAAATTTAATTGATAATTATAATAAAGATGATCACAACCAAAAGATTACAGAGAAAAATTATACTTTATTCCAGGTAATATAAATTTTTTTTTTTGTTGAAATAAGCAAAAAATTTACAGTGGCTAAATAAATATATTAGTCTCATGAAATGATGAAATATATCTACCAGATTGCGTTTTAGAAGTTAATAGCAATATAATAATTTATTGCCAGTGAAGCAAAGGTTAATATTTAATAAGTATAAGTTAAACTAATGTTCAGTGAATAACTAAAAGAAGCATTTGTCAGGTGTGTTTATTATTATTTACTATTTTTTATGTTGTCATTTAGTAGTACTAATGATGTGTGTGTATTTATATATGTATCATTTTACATATATAAATTATAACTTGTTATTGTTTAGTTTGCATGGTTATGGTTGGCCAAGACACACTGGTGGACCAATGTTCTTAGCATCAACTATTGGTCTTAGAAATATTTACAATTCACTTTTGCATTATCAAAAACAACATTGTAAGTATAACCATGATAAAATAAATTTCATAAATAATATTTATTTTATTCACTGCTTAAAGGTGAATTATAAATTTTAAATTCATAACTTAATTGTTGTTTATCATATCCATTGTTATTATTGTTATTTTTAATATTATGTTCATTTCTGTCTCATTGTCATTATCAAATAGTTTCATTTTGTATATTGTTTAAAAGATAGGAAGAATATATTAATAAGATTGCAAGAAATATTTCAAACATCATTTTCTTAGCACCATTGTTATTGATAGATAGAGAGGGAGAGGGAGTGGGAAAAACATTGTTAAATAGACAAATGGAGAGAGAAATGGAATAAGAAAGCTAATAGTAAATATAAAAGACAATGTAGTGCTAATCCAGAATTTTTTTAATCAAACACATGAGAAATAAATATTCTTTGATATATAATTAATAAAATTGTATGTTCGCATGCTAGGGAAGTCTTGTAAGGTTTGAGCATTCAATTATCCAACTAGATTTTTTTATTCTAGCTCATGAATTTACCTTTATAACCACCTAACTAAATTGTTCAGGACTAATTAAAGCTATTTTCTTTATCTATAATGATCAAGTATTATTGTTTAATCATTGTCTTTATTGCCTTATCAATCACTCTATCAGTCTTTGTAACTTTTATTCTATTTTGTGAGAAACACTATCTAAGTTTAAACTTTCCTCCAGTAATAATATATTATTAGAAAGGTATATACTGTAAGCCAAATAATATTTGTAACAGTCCTATAGTAGATCTTATTTTCCTAAAATCAATTTTTTTTCTGGATATGAACAATGACATTTAGAATCACATAAAAAAATTGAATAATGGTGGATAAAGACTTACATCTTAATCAATTAATGTGATGTAATCTGTGATTATTTACTTAAATTTATTATATCTTTTGAATTTTAAATGCAAATATATATCCACACCTGTTCACATTATTATTCCATTACTTTTTTAAAATCTGTTATTAGAATATTTATTTATGATTACAACATATAAATTTGAAATAAAAGTTATATTAACTAAGAACATTTTGCCAATATGAAGGATACAATTTTCAGAAATGGCAGCTAAAGAATATATAAGTGAAAAAAAAAAGGTCAACAGTGCACTAAAAGAATCAAACAATCTATGTAAAATCTACTCATATAAGTCGTAACTTTTATTGTGAATATGAACAAATATGCTTTCAGTCCTTTTTTTTATTATTCTCAGCCTTAAATTAAAATACCATTTCATTTTTGAATTTTTCTTCATTTACAAAGTTTGCAATGAAAATAGTACAATTCTATAAATATAAATAATGCTGCAAATGAAGTCAGACATTACTAAGTCATTGATAATAAGCAGTGTATGAAGTATGTACATATATATTTGAAAGACTTTTGACAGAGTGCAGAATAATATTCTGACCAAATTAAATATACAGCAATTAAAGAATCTATACATTAATCTTCTTCATGGTGATATTATCCATGACCATAGTTTGATTTAAAACAAATATGGATACTATTTAAAACTCATAGTAAATATTACATCCTTATACATTAAAGTATTAAATTAATTTAAATATCTTAGTTACTTATCAACATACATGTTATTGGAGCAGAATCATTTTTTAAAATATTTGATATTAGGCATTTGTATCTAGCATAAAACTTTTTAGTATTTATCAGATTTAGTAGTTGAGTCATAGAAAAGGCAGAATGAAGTAGATTATATTAAATGAATATATGGTGGACATTTTTATTGGGTAATTAATAAAACAGGTTTATTTGGACTGCAGTGGGTGTCAAATATCATATTGAAGAGAATAATTTCTATAGAAAACATTAACAGGAGAGAAAACAGTAAAAAATTAATATTTTTAAACTAAAATTTTAGTCTTGTAAATTAAGTTATTATAACATATTAATAATATATTTTTTGATTCTTGTATGTAAGTGTATTTTTTTGTCTAAATTTGCATAACAAAACAAACTGACTTGCTAAAGTATTCATGAAAAATACTTATTATTTTTTTTTATAAATCATATTTTTATGGTGTGCTAAATATCTTAGACATTTGCTTTTATTTAATTTAGGGATTATTTCTTTTGTGAAAATTGTATTATATCAATACTGAACTTTTCAAAATTTCAATTAATATTTTGTTTCATTCATTTAATAATTGTGTTACAATTAAACTAAACATTTGCAAACATTGAAATTTTTTTTACTTTATGCAGCTCTTTTACTCTTGGCATTTCACTAAACAATTTTTATATTATACTTTATATGAAATTTAAAACTGTAAGTAGGAGGGCATTTATTGGTTTGTTTTTTGCAAAGATAGTAAAATGAAAGAACAAGAATCATATGTCTTTCTAAAGTAGGATATTTTTGTAACTCTAGATAATCAAAATGTAGGGCAAAATGTTTCCTAGGTATTGTGATAATAGAATTATTTAGACTACATTAATTAAATGCAAAGAAAAAAGTGTTTAATGATAATTAATAGTAGAGAATTGTTTAAAGTAGTTTAATGTAGACTGGAAATTTTATAAGAACAAAGTGCTCCCTAATAGATTAAAGGCAACTTTCAAATTAATATAACATAAAAGTCACCACTAGTGAGAAAAATTAAATAAAGGTTATTAAAACAGGCATTCTTTTAGGTTTTTAATTGCTAAGACTGGCAAGTCTAATATTATAAGTTTTATAACCTTAATGTCAAAAGAATTTGCTGCAACTGAGTTTACCAAATGGTGGAAGTTTCAGTGATTTTCTGAATGCTTAGTCACTGAGATACAACTCATTTGATACGAACTGCCCTGTTTACAATCTTGATTATGCACATTTCGTTACTCATAATGATAAGTTAATGATTATTCAGAAGATATACTTCTATAAATTTAGACTTTGCAGTCTAAGATTGTGATTTTGTTTACTTTATTGGCTTTTGTTTCAATTTTGATAACCACATTGTTTCTGTTTTTTTTAAAGTTGTTTTCCTACTTTGTAATTTTGGAAAATCAAAATCTGCTGGTTTGATGCTCCTAATGTAGTTAGTGAAAATAAGTTGAAATAATTCTCATCTTAATATATTATGTATACCTGCTTACAATAATTTAGACTTTGTATCTTTGGAGGGTTGTGTTTAATTCTAAAAAACAGTTCAATAACTGGAGAATAGTTTTGCATTTGCTTTCCCCAACAATTTTAAAATATCTCCTTCAAAACTTTTCACAACTAGTTTTTCTTTTTTGATATCGATTATTTTCTCTAATCTTATATAATATATAGGGTATATGAGCACAGAATTTCACATGACCCACCACTCTTCACACTATCTCATAACACTGATACCCTCGAACACGTATATGTTGAAAAGATAAATAATCACCAATATTCGTATTTCATGCTAAACCAGCAATCATCAGTTGGGCCAGATTACCATCTCTACACATATATGCTATAAGTGCTCAGATATATAAGATAGCCAAACCTCATACTTTAATGGACAGGCTTTAATCTACTCCACACTCCAACTCTTCAACCGTTCATCCAATTGAAAATATGATGGTGGAATGCTCGAAGGCCACCCTGAGGCTGAGATTCTTGTCACACCCATGTAATACCTTTTTTTCTCTAACTATACACACATTCACTCACACATAAGTTGCTCAATAGAAAAGAAGCAATATTAATTGTTATTTCATTGCAGCACAATACCTATAATGTGTAATGTATATGTATATAATAGTTATCTTTCAAACATTATTAACTAATATTATTCATTATAAGAAATTTTGTTCTCTCTAAATTCATTTTAGATTATATTTAATGCACGCCTTAAGCTCATTATAAAACCTAATTTTTATGCCGAAGCTGTAATAAATTGTAAAAATAAAATGAATTATATATTTTTTTAAATTATTTATAAGTGCGTTTTTTACATTCATTTTTTTTTTTTGTTTACACTTGTAGTATTAACTTCATTAACACTTCTGTTAATTATTTTATTAATTTGGAAAATTTTCTTTTGCAGGTACTTCCCCCTATTGGCAACCAAGTGAACTTTTGAAAAAATTGTGTGAGAAAGAGTTACCTCTAGAGCAGTGGCTGACTACACTTCCTAGCAGATTATAAAATGCAATGACTAATCAGAAGTTAAAATATAAATGAATGAATGTATAAAAATGGTTTAATAAAATTAGATAACTACAGAAAAAAAAATTTAAATGTTTAACAAATTTGTTATATATGGTTAAAACAGCTTTAAATAATTCACCACAGGACCAAGATATTTTCAGCAGCCCCTCATATAGAGATATAGTGAAAGGAAGGGCATTACTCACAAGACTTACCAACACTCAGGCAGTGAAAATTTGAATGGTTTTTTATATTAGTTTTGTTGATTGACCATTTATTAAATGGATAGAAATCTTATTCCTGATTGAAACTTAAAAAAAAGTCCAAGCTTATTTTGCCCAGATTTGAAACTAAATTGATTTTCATTAACCATAAGGTTCTTTTAAATTTAATTATAAATATATAGTAGTGATGCATAGCCAATATTATTATACCTTATCAGGAGCAAGCTTCTCATAAAAGAAACAAGCTAATATTGGCTCTTATATTGACTAAAAGATAATTCCATAAATTTTTCAAAAGACACACTAATTTTTTTTAATTATTGTATTAACATAGCATAATATCAGTTAGGTATAGTGATTTTTATATTGAGATGTCTACTTGAGATTAGTTTGAATAATTATTCCACATAGAACTATATCCAAATGATAATGATTATTATCGACAATAGTTTGCCATTGCTTCTCATCCTCTTAGCAATAATTTATCTTAATATCCCAAAATTCAACTAACTTTAACAAACTCTTTATATCATTCAGATATAAAGCTTAAAATAGTATTGATATATGATCTTATCACATCCATGACTTAAAAGTAGTGGCTAAATACAGATGAAATTTGCAATTTTTGTTTAGGTTCCAAGAAACTTTAGAATTTTTTTTTTTCAAGCAGCTGCCTCATAATTAACCCAGATAACTATTCAATGTTGGTCAGTAAATAGATATCTACCTATTCACTGTTCATTTGTTAAGATGTCTGTTTGAAAAAAATGGTTTTACATTATATATATTATCATTTCATTATTGCAAAGACATCAAGCCATATGTCACATGACCTAATTTAAAAGCTTGTATTACAAATGTTATATATAGAACTCGCAAATAAGCTCTTAACAAGCTTTGCAGAATTTCCCCAGACCAGTTTCTGTTACTAGCTTCCGCAGTGAGGTGCTAGAATATCAAGCATTAGATTAAAAATATCAGGACAAGCCCAGCAATTTATCTAATGGATAACTATTAAATAGATAGCTGGATTGAAAGACATAAGGATGTCTGAAAATTTCAGATTTTCGGTAATCATCTGAAATCTGGGCATGGCCGCTCGATGGCGTTGATGCTATACAAAATCAATCAAACGTAACATTACTGGGCTGCAATTTTTTTTTATATAACATGATTTTTTTTTGATTAAACAAATTTTTATTTCATTTATAACATGATTTCTTTTTTATTAAACAAATTTTTATATTCATTTTCATTGTTTTTTTAACCTGACATTTTTCTTTATTCAACAAATTTTGGTAATTTAACTTTGTGTTTATTTTTCTGATTTTAAAACTTTTGACTGTTTCACGATGATGAAAAAACTTGTTTTAACCCTGCTGAAAAAATATACTACAATTATTTGGAAATTGTTTTGAATTTTTTCTACCTTTTTTTTTTTTTGTTTGACCAAATGAATTGTTTTTCTTCTTATTAAATCAAATTGTTTTGAAACCCCCACCCCGAATAAATAATTGTAACAAAAAGTCAATAATTTTTTTTTCAACAACTTTTTCTCACTTTTTACTTTTATTTATATTTCATTTGAATTACCTTTTTTTTTTTTGGCTTCTACAATAAACTGCTTTTTTGGGGAGTTTCATATTTTGTTATTATTAACAAAAAGTAAACAAAAATAGTAATTTATTTTAACCCCGCTGAAAAAAGATAATCCAAATACTTGTTAATTTCTAATGAAATAAAAAAAAATACACAAACTTTGAACTTTTTGAACTTATTTTTATTTATTATTTTATTACTGTAATAAAAACAGTCTGGTATTTGGGAAGATATTATGTGCCTGAAAAAAGGACACATTCTCACTTTCTGTACCCGGCAATTCTGAAAAGTTTAAAAATTGCACGTTCTTCTCAGACATTTTATTAGTCTCGTATATTTTTCATGCTGAAATGTGACTTAGCGTGTGAGCTTTATTGAAGCATGTTCAAACATAGCCTTTGCCAATTTTTTACATATTAACATTTTTTTAGGGGAGGATGGGGACAATATGACAATTATTAGTAATTAACAACATTATTTAAATATAAATGACATTACTCTATTATGGAGATTTGAAAAGTTGTACTGACTTGCAATTAAAACACCCTCAAGTGATACAGTAATCAGCCATGAATAGAACAAATATGCATAAACAGTTTCGAAGCACAAAACAGGCCATATTATTTTTGTGCAATGTCATGTAAAGTGGCCTGCAATGGGTAATACAATATAAATGTTGTATTAGTAAATGACATTTTTATGTGATGTGATGCACTGTAACTTCTCCTTATATGGAGTCAGGAATCTCTCAGCAACTATGTCCAGAGAAACCTGTTAGTCACATTACCTCCCCTTTCCATTCTCCACCATAAGTTTTCCCATAATCTGCTCCATCCCATTTCCACAACATAATCTTTGTCAACTCCATGACCTTCATATTTAAATCCCCCTTATCTTTTGTTTTGAGACATAAACAACGCCATCAAATGGCCGTGCCCGGATATCAGATGATTTCAGATTTTTTACTTAATATTATTCATTAGATAAAGTTCTGGGCTTGTCCTGGTATTTTTAATCAAATGCTTGACTATCCTAGCACCTCACTGAGGAATCTAGTAGCAGAAACTGGTCTGAGGTTGGGGGTATTCTGCAAAGCTTGTTAAAAGTTTATTTGTGAGCTCTATATATAACATTTCATTATTATGGCTAATAATATAACTATACATTAAGCCAGTTAATATTAATTTAGTTTTAATACTTGTATATAGATATGTTAATAAAGGTGACTTTTCTCACAGCTAGATTGATTTATAAACATAAGACACATGAAAACATTCCATGGTATCAACACTGACTCTTCAATCTGCTATCAAGGCATCATTTTTTTTTAAATAAAAAGTTGCCTTGATAGCACATTGAAGATTCTTAGTCTTGAAAAACATGGTTTGTTTTTATGTAATTTATATATGTATTTCTACATATGTAATGTTGGTAAAAATAAAGTTTGAAATTTAAGATTGCAAATCCATTGTAAGTTTTCAAATGTTGAATCTATAATATTATAATTGTCAATTCTGGCTATTAGCATATCTTCTAGTTAAAATACTAATTATATGAAAGGTCAATTTTATCCAGAAGTTGAGTTCATAGTAATTCAAATTATAATGAGGTCAATTCAAGGAGTGAGTTTTTAGAGTAAATTGTTATTGAATAATCAATGATGTAATGCTAAAATGTATCTTAGAAGAATTATAAATTCTTAAAAACCTGTTATACATTTTTTTTTTAAATAACTATATTATATTTATTTAATAGAAATATACTCTAGTGGTAAAGTGATAATTCTAGAACTAAAAGGTCTTGAATTCACATTTAACTTGTCATTTTCATTGTTCAAACATTTATATGACTCCATGTGCAACTAATCTACTCGATTATTATTTGATTAAAATATGATATTTAATAAATGTTAAAATTATTTAAAAAATTGTATTAAAAGTATTTTTTAAAAATGAAACTGTTGCTGTATTCATTTTTATTTATATATACGGTGAAAACAAATAATGATAGATACATATTAAAGATAAAAAATCAGATGGAGAAAAAAAATCAATAGACCATAAAGAAGAAAATAGTTATAAAAAAACTTAAGAACAAAATAGAACTTGAAAATTTTTCCATAAGTAAATGATCATCAGTGATATATATAATAAGTAAGGATGGAAACCAATAAGGTAAAAGCATTATCAGAACCTGAACAAGGTCTTGTTCAAATATATATATATATATTTATGGTGTGTGTGTTTGAGATTAGTTCATTGCTACTGTTTTAATTCAATTAAATTGCCTTTAGCATTAACACATGAAAATATATTTTTAAAGACAAAAAAGTAACCTCTTTTCTTTCTTCCACCTTCATGTATCTGGAGAATTGTCTTCAATGTTTCTGAATCAATCATAAATTTAATTCTACTAGTATTATATAATAAATAAAAATTTACAGTGCTAAATATTTTATGTAATGTTTTGAGTTGAATTCATTGCAACCATTTAAATATAATTAAATTGTAAATGGCATCAGTACATGACATTTTTAAAGGCAAAAGAGATACCTCTCTACCTTTTTCATATATCAGGAGGATTCTCTATAATACCTTTGCTAAAAGGCAATATAATTATATTTAAGCAGATGCAATGAATTCACCTCAAAACATTACATAAAATATTTAGCATTGTAAATTTTTATATGTACATTTACAGATTCTATATTAATTAGAGGGGATTTGAACCAAGACTTTCAAGCTCCCTTCAGTCATTCACTATCTTATATAACCGATACATATGATCACATAATATGAAAAAGATAAATGATCTCCAATAAACATATTTTGTGCGAACCAGCACTCATCAGTTGCTCAAATTATCATCTCTCACAAATATGTATAATCAGTGCTGGATCTATATTAAAATAACAAATCTACAAACTTTAATGGAGAGATTTCAATCCTCTCTGACTTCAGCCATCTATATCATTGAAAATTTGATGATAGAATGTTCAAAGCCTTTGTTGATGCCAATATTATTGTCATACCCATTAACATAGAATTAAGAGATCTTCAGGTTAATAAGGTTTTGTGTTAAGCAGTTTGTATTAATGAGATTCCACCTTTATTTATATTATATGTTAGACTATTTCTTTTATCTAGTATTAACTATTAAATATCTTTTAGAAAAATTAAAATTTGATTTAAACTTTTTAAATATATTCAATTCTTAAATAATAACACGCAGATTAATATATAACTCAAATTTTT
Source organism: Epiperipatus broadwayi (assembly GCA_028023455.1). Lineage (NCBI taxonomy): Eukaryota > Metazoa > Onychophora > Udeonychophora > Euonychophora > Peripatidae > Epiperipatus > Epiperipatus broadwayi. The sequence goes on from JAQFVV010006197.1 coordinate 11,885,727, forward strand.
GATTGCTATTATTCTCATATCTACTTCAGTTGCTTACCTCATCAGTGACTATATGAATGTGAGAATCAAACAAAGGACCTTTAGATTTAACAATAATGAAACTAAGCTAATGTATTAACCAACTAGACTATTCTATCTATGGTAACAATCAAACAGAAATTTTATTTTTTATTTTTTCTCTGCCCAATATTTGTGTCTTTTCCAATCGAACATATGCTAATTAGTACATACATGGTTTACTATCTTAGATATATCTGTTTTTCTCTTTCTAATCAACAGACTTCTGATTCTATGATTGTTTCAAAGTCTTTAAATGCACATTGACTTCAGAATCTATACAGTCATCCTTACTTGCCATTATCCATTTCAGGATTTGTGTTTAATCTTCAACTATTTACAGTTGTCTTTTTATTGCTATTTAAATCAATAACTTTCATTTTGTCATGCAAGAAAGGTACTTGATAAATTTTATTAAATTTCATGAAACTTTTAGCTTTATGCTTAAAAAATATTTCATTATGCAAAATATTACATTCATTAAATTTAAAACTGACAATAAACATGATCACATATGGCATTTGCCTTATCAAAAAATTTACAAATTTTGAGGTTTATATATATATTCATATGGCAAATACGTTGACCATGAAGCGAACCCAGGCCAGCTGCTTGGAAGGCAGCTATGTTAACCACTAGGCCATCAATGCTTGACATGTTTTTATATTTATTTACTTTTTTTTCTTTTGGATAATGTATAATTGAAATAGTGGATATTGATACAGCATATATCGTGGCTTTATTCTAAACATTTTTGCAACTATAGAAACAGTATAAAACAGCATATCTGTATAACCTAAATAAATAATGATAATTCAATCATATCAGGTGCATAAATTTATGACAGTAACAAAAATAACAGTAAACTATAACCAGATTATTATAATAAAAAAGGTGATGTGGCATTCTTATGCCAGATTTTAAAATATTCCTGGAATTTATAGAAATGCATAAATTAATTACTAAAATGTATATAACCATTCATTTACTTTCACACACAAAAAAAGTCATTTCATCATTATGAATGTGTCTATTCTTTACATTTTTTAAATATTTATCTGACAAACTATATGTTCACATATGCATAGATATGTGTCCAATAACAAAAAATTAAACATTAAATATAGGTGTTAATATTTTAGCTTTAAATTAGTATTTATTGATCAGAAAACAATTTATATTAAATTGCTAAAGATGTTGGTTTAGATCTGATAATTTTTCTTTCTTTTAAAATTGGACATTATAGATAATATATAATGTAAGATAGAACAAGGAAAATAAAATTCGAAGAAATTTACAATAATTGTCGTATATAATCAAAATTAATATTGTATAAATAGTAATATTAATCAACTAAAAGAATTATAAAGTTGTTATAGTAAACATAATAAAGCACATAAACATTTTTAACCAAATGTGCACCATATATATGTGTTCTTGTATTGAAAATATCTGTATACATACTAGGAAGATTTATCTGATTTGGGTTTATTTGAAAGTTAACTTTATGATGTAAATGATGTTTTTGATTCTGTTGATCCCATTTTTAAAAAATAAATAAATAGAATAATCGATTTAAAACATCAACCACGATTGAAAATATCCAAATAAATTGACATCCTATTTCTATAAAACTATAAATTAAATTTAAAAAAAAAAACTAATATGATTTTGGAATAAGAAGTAATACTTCAAGTAAGTGATCTACATCAAAGAGAGAAGAAATCAGAAATTACCATTCTTATCAAATCCAATGCATGATCTAGAAATTAAATGATCTGACAATGTGTAACCAATGATTTATGATCAGTCTTGTGAGCCAATGATAGTCTAATGAGTAATTTCATTATCATTTAAAAAATAATTACAGACAATCAATCTATAATTATTCATTTTGTTCAATTTTTTCTAGACAAAATATTAAAAAAAGAATGTTTTAAACATTTAATTTTGCAATTATTTGTAAGTAAAATAGTGATGGATGGATATCTACTTATCTCACAATTAGCATGATTTTTTAGGTGTGAAAAAAATATCTCCACATAGAAATTAGTATTTATCTTAGATTAATGAAAAGACAAACTATAATATAATACAGTAAAAGTATAAATATGAATTCCAATGATATTCTGGTAATGACCAAGCCAGGGCTACATATGTTGGTAATGATAACAAACTTTATGTGCCATATATATTCTCTATAGATTGATCTTAAGAAACATTGATAATAATAACTTTAATGAAATAAAATTTAATTTAAACCATCAAACCAGGTTTTTATTTCTTACAGGAATCTTATCAAAATGTCTCCTTATTTACAATCTCATGATATTGAACCAGAATTCCCCCACAATACTTTTATTTTCAGTTTATTTTTGATTTGAACTGGATCCATTCACAATACTTTATTTTATCTTTAGCAGCTTACAGCTTATTATTAATATTCTTAATACATTCATTTTTATTCCAACATTCTTTATTTAATAATATCTTATTATTTTATTTACTATTTATTTATAAGATTTGTTTATTATCATTTTACTGTATGCAATTATTTAATTATATCTTTAATACTTGTGGAAATAAACTGGCCTTCAAGCAGAAGGGTAGAATACCATTGATAGATTAACTATCACTGGTACCTATGGCCAGATCAAAACTATACAAATGCACAGCTCAACCATATTTCCTGGCTATAGCACTCCTCAAATTCTGGAACAAAAACCTGCCATCCAAAGCATTTTATTTGTTTTGAGAATAAAACTCAGGTGCCAGCTAACTACATAAGTTATATATAGCTGTCATGCTTGGATGACAGGCACATGAATCCAGCACTTGAAATATCCCAAATTAGCTCCTACTCTTAATCAGGGCGTCCAGCGCATTTTTACTTTATGTATACAGATATTTGTACCCTTAAATTAATGATGCAGTTACAAGAGAGAGAGAATAGCCAAATAACAATTAAGAAAACATTATTATTTATTCAGGCAAACACATATTTAATATAATAGTATAAAATTTACACAAAGAACATATAATCAAGTACATTGAAAGCTAAATTTTATGATTATCTTATTATTTCATTTAAAATAAAGTGTCTAGAGAGTTATTGTTGAAAATATATTTATCTAGGTTTTCATTAGTGTTACTTTCCAACCAGTTGACATTTTGGTCTCCATTGATGGTTTCAAGGCTTGTCTTCCATTCTTAGGCTTGACAATGTGTGAGAGAATATGCAGCAGTGTCTTTTCACAGTTTAGGCATTGGTTCCAGATAAAATCAGTTGATGGAATTGGGGACTCTGGCATGAAGTCCAGTTGAACACTTCTACAGCTTCCTAGCAATGCATGTTGCTAATTCTGCAGCTTCTGCATTAATATTGTCTGCAGCAGTAATGACTAGCTCTATACTGTGCTTAAATTTCTGAATGTCCAAATATTTAAATGAATCCAAATCTAAATATGAATCAGGAATCTCAGAATGAATATAACAATAGCCAAGTCACCCTTTTATAGCTAACTCTCCTATTGTTTATTTCCTTATCATAGTTTTACATTTTATCATAATTTAAAATTTATTTTTATATTTCATTTTATCTAATCTCTTTTCTGGATTAATCTACTGTCTTGTTGCTTTTATGCTGAAGAGATAGTTTACATAGTTTGTAATTATTTCAATTATTAGTTTTAATTTTTTATTATCAGCCAGGAATCTTATTGGCATTTTATTCTTTTATTTTAATTTATAAAAAAAAGAGAGAGTAAGTTTTAAATCTCTATTTCTCTGATTCTTTTACCTACCCCATCCTTAATAATTAGCTTTATTATAAAGAATGATGCAGCCTTTTATTTTTACAAAGTTATGTTTTAAAATTTACTTCTTAAATATATTAATTTTTAATTAGTCTCATTTTTCATTTCTTTTGTTAATTTATTTATTTATTTTAACATATGTAATGCAGATTTATAAGTGTGTTTTATAACACATATCTTGCTAGCATTACAATATATATAAATATATGTGTGTGTAAAATTTCAATAGATATGATATCTTTTATATATATAATGTTGGTAAAAATGAAGTTTGAAATTCAAGATAGCAAATCCATTGTGAGTTTTTAAATCCATAATATCATAATTGTCAGTTCAGACAATGAGTATATCTGACAATATTCTAAATACTGATTGTGTGAAAGATTCATTCTGTCCGAAAGTTGAGTTCATAGTGATTCAAATTATAAAGAGGTCAATTCAAAAAGTGAATTTTTAGAATGAATTGCTATTGAATAATCAATGAAGCAATGGTAAATTATATCTTAGTGTAATACATTTTTAAGAAACAATTTTATATAACTTTTTCTAAATAAGTGTATTATAGTGATGATTTTAAAACAAAGTTTTTGAATTTCACTTCAACTTGTCACTTTCATTACTCAAACATTTATACAATTCCATGTGCAACTAATCTACTCAAATATTATTTAATTGAAATATGATATTTAATAAATGTTAAAAGTATAAAAAATCGTAATAAATAAAAGTATGTAAAAAAATGAAGCTGTCACTGTATCCAATAAAAACAAGTAATGATAGACACATTAAAGGAAAAAGAGGCAGATGTAGAAAAAAGCAATAGACCATAAAGGAGAAAATTAAGTAAATGACCATCAGTGATATATATATATGTGTGTGTGTGTATTTATAGATCCTATCTTATTAACAAAAAACTAAGAGATCTTCATGTTAATCGGATTTTATGTTAAACAAAAAGAGCATTTTGTGTTAAGCAGTTTGTATTAATGAGATTCCATTTATGTTGAACTATTTATTTCAACTAGTATTAATCATTAAATATTATTTAGAAAAATTATAACTTTATTTAAACTTTTCATATATATACAAGTGTTAAATAGTAGCACACAGGTTAATATACATATAATATAATATTTTGACTGGTATTATTCTCCTATCTTACTTCCATTCCTGGCCTAGTCAATGACTATATTAATGTGAGAATCAAACCAAGGACCTTTAGATTCATGAATATTGAATTTTAGGTGATGTATTAACCAACTAAGCTATTTTGTTAAAGACAACAGTCAGTAGAAATTTAATTTTTACTTCTCTTACCAAGATTTTTGACTTTTGAATTAAACAAATATTAATTGGTATATGCATGGTTCTCTCTAATCAACAGACTATCAGCTCTCTGGTTATTTTGAAGTTTTAAAATTTATATTGATTTCAGAATTTATACAATCATCCTTACTTACCTTTATCCATTTTAGATTTGTGTTTATTCTTCAAACTTTAAATTTTCTAATACAATACAAATTCTGTTTACAGTTCTTTTCTTCTGTTAATTAAATTGATAATTTTCATTTTGTCATTTAAAAAAGATACTTCATAAATTTTATTAAATTTCATAAAACTTTTGGTAATTATGATGTAATCGGGCTTGGCCACTTGATGGCATTGTTGGCAGTCAAAAACAATACAATACAATGTTCGGGGCTGTGTTATATGTTTAAATTGAATCGCTGTTTTTTTTTTGGTTATTAATTTATTGATTGCTATAACTTTTTTTTCATGCCTTTTTATTAAAAAAGTTGTTTAATTTTAATTTTGTATTTAGTAAATGACAACCTTTTTTTTATTTTTAAATCACTGTTTTTGGACAAAGCTACTACTCTGCGATGTCTATTTAGCGATGTCTTTAGCTTAATTATTGGTAAACGACAACCTTTTTTTTTATTTTTAAATTGCTACTCTGCGATGTCTATTTAGCGATGTCTTTTGCTTAATTATTGCTTTCTACATAACAAAACAACTGTGTAGGGTTAGGTTTAGGGTTAGTTTTAGGGTTAGTTTTAGGATTAGTTTAGGGTTAGATTTAGGGTTAGTTAGGGTTAGTTTTAGGGTTAGTTTAGGGTTAGGTTTAGGGTTAGTTTTAGGGTTAGTGTTCTGTTGTTTGTAATGCTAAAATAAAAGATATCAAAATCGTAACCATAGTCGGACAAAAGAAAGGAACTCAAACTTTTTTAAACAACAAACACATGTAAATGTCTTATTTACTTATTAAACATGTTTATAATATGTTCTTTCTATGAAATTTACCAAAAAATCGTGTATATTTTTATTAGACAGCAGAAATACTCAGCTTCTGTTGTCGGCAACTGCGGAAAAAGTTGATCGCCATCCATTTTATCAACTACATGGTATTTCACGTGAAAACGAGATTTCACACGCGATATCAGCCGAATTCATTTTTACCTACCCTCGGCAAGCTTTTACACCTTACACATTCTCTAAACAAGGGTGTGGCCATTTAGAAAATTACTATAAATTCATGTTTATTAAATAAATTATAAATACAAATATTGTGTAACGTATATTGTAAAAATTTGACTAATCCAACTAAACACACATATATATTCACAATAACTGTCGTGAAGCAGAGATAGGCCATATTATTTCTGCGTTATGCATCATAAATGGCCTTTTAATGTCTAAGACAAACATAGATGTTTTCTATAGCCATAAGTTAGGCCTTGTAAACGGCATTTGTTAAGAGTTTTGGCAAGCCAGAATGCCATCAAGTGGCCAAGCCCTATTAATGTTATAAGTACCAAACTTTTATGCTCAGAAAAAAAATTATTATACAAAATACTATATGCGTTGAATTCAGAAATGATAACAAATATGATCATGTATGATATGCCAAGACATAAATATAGCTGCTGCTACTTCATTAAATTTATTAAATTTATAAATTTTAATGTTTTATTTCTTTTAGTTGCATTTTGTTTTCTGTTGGATATTATGGCTTCACTATAAACCCTTTTTTGCAACTGTAGAAACTGAATGTAAAACATTATAATATCTATATAACCTGTAAATAATAATTCAAACATATCAAGTGCACTATTTTATGACAGCAATAATATGACAGCAATAAAAATAACAGTAAACTGTAACCATATTATTATAATAAAAAAGGTAATATGCCATTTTTCCACCAGATTTTAAAATATTCATGGAACTTATATAAATGCATAAATTAATTATTAAAATTTACATAAAAATTCATTTACATTCAAACATAATAAAAAAAGCCATTTCATCATTATAAATAACTCTATTCTGAATTTTGATGATGTTTAAATTTGTAAAATTAAATAAGACAATAGTGGGAACAAAATTTTATCTAAAAATGAAATAATTTATAAAAATGTTTGAAAAAATAATTAAAACAACATTAAAAATATTAGTGATATAATTTATGAGAGGAATAACCTGTTTGATATGATATTACTAACAGTTAGTGCATTTAAGAACCTGTTTGCTGTTATATTATACTAACATTTATTTGCTGTGATATTACTAACAATTGGTACCTATACTAACCTGTTTGCTGTGATAGGGAGAAAAATACCTCTCAAAATGTTGTGCATATATTAACCTGTTTGCTGTGATATTACTAACATTTATTTGCTGTGATATTACTAACAGTTGGTGCATATACTAACCTGTTTGCTGTGATATTACTAACAGTTGAATGCATTTGGAATATTTAACTAAAATTAAACTTTTCTAAAGACATTCAACACACATATTAGATAATGGAAATAGTCCAATATAAAAATACAGCTAGAACACCATCATCACAAACCTTCAGAAAAACACTAAGTATTCGGTATGGACCCGATACTATATCAAACTTTAGACATTATGAAAAACTATGTCTAAATCTGGACAAAGTAGAAAATCATTTAACTTTCCTATGAAAAGGTAAATTGGAAGGGGTAATTCCTAAAGGTTTGCAACTAAAACCTCCAATTCACTCTCAGAGAGCTGAGAAAATTACTCAGAGAGCAAGTGTTGCTCTGTTAAGAGGAAGAATAAATGCTCAAAGGTTTTCTAAGTATCAGACAATGCATTCAATTAATAATATAGAATGTCTTCTAAAAAATAAAACTTACTGACAATGACTACATGAGAGTTTTTTAAGCAATAAGAAAATCATATTCTATATTACATGGAAAAATAAAAGAATATCAATAGAAGAAACTTGCTAACCTACATGAGCATATCAAAAATCATAATGTAGCAAGCAATGTAACAGCTTCATCTGTTAAAAATCTAAGTTCTAAACATCTAACAGATACTGAAATTCATGTTCTTGAAAGAGAATTAAACTTTGCTGTAACACCATCTAATATCCCCTTATTAGATATAATGGCAGCCACTGAGGAAGTCACTCAAAAATTGCCTTTAGAAGAAGCAGCAGAATTTCATTGGAGAATAAAAAGAACACTTGACAAGCAACAAAAATTGCAGTCAAACATATCCTATGGGAAGAGGAAAGCAATTAAATCTCTCAAAGCAGATAAATCTATAATTATTCTCTCTGCTGACAAAGGCAATGCAATAGTTGTAATGGATACAACTGATTATGACACATATAATTATTCTCTCTGCTGACAAAGGCAATGCAATAGTTGTAATGGATACAACTGATTATGACAACAAAATACAAGAACTCCTCACAGCAGGCCAATATAGAAAAGTGGCAAAAGATCCGATATCAAGTACGGAAACAAAGTTACAAGCATTACTCAGAAAGCATAGTGAGTACTTCACTGATTCAGAAAAGAGTAAAATAATATCATATTTCAGCAAAATTCCTCATCTTTATGGTCTACCTAAAATCCATAAGGATCATGTTCCTTTATGACCTATTGTTAGTTGTTGAGATTTACCTTGCCAGAATTTGGCAAGATTTCTTCTGAAAGTTCTAAGTCCTTTGGCATACAAGACCTAATCATTTGTCAGGGATTCTAGACACTTTGTAGAATTAATTAAGAACATGAAAATTGAAAAAACTGACTTACTGATAAGCTTTGATGTGGAAAGTTTATTCACAAATGTACCATGTGAAGAAGCATTGTCTATTGTAAGGAAAAGATTAAATGATGATAATAGTTCACAAACCAGAACAGCTCTTCCTATTGATAGCATAATGGAACTGTTAACATTCTGTATAAAAACAACCTACTTTCAATATAACACAGAACTCTTTCAACAAAATCAAGGAATGGCTATGGGATCACCATTGTCTCCCCTGATTAGCAATATTTACATTGAAGAACTTGAAACCACAGCCATAAAAATTAATCCTTATCCACCTAAAGTTTGGCTTCACTATGTGGATAATACATTTGTTGTATGGCCACATGGTGAAGCATTGCTACAAACTTTCTGGACACTCATCAACAACATATCCCCTTCAATTAAATTCACAATAGAACCAGAACAAGAACAAAAATTGGCATTCTTAGATGTTTTTGTGAAATCAAAACTACAGTTTACCAAAAACCTACACATACAGGAAAATACCTAGCCTATACATCTAATCATACCAGAAACACAAAACATGAAGTTATACTATCACTGTGGAACAGAGCAAAAGAAGTTTGTTCAGAAACTGGCAATTTAGAAAAAAGAAAAGATCTATATAGAACAAACTCTTAAGAAAAATGGCTATCCATCAGCTGTCATTAAAAAAACATCAGAATAGACAACAATAAGAACCATCAAGAAAAAAGACAGTTATTGGTACTGTATTGTATCCATACATTTCAAAAATAGCAGACAAATTAAGAAAAATTTGCAATCAGTATAACATCAGAACAGCTTTCCAGATCCATACCACACTATGAGGAATTCTAACATCTACAAAGCCTAAACTTGAAATGCTGCAAAGAAAAAACTGCATCTATGAAATACCATGTTAATGTGGAAGAACATATATTGGTGAGACCATTCATCCCATTCAAAAGCACTTGCAGGAATATTAACTGATGATTATAAGAGAGAAAACAGATGTGTCTAAGGTAGCAGACTATGTATGGACCAATGAACATGCGTTTGATTGGGAAAATACAAAAATATTGGAAAAAGAAAAAAAGGTACAAAAAAGAAAATTTTAAGAAATTGCTCACATGACAATGGCAAAAAATCCCATAAGCCAACCTAGTGTGACTATACATAATGTATGAAAGCCACTAGTCAACTTTGCTCTGAGGAAAAAAGTGGAGAAATCAGGAGGAACCTCATAGAAAAGTATATGAAATTACTACATACTGTTACCTTTGGCAGGATGGCTCAGTTGGTTAGAGTGTTACTTAAACTTTAATAATCAAGAATTTAAGAACCCAGGTTCAAATCCCATGCTAGTACTGTCACTGATCAGGCCAGAAACACCTGAAGAAGAGGGAGAAAAATACCTCTTGAAATGTGTGCATATACTAACCTGTTTGCTGTGATATTACTAACAGTTAGTGCATATACTAACCTGTTTGCTGTGATATGACTAACATTTATTTGCTGTGATATTACTAACAGTTGATGCATATACTAACTTGTTTGCTGTGATATTACTAACAGTTGGTGCATATACTAACCTGTTTTCTGTGATATTACTAACAGTTAAGTGCATTTCGAATATTTAACTAATATTAAACATTTTTCACACGATAGCCAGTGTCTTTTGTTTGTAACAGTGTAATTTACTTCAGCTCCTTTAATAGTCCAGCTACTAAAACTTAATACACAATGTCTTTCCTCTTCATCTATTTGAAAAATAACTGCACCCAACCCTCTTTTACTGTTGTCTGTTTGGACATAAAAGGGGCAGGTAAAATCTGAATGGTGGACCATGACAGTATCTAAAAATTTGTCCTTAATGGATTCAAATGCTTCATCATGCTGAACAGTCCATGCCCATCTTTGGCCCTTCTTTAAAATTATTTGTCAAATAAAACGTGTCCTGGGCAAATTTGGGATAAAATTTATTATAATAATTACATAATCCCAGGAATGATCAGAGATGTTTTCAGGTGGTAGGTCTTGGGAAACTTTTGATTGCTTCCTCTTTGTCTGGATGTGTTCTTATACCCTTGCCATCAACAATATGTCCCAAGAAAGAGATTTCTCAAAGGGCAAAGTAACTTTTCTCTAGGTTGATGGTAATATATAGTACTATATTTCTAGCTGTATTTTTATACTGGACTATTTCCATCATCTAATATGTGTGTTGAATGTCTTTAAAAAAGCTGGAAATATAGTACATATTTCTGCTTCACCTAGTGCCAATGTTATCAGCACTAGTATGGGTTTAAACCTAATCTTATATTAACTGACACCCATCTCATAATAGGTGGTAGTATATTTTTTAATATTATAATTTTTTATACTTCATTAATTTTATTTTATAATTAAAACTAACCTTTTTATGATAGTTTATTTATTTTGTATTTGTAAAAATGTATATTGTGTTTATTTTGTTAAATTGAATTAAACCCTGGATATCTATAAAATGTTACAAATATTTTAAATTCTTTTATTAAAATTCATTTTTCTTCTTTATATTTATCTTTTAATCAATGTACATTAGAGGGTCATTTATCTACACAATGTAATATGCGTAAGAAATATTTTTTAAATTTCTATTTAAGTTTATGTCAAATATTAAATTTGAAAGTCATTGTACCAAATTCCTAAAATTTTTCTGAATAAAATTTACATTTTTGTTAATCTAAATCTTAATTAAATAGGCTTTCTTAGTACAATGACTGATAAACTAAATATGCTTGTTGTTTTTTTTTTAATTAGCAAATCAACCCTTGGGGCATGTTAATGCAGAATTATATATTTCCCTCCAAAGCAGGCACCAACCTCAGAGAAACACTTAGAGTGATTGCAATTGGCAGTTGTCACTGTAGATTCAATCCTATAGATAAAGACCAGAACACATAAATAGTGGAAAATTTGATGATGATTATTGAGTTTTATTTAAAGAGTTCACTGAAGAGAGTAGTTTAGATTTACTACATCATGATTAAAGAAATGACTGGGTGAAAAGATCGGCATTGCTCTCTGGAGCTCTGTTTCCACCAGCCCATCAATGCTTTTCCAGTGCTTTCAACATCTAGCCGAGACTGTCTGTGTCAAGGAAGCCTGAAATGATCTGACTGTATAACTGCCTGTGTCAAGCCATGAAACATCTCCCATAGGTATATTATTATAATCTCCAATTTGCCACAAGCCACTGATTCTATTTTACTTGTTTCAATCAACATTAATTTATATTTATATTATCTATATCTGTTTATACAACTTAGTTTTAAAATGCGTCTTAAATTTTTTCTCTTAAATTTAAAATATCACTTCTTCTAAAATCTCACATTATTTTGATGTTGCAAATTTAAATTAAATTTTGTTGGTTTATTCATAATATTGACTTTCTGAAACTGCCAAGTATAAAAACTCAACGAGAAACTAGCTTTAAACCCTCCCTCTTATTCTCTCCATTTAAAAAAAATCATTACAGGAGACTTATTTCCCTTAGATTAATTAATAGAAAAGCTTGTTTTGTCTTATACCTTATTTTATAAATTTGTTTTAAATGATAGAAATTATTTTAAAATTTAGACGTGTTATTATTATCTCCAATTTAAAATTGCCCTCGTAATTAAATCCATTAGTTAAACCTATTACAATTTCTGTAAAATGTATATCTTGAAAGAAAATCATTGAAAGCACATTTATCATAGCATTTTATCAGTATATATTTAATACATATATATTTTTATTTGTCAGAAAAATATTAAAATTATGATTTGCAACTTATTATGCTGTATGTTATCAAACTTCACTAGAAGTGAGTTTGATATTCAATGCCCTGTCTATGTTAATTAAAAGACAGTCTTATTTTGTAATCTTTCATAAACTATTTAATAACTTATTAATAAATGAAATATTTGTAAAGTGTGGAAAACAATTTATATTTTAGTTTTAATTCTTGCCTTTCTTTTTATAATATAATTTATGATTCATTCATTGATGGTCTAAGGTTTCTGGGATTTCCTGTTATGTCAGGGAGCTGATTATTTTAATCAGGAATTAAGTTATTAATTTTGTTAGTGATACACTATCTATGTATATATGTCTAAGGCATTATGTATTTATAGCTACAACCATTCATTTATTATTTTGCTTCGCTGCTTACTCTTCAAGACCTTTGGAAATTTAACGATGACCAGTCCAATCTTTCACACTCCCTCAAAGTAGACGTAGTTTATACCAAGGGATTCTTTTTGGGCATTGCCATTAAGATGTGTATGGGAAGTCCAGCACATCAAAACATTGTTATGATTATTTAGAATCATGTTTTGGCTGGAGGGCTAGCATTTCTCATCACCTAGTTGTATATACTAGGAATTTTTTTTAGCAAAGCCACTCAGAGGTTCATAACAGACCTCATTTATTTTTGTTGTAATCTATAATTGCATGCTGCCTTCTTCATCATTTTATATCTTTATTTAGCAAACCTGAAATGCTCTCTGCCATGATGGCACATCCTTCACAAACAAATCCCAATTAATTAAATCTGACTATATGAGTGTCAATTATTTATTTAAGAACTACTTTGCTTTCCACACTCATTATAGAAAACTGATTTAAATATAATAGTGTTATAAATGCACATCTTTCATCTCTTGTTATCTATCTATATTTATATATAAAATAGATTCATTTGCAATCTTTTAAAGAGGGCTAATAATATTTTATTGCTGATTGGTTTTGGCAGACCAATTAACAAACTTTTACATTGTTGTCAAAGCCGCATCAAAACGAATTTAAACCTAGTTGTATAAACAAAACCCAACTTATTTTGTAACCAAATTTCTTAATAAATTCCTGTGACATTATTATTTTAAATAAGCTTAGTTTGTCATCACTCCCAATCTCTAAGGTTAATTACTCTATTTATTTAAATATTTCCTTGATTTAAATTCACTTCTTTATAATGTTGCCATAAAGAATTATCATTATTACGGTTCAAACCATTAGTAATTGATCAAATCATATCTGTACTGTTCTGCGATCATCAGAATCCATTAAATCATTGATTTTTCATATAAACCCTTTATTATTTTGAGTCTCTATGTGAACCATGACCTCCAGCTGGGACGGAATAAAACCAAGCACTGCTAGTGTCATCACAAACGTTATCCATTAGTCAGAGAGGCAATAGTTTAGACAAATAGGTTAGGATTCATCCTTGTCCTGACATATGTATCTTGTGCATGGTTGAATTCAAGGTACTTTTGCTTGGATTATTGGTCTTGTTGAATGAATACACGATTTTGATCGGTGTAATTAGATGATGGAAATAGTCCAATATAAAAATACAGCTAGAACACCATCATCACAAACCTTCAGAAATACAACAAACAATTATATTTCAATAATATATTAATTATATGTAATAAAATTATTAATTACATCAAGTTATAATACATTTATAAATTATTGACATATTTTAAATTAGTATTTTTTTTAATTATTAATATACATTTTGATTAGATTTTTTATTTCTCTATAATGTTGTAAATTTTTTAATTCAATAAGTAAATTGTTAAATTGTTTCTCACTTTAATTCCTTTTTTATTGTAAGATTTTGCAACTGTATAGTATTTATTTTGTAAAATATATTTCAAAATATTTTATAAAAGATTTTTTAAATTATATTATCAAAAAATATTTATATTATTGCATATTTTAGCACATTTTATTATATATAACTTTAAGATTATAAAGCACTATCCAAGTTAAACGATATAGATCAGACTTTCATACTCTACATATATTCCTGCTTACTAATTTTAGAACATCTGATAAATCTGGGGAGTAGAAATATATATATAAATAAGTGAGAGGTTAAAGTATTATGGATATATTGACCATGTGTGAACCACATTGGAAAAGCAGCTGTTATAGTCCCCCTCTTCTCAGAAGTGGACTATTTCAGATGTCTCCTTATCTGATCGGATTAAGCATTGTTTGCCACAGCCCAATAGGCTGATGTATAGATAAAAACATAGCCGATGATTATTACAGGCCAATAAGCAATGATGCTTGCTAAATCCGAAGGTTTTTAATAAGGTCAGGGATCTGGGTATAAATAGTCAGCCTTTTGTAAGAATCAGGGAAGAATGGGTCTAATCTGAAAAGACTCTTTGCATTCTCCCAGGGAAGCCCTGCTAACCTAAACAGCAGCAAGTATTCTCTTTGATAGCACTAAGCTAATTAGTCTATGCAGCTAGGCAAGTCTGACAGAGACCGGATGCTGCTAGGATCACTCTCGGCCTGAGGCAAGCTGTCTTGTACAGCTGGAAGAGTCATAGACCCTACCCATGAGGCAAGCCATCGGGTATGATTGGAAGCAGCAGGCAGAATCCAGAGTTTATGTTAAACAATATTCAACTTGTAAATATTCATTTGTATATATTGTATTGTATATATTTGTACATAATAATAAATATATTAATTGTAATATTTGTTTCAGTATTATTTTACATTATTTTCTGTTGGTTGGGTCTGTAATCCAGACCAAACACAACAGATTTGGTGCAGTTTGACAAAAGATTTTTTCTCCCCATGGCTTGAAAAAGAAAAAACTCGGAAAACGTTAATACGCGAGTGCGCAATTATATGGACACTCGTAAGTTACGAAGCTGTGATAACTAAATCACACTTAAATACTGTCCAAGTAAAATACATATTTATTAAACAGTGATTCTTAAAATCACTTATTTCTGGCAAAATAAGTAACATACACGAATAGTATTTACTAAACAGCCATTGTCAAAATAACTTATTTCTGGAAGGAAAAATAAAGTGATCACAAACACGATTGGTGGTTCATAAACCAATCAAAATTGGCCTTGCTAAAAAAGACAGGAGCTTGCCCTAGCAGAGTAAAAAATCTGTCAAACATAACCATATCGAGTGGTTATTCGCAAATATAGGGAAAAAATATTTTTCTCACATGATAACAAGGAAAAATAAAATAAAAAATGGCTAATATAATTGGCTCGATGGAAGATTTTGATCCAGGGTTCCCTGAGAATTGATCAAGCTATAAAGAGCACCTAATTTTTTATATGCAGGCAAATCAGATCAAAAAGTCTCAAATAAAATTAGCAATGCTGATGACAATAATCGGGTCGTAGACATATAATATTTTAAAATCTCGACGTTGGTGATTCTCATTGAATATTTTTCCCCAAACCACTAACAATAATGCAGAGATATCATTTCAATCTCAGTATCCAATCGGAGGGAGAAAAAAGCTAGAGAATTTGCAACGTGAATTGGGGCATTAGCACTTACGTGCGATTTTAAAGAGTTCTTAAATGAAGAACTATGCGATCATTTCATTTGTGGCATGAACAATCATAATTTAAGACTCAAACTATTAATGACACCAGATATAGACTTTGAAAAGGCTGTAGCTCAAGCCATGCTGGCAGAATCTATAGTGTGTCAAGCAAAGCCATTACAAAAACTAAATTATACTGTTCAAAAAGTTGAACAGAAGACTGAGTCTGATAAGCACTCAGTTAGCTCAACAGCAATGAGTGTTAAGCATTGTTATAGGTGTGATGACCCGATGCACATACAAACAGAATGTCCACACCTCCATACTGTGTGCTCATTCTGCAAACGAGTCAGTCATATAAGAGATGCATGTCTAAACTTAAAAAAGACAAACAGCCAATATGAGAATGGAAAAAACCATTCCAAAAAACAACAAAGGCAATTATAAGAAAAATAAACAAGTTGCCAGTATAAATCACATTAAAGACAATCAATCTGGATTTATACATAGTATTATGATTAATGATACGCCAGTGAGAATGAAACTAGACACAGGGTCTGCAATGTCTATTGTTTCATATAAGACTTGGGCTACCATTAATAAAAATAATAAATATAATCTGCATTCTAGCACTAGGACTATAACAGATTATCAGGGTAAAAAAATAAAATTCTTGGGTCAAGAGTTAAAGTAACTATGCCTATCAAAACTATACACCTACCACTTCACCTAACAAAACTATACGCCTACCATGGTTAGTGGCATCAGGTGATCACATTAACTTGTTAGGCCATGACTGGTTCAGTCACCTAGGCTTTGCAGTATCAAAGGTGAACCAGATCACAACAGTAGCTAAATTAAAGACATTACCCTGAAGTGATCAAAAAAGATCTAGGTCTGTATCTAGAACCACCAATTCAGTTATCACTGAATAAAGAGATAAAATCGATCTGTTGTCAAAGCAAATCACTGCCACTGGCCTTGAGAGCTAAAGTTGAGTCAGAGCTTGAAAGGTGAGAGGCAGAAGGGATAATAGAGCCTATATCATACTCAGAATGGTCCATCCCAATAGTCCCAATCATCAAAGAAAATGGTGGTGTGCGGATATGTGGAGATTATCGATGCATGATTAACAAAGCACTAGCATCGAATAATTATCCACCACCATCAGTTAAGCAAATCCTATCCACACTGTCAGGTGGAAGGGTTTTTACTAAAATTGACTTGAAATATGCATATTTGCAACTACCGGTCGATGATCAGGCAGCAAGAGCATTGTCAATAATAACTCATAAAGGCTTATTTAAAATGAACCGGTTATCTTTTGGTATATTGATCGCCCCAGCAATATTCCAGAGAGTCACGGATCAACTGGCTGCAAGAATACCAGGGGCCCTATCGTACTTTGATGATTTCTTATTGGTGGCTTGGACTCCAGAGCTACTCTGGAGTTCCACAAAAAAACTCCTTGACAAGTTCAAAGCAGCAGGCATAAGAATAAACTTAGATAAATGCATATTTGAAACCAAAGAACTGGAGTTTCTGGGATTTAGGATAGATGCAATTGGCATTCATCCTACCCAAAAGAAAGTTATGGCAATTAAAAAAGAAAATGACAAAACTACCAAATTACAAATAGGGACTAATGTTCTATGCAGAATGTATAGTGGATCCGTTAAATGGATCCCAGCAGTCGTAATCCAACAAAAAGAACTTCACACCATTTTAGTGGAAACAGCAGATGGATGTCAACATCATTGCCATCGAGATCAACTGAGACTGGATTATACTGATGCAGCCACAAGGAATGAAGCTCCAGAGACATGCAGTACAAGCAAGGAGGACCAACAAACTGAAGATACAAGTAAGGAGAACCAACAAACTGAAGATGACAGAAAACCAGTACCAGCACCAAAGCTCTTTAGTTGTTGTCCAGCACACCTGCATGACTATGTTCTCTAGGGTAAATTTTAGCCAGGGGGAGGGATGTTTTAGTCCTCCCTCTTCTCAGAAGTGGACTATTCCAGATGCCTCTTTCTGATCGGATTAAGCATTGTTTGCCACAGGCCAATAGGCTGATGTATGGATAAAAACATAGCCAATGATTATTACAGGCCAATAAGCAATGGTGCTTGCTGAATCCAAAGGTTTTCCAATAAGGTCAGGGATCTGGGTATAAATAGTCAGCCTTTTGTAAGAATCAGAGAGAACGTGTCTAACCTGAAAAGACTCTTTGCGTTCTCCCACGAAAGCTCTGCTAATCTAAACAGCATCTAGTATTCTCTTTGATAGCACTATGCTATTTAGTCTATGCAGCTAGGCAAGTCCCATAGAGACCGAATGCTGCTAAGGCCACTCTTGGCTTGAGGCAAGCTCTCTTGTACAGCTGGAAGAGTCATAGACCCTACCCATGAGGCAAGCCATCAGGTAGGGCTAGAAGCGGCAGGCAGAACCCAGAGTTTATGTTAAGCTCCAATATTCAATTTGTAAATATTCATTTGTATATATTGTATTGTATATATTTGTACATAATAATATATATATTAATTGTAATACTTGTTTCAGCATTATTTTACATTATTTTCTGTTGGTTGGGTCTGTAATCCAGTCCAAACACAATGCAGCCCAAGCTTAATATTGAAATATCTTAATAGCAATTTTCTTTATAACTTATGTATGTAGATTTAACCTCTAGAAGACTTGACGAAGTTGGAGAACTCAAATATTTGCAAAGCATATCAAAACTGGTGTAATTATTTTTACATTGAATGATGATTTGGGTTCTTAAACCATATATATATAATAAAAAATGCTTAGATCTGTGTAGTGTTTATTATATATATATATATATATATTGTACCCAGGGAAACTGGGCATAAGTAAGAATCAATGTGTAAAATGAACTGTGATGAATCAAGGAGTCAGGCAACGCTCAGGGTTCTTTGCTACTACAATTTATGCTAACAATAAATAGAGCTACAATAATAATAATGATAATAATAATATTTAAGCATTATAAAGTATAACTGAATAAAATTTTAAGAGGAGGAGAAACCTCAACTCACTCTTGCAAAACTTTCAAAGTTTCCAATACTTATAGCACACATCACAAACTAGCAAGGGTTTAATAGTTTCTTTACTTATAATAAAATTTCTTTCATTATTTCTCTCCAATATAGTTTTATATCTCCAACTCCCTGTTTATCATCTTATCGCCATGATCAGAAACACATTATAATAAAATAATCATCTTTTATAAATTTTATTGTTTTTTTTTATGCCACTTTGCTTTTTCTTTAACAATAATATACATTTTTATTTTATAGAACTATGGTATTATGATCTCAGGGTTTTTGTATTATATTTAAATGCTAAATTTTTTTAATATTTTGCTTTATGGACATGTTGTTAATAAAATGAATGACCTCCTAGAGATAGGCATGAGAAGATATACACTTAGTCTACAAATTAATGTATATCTACTATATAATAATAACAATAATAAAATTTTTAATAAAACAAAAATGCAAAAAACTCTAAATTTGGAATAATACAGTCATCTTCTGGGATAGCATTCGAATACCAAGAATGGAGAGAAGATTTATTTAAAATATTCATCAACAACATAATTTTATTAAATGAAAATAGATAATGATTGACAATAAAAGCAGTCTTATTTTAATAAATTGCTGTTTTAAATTACAGTGATCAATAGAATAAAATGAATAATATTTTATTTCAAATGCATTATTCATATCTGCAAAATCATCATCATTAAATGGTTTAATATTTCCACTTTTGTGATTATACTTTGAATAAGTAGCATGAAAATATTTACATTATAAATTACACAATGTTTAAATTTGTGGATATTGATTGGTGAATATCATGACATTACAGAGACATTACCCAAGACTTAACAATAAAAATAACATTTATTTTACAATAAACAAATTTTATAAATATGAACACTATGGGAAGTCTGTTACAAAATTTTCAAAGCACTTGTTTTCAATAGTCCAATGCAGTTGCCTACAGGAGAATACTTTTATAATTTAAAATTAATAAGTTAAATAGATAAATTAAATGTCCACAACCTATGATGGTCTTAGGTAGACAAGTACATTTTATAAGGTAAGAGATTATTACAAGAAATTTTTATCCTTAAAATTAAATAGTTATTATCACTAAAATATTTTTTTGTCTTTAATGTTAAATTATAAACAAATTTATGGCACAAGCTTTATACCTTCTTGCATAAAATATATGTCTTAAAATAATCTTACAAATTTATAATCCCTAGCTTTCACTAATTTATGTATTACTTATCAATTCTATGGTCTTTTAATTGGTAAAGTTGTATTAAATCTTCAAATTGTTCTCAGAGATTACACATATAAACTTTATGCTATTCTCCCAACAATGAATAAACCTGAATGATATTTTGATCTTACCAATCCAGTGATGATTTACTTCTGGATGATGATGATGCATATTACTTATTTAGGCTAAAGAATATAAATTTATAAGTTTGAATATGTCTTTATCAGTTTTATTTTATGTAGTGCTGGACAACACAGCAAAACTGATTTACACATCAAAAACTCTCAATCTACACTTAGGGAGTTAAAAGTGCTACTGCAGAAAGGATGATACACTTCAAAATAAAAAATCTATCACTTGACAATATATTAAAATATACACCATCATACATGATGGTAAATACAATATAAAGAAGATACTTCCAAGAAGAAAAGCTAAATAAAGCAATGAATCTAGTGATAGCATGAACCCAAAATATACATCTACTTTTTGAGGCCAAGAAAATGTTAGGACTTTTGTCTCTAGACATATATAATAAAAATGGGGATAAACCACCCCAAATACTAACAACATTTTTAAAAAGTACCATTAATAAAGCATTTTACAACCATAAATCATGAGGAAAATATCAACAATATTGGAGAGAGTGATCCTCTATCTTCTTACAAAATATCTAAAGTATTCCAGTAGTAACAATGAAAGATCCAAGCTTTATCTCCAAATGATCAAGGTGGCAATAAATTTGCATATGTTGGAAATGTACAATGGTCAGATAATGTATATCAAATATATAAGAGAAGAATTAATTCTAAACTCTTAATAAACGTAATACCAAATTGATGCATAAAACCAATAAAGTAATAATATAGGTGTCAACTATGACTGAATAAATGTGGCCTTAAGCAATTAAAAGGACAACAAATATACTTTATCTTTCATAAAAATATAAGCATTCATTATGAAATATACTTCTCATAATAAAGGACAAAACAATGCTCTTTAAAATAACAATATCAAATCATTATATAGTACATAGTATCATAAATAATATTAAGTGAACCTCTGTCAACTAGACCACAACATATAAAATTTTTAAAAAAAATAATATTTTAAAATAGTATATAATAATAATAAGTTATAAATGCATGACTTAAACCTAAAGACTAACATTTTACCAAAACCTTTTTTTTGTTTATTAAATTGATTAACATGCTTTTGTCATATAAAATAATCTTGTGTTTCCCTCATTAGCTTAATGTAAACATATACAGCATGATTTAATTAATTATTAAATGATGGTATTTATATATAGTATCTATAATTTAATTAATTTAAAGACATTTTTTTATTTATTATTTATTTTTTAATATAGACCATAATATTTCTCAATTAATTTACATTATATATATATATATGATAAACAAAACAAGTTATAAATTTCGTAACTTGCTCTTAGCTTGCATTTTATGGTCACTAGATAGAGCTTTACCAATAGCCCCCTAAATAGGATTTTAGTCGAGAATATGCAGAAGAATAAAAGTAATAAAAAAATAAGAGTTAGTAAAAGTGTAAAAGAGAGGAAAGAAGCATGCAGAGAATATAAGTGTGCTATTAAGAATAAAGAAAGTGAAAATGATATTAATGCTAAATGGGGAAAGTACTTAGAAAAGAAGAAGCTAGCTAAAATGGATAATTATAGAGAGAGGATGAAGTTAAATAGTAAATTGTTGGAGGATATTAATAAAAGTGGAAAAGATGGGAGTAAAAAATTTTGGAATTACATTAAAAGGAGAAATGTAGGGGAAAGAGAGATAGTATTAATAGATGATGAGGGAATAGAATGTAGCTCTAGAGGTGAGCTAGAGAAAATCTTAAATAGATATGTAATGGATATAGAAAAGATGTTAGATGTGAAGGAATTAGTGATAGAAAACATGAAAGCAGTTAGTAATGGGAATATTAGATTCACAAAAAATGAACTGAATGAGGTAGGGAAAAGATTGAAAAGTGGAAAGGCGAGAGGTTTAGATGGATGGGCAGCAAGAGATGGTAATGAATTTAGGGCATAGAGCAAAAGCAAAGTTATTATAATGTTTTAATAAGATGGCACAGAAGACAGTTTTTCTGGGTAATTGGAGTAATACAAGAATAAGATTATTATTTAAAGGGAAGGGTAAAGATCATAGAAAGAAATAATTATAGACCGATAGCGGTAACATCAGTTTTATATAAAGTTTTCGCATATATGGTAGCTGGAAGAGTTGTAAAATGGATGGAAGAGAATAATGTAGTGGGGGAAATGCAAGGAGGTTTTAGGTCAGATAGACATATAGGAGATAGTTTGTTTGTAGTTACACAACTTATGGAGATGAGTAGGAATTCAGGTAGATCGTTATATATGAGTTTTATAGATATAGAGAAAGCATATGATAGAGTAAATAGAAATAGATTATGGGTAAGATTAGTCAATTTGGGAATGAATGAACCTTTAGTAAATATTATTAAGAAATTATATGAAAATAATTATTATACTTACCAATTAGGGGATATAGAATCAATGTCACCGATTTTGTTTTTGTTGTTTTTGAGTGAAATGGATAAAGCAATAGAAAGACTAGGAAGAGGGGTAGAAAGACCGTTAATAGGTGGCAAAGGAGTATATACTTTGTCGGGTCTTTTTTTTTTGCGGATATCCTTTTATGTGCAGAAAGAAGAGAAGATATGGATATTATGTTGAGGACATGTGCAAGGGTGGGTAAAGAGATGGGGATTAAATTTAGTGAAGAAAATTCAAATATAATGATGGTTAATATTGAGGAAAGAGAGGATGTAGATTTTTTATTGGGGGATATAAAGTGTGTGGTGGATTGATATAGGTATTTGGGAATCATCTTATGTAATCAGGAAAATTGCTTGGATGAATGGGAGAAAAAATTGGTAAATGAAGCAAAGACAAGAAAGGGTTTGGTAAAGAAACTAACAGTATTTTCATATAATAAATATGATGTAGCTAGAATAGTATGGAAGGGAGTTGCAGTAGCAGGGTTAACATATGGTATTGATGCATTATGTGTTAGTAAAAGGATTTTAGATTATTTAGAGAAAGTACAAAGGGAAGTAGGAAGACATGCATTAGACGCAGAGGTGTGGACAGCAAAGGAGGCAATTCAAGAAGAAATGGGTTGGTCAAGTTTCTATATGAGAGATGCAAAAAGTGAAATGAAAATGTTTGGTAGGTTGCAGGTTATGGATAGTAAAAGAATAGCCAAAATAGTGTTTAATTGGGTTATGAGTAAAAGACAGGTAACAAGATGGGTGAGAAAGGTAATACGGCATGCAAAAGATTTGGATAAAGAATTTATATCGGTATACTTGTATAAAAGATGGGATGATTGTGTTAGGAAGATTGTTGAGTGTTATAGTGGTAAGGAATGGGATAAAAGAATAGAAGCATTAATAAAAAAATAGGGAGTTGGAGAGATGGAGAAGTAGTATGGAGGGTAAGAAGAGTTTAAATATATATAGAAGTAAATGGAATATTGGAAGTGAGTTAATTTTTGATAATAGTAAGGAAAGTAGTTTATTGTTTAAGGCTCGAATGGGATCTTTAGCAACATGAGAATATGCATGTAAATGGAAAACTATGGGTGATTTAGCGTGCAAATTATGTAAGGAAGGTATAGAAAATATTAGGCATCTATTGATTAAATGTAAATGCTTGAAAGCAGAAAGGGTACAAATAATGAAGTTATGGGAGAATAGGTATAAACAAAGTGACTATACAGAAAGTGAGTTATTAGCTTTTATGCTGGGTTTGCAAAAAGATAAGGGGGATTTAGATTTAAAGGCCATAGAGTTGACAAAGATTATGTTGTGGAAATGGGATGGGGCAGAATATGGGAAGACTTAGAGTGGGGAATGGAAGAAAATAAAGTGGCTAACAGGTTTATCTGGGCATAGTAGCTGAGATATTCTTGACTTCATTTAAGGAGAAGCCAAATACATCACATCACATCACAAGCTTTGTTTACATAAAGGCTGAAAGAGATAGAATTCAAGGTTGGAGACAACGAAAGAGATATTGAATTCTATCTCTCTCAGCATTTATGTAAACAAAGCTTGCTAGTGGGCTATTGGTAAAGGTCCATCTAGTGATCATATATATATATATTGTAATAGAATTAAAATTAGAAGCAATTATTAATTATTATAATATATGCCTATTTATAATCTGTCATTTGTAACAGTATGAATAATAAAGATAAACAGACAAAAAGGTTGATAAAAGGCTGTTACTTTATAACTGATTACAATCTATATATTGATGAGTGATAAAATGATAGTTGCTATAATTCAATAACTAAATATAACATTATAGCCCGTTTGCAACTATCCTAAACATTAATTCTGTCACGCTTATAATAAAATAAATAAATTATCTCATTTCTCAACACATAAAATAATAAAATGACAATTAAAACTGTCATCATTAAAGATTTAAAATATTTAGATATTGGGGAAGTCATTTGAACAATAAAACATACTGGCCATTGTCATCAAATAAAAATAATTTAAATATAGCATCTGAATAAAATTACCCACTTTGAGATTCTTGGAGTGCATTATGCTTATCTCCTATACTAGGTTCTTTTAACAAAGAATCGTTCCTATTCTTCTTTCCAACCATATAAGACCATTCATGGTCATACGCACACACTAGTGCTATTCATGACAACTTATAAAACATATTATATAAAGTTAATAAGTTGGAAAAGGGATGGGATCACTTCTTTATTCAGTTTAGCTAAGTATATGTGTTTTCCCACGAGCGCCACTAGATTGTTTTAAATCTAGATAAATATCTGTTTATAGTGTACTGAGTTCAAACTCATTCGGTACATTTTTATCACGCATGACTTGGATGACTAATGAAAAAAATAAAAATGACATTCTTATATTTTATCCATGTCAATAAAATCATAAGATCCCCATATCACAAAATTTATATAGATCAAGACTCTTATAGACATTGCTAGCTCATTTTATGTATATTGATGAACAGACAAGTATAATCCTATTAATGGCTTCTAAACAAGCATGTGAAAACCATTATTGATATTGATGGCCATTTAACTAGATTATTTATCACAATATAAAGGTAATAATGATGATGATAATAATGGTGATGATATCATAATAATAATGATAATAATAGTGATGATGATACCAGCCATAGCGTATTAATAAACTCACAACAATAAATTTATCTTTATAAACTCATAAGCACTTTTTAAAATCATCCCATGTCAAACTGGGATTTAATTATTACATTTACTAGCATTTATATAAGTTTATGTTTATTTACTAAAATACTTTTATAGTTAAAACTAGGATTTCATAATACTAGTGATGATGACTGATCATCACGAATCTCTATGCATGATATTCAACTTTCTATAAATCCTTATTTACTAAATATATTAATTATGTTAAACATTAGATTTAATGATTATACTTTATTTAATCAATAATGATGGCGATCTTAACTCCTTTATAGTATTATTTGAAACAGTGTTTTAAATCAATAATACGATATCCATCTTTGATGAAGATGATCAAAACTCATGGACACAACATAATTTTAGCTTTTCTATTATTGAACTATAATTATTAAAATTTGGTTATTATCAAGCATAATCCCTAAATACCTAAATTCTAGTTTACTTAACATTTTGCGAGTGCTTTCTTAATATTTGCGAATGCTTGCTCAATATTTACGAATGATGATTCTTAATATCTGTGAGCGATGATGATGATGATCATTTAAACAATAGAATTAAGACAAGAAAAATACAACAATATTTTTAATAAGAACTCAGAAACCAATTAAGATATATAATTATATTTTATTAATACTATTACTCTTTCTTCCTTTAAAATCAAATTTACTAATTAGATAAATGGCTTATTGTTACATTAATTCAATATAGAACTAATACAAAATTTTATATACAAGTTCGTCATTTTGGATAAGTTTAAAATAAGCTGGCTTAAAAATGACATTTAAAAAAATATCATATCATAAAAATAAATTTCATATGTAACCTGTGTTTTATTTCACTTCCATTCATATGTAAGCTTTGCTTTATAATTTCTCATATTTAAACTAATTATGTATAACCTATTCTTTTGACATGTTTGTATAAGCAGTTACACATGCACACATTCGGTAATGTTAACATATATGTTTAAAATGTATACCCCTATATTAGAGATTAATACATAAATTACATATATAAAGAATATTCTTGCAACCTTTTAGCAAAATAAAATAAAATACATTATATCAATTTTAATATGCAACAAGATAAAAAAAACAAACATTATAAATGCATATATTTATAGGTTGCTCATTATCATAACAACTAAAGAACAATTTAAAAAAAAAAAAATTTCAATATTACAATATATAATACTAAAAATAATAATAATAAAAAAATAATGAAAATTTAAGTTCAAAGATTTAAACTGTTTGTGTTACGTTATGTGATATTGAGAATAACTATCGATAAACAAGCCTTTAATGTTTCTGTATCAAAGAAAAAAAATAATGCTTTAACCAATAAATTAAGGTTTACTTTTAATAAGCAATAATAAAAGATCTGTTAAGGAAAGTTCATAGTTACCTGATTACTTTCACTTCTTATAAATGTCCTGAGTTTGAATTTTCAGACTGCTTGTCATTGCTCCATGTAAGAAAAAGAAAGTTCTTGCAGATACTTTTAATATAAACATGAATTAATTGACTTGCTTATTTCTTCAATTTAAAATTATTTATTACTGATACTTTTGATAACGCTGAATTCGTTGACTGGCCCCCCTACCATTTCAAAAAGAGTTATTATAAATACTTTTAAATAAGTATGAACTGGTGGATTTGTTTGTCTCTCCCATTTTAAAAAATAAATAAATCATTGTAGACACTTTAGCTGACTGAGGAAAACTTTAACAAAAAATTGATTCATAGCTTCAAACCTGGCTATATATAAGGCTTTTATACATTTTCTTTTCCTCTTCTTTCCCCTTCTTCATCCATCCAAAGATAATGAGCCTAAAATAGTCCAGGAGCCTGAAAAGAAGCATTTCAAATAGCTTGTGTGGTTGGCTTTAAACTCGATCATTTTGTTGGTTACTATTCGATTGGTATATGAGTCCATAGACAGACTAGTGAGCTAACCCATGATAGGAATTTCAAGAAGCAGAAAAGGTGGATTTAGCAATGCAAATTCATTATATTGTATACAGCAAAATATATTAATATCATTTCATAGAATTGTTAATAACTTTTTCCAATAAGTTCAATTTTGTTCCATTTTTCCTTCTTTATCTTAATCTTGCTGGAAATTACTTATATATACACACATCTTCGTCTATACTGACTTTAAAACAAGAGTCATTTTTTTCTTCCTCAACTTTTAAAGAGTGAAAAAAAAAATCAAATCGCTCACTCTCCTTTTTCCAACATTTAAAAAAAAACTGCTTGCTCACTACATCTGTTTAATAATAAGGAAAAACTGACTGATACATCTTTCCTTCAACATTGAAAAATTGACTGATCACTAAATATTGTTACATTCATTTTTATTGCGAATCTTGGTCAAAGAAAATGACCACCTGCAGATCTTATCTTGAAATAAAAGATCAAAAGTTCACAAGTTTGATGTTCTGTCGCAATTTTACAAGAAAATCAATAATCACGTTTTATTACATCAAAGCACCCCCTTTATAAAAATAATCTTAGATACAGATAACAAACAATAAATCTGGTAATCTATAGTCATTACAAATAGGTGTAAAAGCATTTTTGTGTTTATATAGACGTTCTTATTCTTTCACACTCTTTTGCACATGCACATTTCTTTTTATCTCCTAATCTACTAATCTGATCGCCTTTTTTACACTTTCTTTCTTAATGTTTTATTTTACAGAAATAAAACTAAATAACTGAATATATTAATTATTTAATAAGAAAAATAACATATTAAAATATCATTTCTTACAACATTATATTCATTCACCACTTATTAATTTATCAACTATATATTACACATATAATATATGTACACATAAATCTATATTGTAATGATATATAAATATGTCGTTACATTAATTTAAAATAAAAACTTAAAAGTTCGCAAATAAAAGTAAAAAAACTAAATGCTAAAATTAAAATGTTTGTTAAACGTATATACATTCGCACAGAGGCCAAACTTTAAAAATTTTTTTTTTTTAAAAAACAAATAAGTATTTGAACGTACTTTTTTTTATAAAAAAGTACAAGATTTTAAAATAAAAAACAGGTATTAATTAATGTAATCTGTAAATGGAAATGATTGTTTATAAATTGTTTGAAAAGCAAGCTAGCTTTAGGCTCTTGTATAATTAAAATGATCTGATGAAAGATAGATAAGAAAATAAAAAGAAATTAGCTTGACCAATGGAAGCACCAAGTCTCAGCCCGGACCCGAACGAAAATTTGGATTAGTGACGTCTTTGTTCATTCAATCTGGAGATTTAATATAAAAAGGGAAATACAGTTTTTTCTGGAGTTCCAGCGTTGTGTGTTTGAGAGGTGATAGGACGCACATACCACACTCTCTATTTAAAAAGGAAAAATGAAAAGACTGTGATACCTTGAACCAGCTATTGCCATCTCCAGAACATTATCTTCCAATGGAGGCATCGCGGGAATTAAAAGCAGAAACCTGGACTCTTCTATCGTGAGCTATGAACTTTACAAATTAACAACAACCAAAAAAATGTAATAAAGAACTTTCGTCATTGATTTTTTTTTAAAGATTCAGCTAATTTAAATTTTAAAATGAACTCTTATTTGATTTTCAAATTAATAATTGATTGTTTAAATTCATATAGTTAAGTTTTGCTAAAATCATTTCCATTTTATTATTTTTATTTGTAGTAATATTTATTGTAGAAATTATTAAATGCATTACATTTAAGTTGGGTATAGATGTTGCATAGATTCATTAGCGGTTGATTATGTTGTGGTTTTCACATTCGATTAGAATATATGGGTCAACGATATCACTGCAAGCATCTTATGATGAATGCTAATGGGATTTGTATATTCCCTATGCAAGTGACGTTTATCGATGACTTTGTATTTTGATCGGTTGTGTTTAATTTGGAATGTTTTTGACCATGGAATCTGTGCAGCTGATCTGTACTCAACATTTTAAAACAAATTTTATAAAATGCATTTGTGCGAACGTATCTAAATGTTAAATTTAAGTCGGGCGTGAATGGCTATATAGTTTTGTAAAGTTATATTAAGGGAGGGTAATCTTAGGTTATTCGTTTCGTGGTTGAATTGGCTCAATGGATTGGATATATTTGTGTAATTAGTAGATGTAGTATGAGGTCCGCTACGGGCAGGATTATAGATATATGCCACACACCCTCTGTTTGCCTATGGATGGATTTGTAAGACGGCAGAAGACCGCAGTCCATTCCTATGGAGTTTTTTGTTTATTGTTCTACTTGCCAACAGATGTAACATTCCTGTTGGTGGAGAGTCAATGTCTTCTCTAATTCTACTTACTGTTCAGATGTCCATTCCCAACAGTATAGTATTTTGTGTTGTCGTATCATGCTACATTGAATACATGAAGGTATCAGATGGATTGGTGCCAGTTTATTGCAAAATTTGTTGCCTAAGGTTAAATCAGGGAAGAATATTTTCTTTTCAAATGCAGATCTATGTAGTCTATTCATACTTGACTATCTAAATAAAATATTAAACTCATTGAAACTTAGTTAAATGTAAAATTAAAAGTTAATATAAAAATCTAAAATGTTAAACTTATTCCTCAAATTAGAATGACTTTATATGTGCATAAATAAATATTTTTATGTGTTAATTTCTGGCAGTGGCTTTTATTTATTTATATTTAAGATATAAATTAAGATATAGATTTTTATCTCTGCTACTCCGCTGAGCTAGTGACTTGGGCTAACGATCGGAATATTTAAATAAAGTGGAATCTTAACAGCGCATATCTGCCTACTCTATAAATTTTTCTAGGCTCAAATGCCTAGATGGCGCCCCGGTAGTTGCAGATATTGTTTTTGCGGTTAGATTAGATCTTCACTTTCATTTCGATCGTTATAACATATATAAAAGAAATTTTTTTTTAAAATTAAATAATATGTATGTATGTGAAATGAGTCATATATCTACAATATATATCAATATTTAACATTTTAATTTTAAATGTATTAGATTGAACATTTTTATTAAATACGGTTTTTTTTTTTTGCTTTGCATTTAAAATAAGAATTGAAAAAATATATATACATTTTTTAAACTTTTTTAATTATATAAACATATATCATTTGATTTTTCCCTTTGTTTGTACTTTTATACACTTATTTGTCTGTTTTTCTGCATAACAAAGTGATTTCTTTCTTTTTTATTACCTAAAGTTGAGTGCACTTTCAGTGAAGTTCATCAAAGCTATGATTATAATCAACTTCACTGAAAGTATATATATATAAAAAAGAAACCACTTTATTATGCATATTTAAGTATATATATATATATATAATTGTAATGGTGTACACATCACTATATATTTCTGTGTCAATAGATTAAAAATGATTATAAAAAGCGAATCCAGTACATGTGAACCTAAGAAAGACATTTTTAAATTGATGTAGAATGGATGCAATTCATCTATCACTCTACAATAATTTCAAAAACAATGCATGTAAGTAATATTTTTGTAGTGTTAAAAGCAGATAAAAAACAATCCCTATTTTTGCTTAAGAGTGGTATAGTAAAAATTACACTACAGAAATATGATTCGTCAATGGATAATCTCTAGCCTAATAAATGACTAATAAAAAATTATTAATATATAATATATATTAGGTCTTTTGAGTATGCTATCTCAACCACTCCCATATTTTTTCATCAAATTATTTATTATCAGTTATAAGTCACTGGTCATTAATAGCACAGACATCGCCGTAAAGAAGAAATATTTCCTTATTTGTAAAAAATCATTTTGCTTAAAAGTTGCATACATGATAAAGAATGCATATGGTATATAGTTTTGCCAACATTTTTTTCTTCATCTATTTCTTTTAAAATATCAATAATTTCATTACTTCCTATAGATTTTCCCTTTTTCATACATTTAATTACATATTTTATATCTTCATTTAAAATGCTTAGCATTTCAGAGGATGTAATTGTATGGAATATTTTATTTTTTTATTACTACCAATTCTTTATAAAACTCTTGCATCATTTTATGGTGTCACTTTTCATTTTAATAACATTTTTTCATCTTATTGCTAAAACACCTTTCTAATTCAAACATGTTACATGATTCTATCACATGACTTGTGTTCATTGCTGATTCAGCAGCATGTTTTTTTTTTACACCTTTATGCCACCTACAGTAAATCTTAGTAAGTAATAAATATCAAATGGTAGTGCTTAATAATTTTTTATCAGGGCTATCTTATCAAATATTCTCAAACTAGTTTTGAGCTTATGACTTTATCAGTGAGTAGCTTTGGTTCTTGGACCAGTACACATAAGCACTTTTGATTTGAATGCATTTTTTCCTCTAGTGGCCATAAATTTACATTTCTTTTTAGCTATCAAGCTATCACCCCATATTGAAAAACATGTAAATGTTTGAATCTAAGCCAATTTACTTATATAGTCATGTAAATCTGAAAACAGTTCAGTAAGATGCCCTAAGTTTTTGTGATATCTGTTATCATCTTTATCCTGCAGTCAGAATTGATATAAAACCAACAAAAGTATCACATGACTTCTGCTTATTCATTATTGATACAACATATTTTTTTCACATTTCTATGCCACATACTGTAAGCTTTAGTACCTAATGGATGCCAGATTATTATCCTTAAAAAATCTCTATTCAGTTCTGTCCTATTCAATATCATTAAAAATTTTTATAACTGTCATCAATGAGGAGCTTTTGTGTACTGATAGGCTAATTTTATCTTGGATATGTGAATATTAAATAATATATATGTAATTTAAATAAAAGCAAACTACTTTTCACACATGCACAGTGAATAGTAAGCACTCCCCATCAATACATATTTTTAAAATACAGGCAACCAACCACATTTAGAGATTACTTGTAAATAAATTAGCATTCATTGACAGTGTTCATAGTGCATGTGTAAAAGATAGTTTGCTTCCATCCAAATCACATTTTAAAACACTACATTATTTAATATTTGCATCTATTTAAATTAATATGGTTTGTTACCTCAGATCATTGAACATGAGATACTGTCTCTTCCCTGTCATTTATTATTCAAACCTTTTCTAGTAACAAACTGATTTAAAAATTTGCCTGTTTAATAAAATAACATTCCATTTTCAGCCATGTCAGTGATTGTTGGTGGATTTAAAAATTAGCTCTAAAAATGGGTGGTCACCCATATTTTTAAAATAATTATTGATAGAAGTGCTAACTATTTATCGTATAGGTAAATAGATTATTCATTTAAGAATCATTATTATATCTAAATGCATTAAAGGTGATCAGTGCTTGGTCATATGATCATATCATTATATTATTTATATGTGATTAATATTTGTAGAGTTTGATCATATATAAATCTTGGGCATTTTTCAGACCTTTGAATGCTATATGTTGTGTATTGTCTTTATACAAGAACTCGTGAAACATCCTCGATTAAAATATAATTAAGAAGTAAGATTATTCAAGAAATAATATTGCTTATTGCTATAATTTTAAAGGGATTAATTATGTTAATGAAGAATGTAATTTAAATTAAAAAACCATGAGATTAATAAAGGGAAATGTGAATTAATAATTGTTTTGTTAAATATAATATCTCATTTTATACTTATATAAATGGCAACTATAGAATATATAATGTTGACTTGAGATTGAAAATTAAGTTTGTACATTTTGAATATTAATTTTATATATATTGAAATTATTTAGTCAATAATTGCTTATTATTATTCGATTAACTTTGTGATATTTTGATTTTTTTGTTGTTTACATGAAGTTTGTCAGGTCGCAAGTCCTTCATGTGCTGATCAGATTAATCATTTAATTTTTATAGAGGGTTATCATAAATATTGAAAATATTGTTTTAAAAAATCTTGAATAAATTGTCTTAGTAATGGCGACAGAGTAAATTATTTCCTGATGACATTCATCAGATGGTGCTCAGACTGCAGTGGGGATCATGAACTTAACCCAGAAAAATGGGCTATTTTTATTTATTTAGTACTTCACATTATGAACATTGATACTAGATTACTTAAAGATATATTCACATCATTGTATACTCATTCACCATTATGTAATATACATCACATTGTATATTAATTTTGGCACCTAACCTGGGACTACTCTTTTTTAAGCTTAGAATTATACTGTATTGATTTGAGCAATTTTGAATAATAAACATCGCATTTCTGATAGCGGGATAATTGGCATTGAAAGATCAGACAGTATTTTTTCCAATATAATAGGGTTATCAGAGCAAGGCAGAAGATTAGAAGAAAATTGCACAGAAGTTCTTATCAAGTTGCAAATGGGATCTTAGGAATGATGTAGAGTAATTAATAGAAAATCCAATTAAATAATAATTAATAATCCCATGAATTTATTGGGGATTAAAGAGAATCTTCAAATCAAGAAAAAGAAATTAAAGTTGAAGAAGAGGTGAGTTAAGAAGATCAGAAAATTATTATAGAAGTTTTAACTGTTTTTCTGACAATGCTTTTATTATAAGTGATTTTGATAATAAGAAAATGTGGCATTTGCTGCCTGGAAAAATTGATGGCTATAGGTCCTGATGAAATACCTGGAGAAGTTATAAAATATTGTGATATGTTAAATTCAAAAATATTGAATTTTTTTTTAAGAATATATGGACCCATAAAATTGTGCCACCCAATTTTATTGTTCCAATTTTTAAAAACAAATGAAATAAACAAGATTGTAGTAATTATTGTGGAATATCATTATTATTTACTGCATCAAAATTATGTTCAAGAATTTTGTTGAATTAGTTTCTTCCAATTATAGATGAATGGTTACCAGAGATTGTGTGGTATTACAGGATTAAAAAGTATTATAGAAATGATTTTTGTGGCCAAGCAACTCAAGAAAAGTGTTGGGAACAAAAGAGTGATTTATATATTGCTTTTATAAGGTCAATGCATTTGATTCAGTTAATAGGTCAGGTCTATGGCATTGTTTAAATTTAGTTGGATGTCCACCAAGATTTATTCTTATAAATACAGCTTCTACATGATGGAAAGAGTTATTACTGCAAAAGAAAAATCTGAGACATTTGAAATAAAAGCTGATGTTAAACAAGGTTATGTACTTAATTCAACATTGTTTTCAATTTGTATGAGAGTGGTATTTGGAACTATTTATAGATGGCTTTATGAAACAGATCAAGATATGATATAGGTTTGATGGTGGAATTTTTAATTTGAATCGATTAAAAGCAAAAATGAACTTCTTTTTGGATTCTAGATTTACAGTATGCTATAATTGTGTTATTTTTGACAGTCCCAAAAAATGATTTTTAAGATGCATTTAATTTTTTGAATGCTACATATAAAGATTTTGCTTTATTAATCAATATTAAAAAAACTCAAGTTCCTTATCAGCTAATTATGGGGAAAAGGACTCAGCAACTTTTAGCTGGAATGGTTATCAACTTGAGAATGTATCTTGATAATTTTATAAGTACAAAAATGGAATTGGATGTTGAGCTATAGCACAGATTCCAATGTGCTGCTGCTGTTTTTAACAAGTTCAGAAGTATTTTATCAAAGAAAAATAGCTACTGCACCTGAATTAGCTGTATATAGAAGTTATTTTATCTAATTTATTGTATGGAAGTGAAACATGGACACTTTAGGCATTAAAAAGTTTCATTTAAGATACTGTGTGAATTTTTAAAAATACAATGGCAAGATTATAAAACCAATCAATAGATTTTTTAACTTGTTCAATGCGAAATCACATTGTCATTGGATTGAATATGTAAAACAAATAGTCAATTAAAGACTTCCTAAATTGATGTTTTATGGTGAACATGAGAATGATTTTCATGGAAGAGTTTATACCTCATCTATATTATAGGGATTATTTCAAAGACATTCTAAAGAAATGTTTTCCATGGAAAGATATGGCAAAGAATAGAATACATTGGATAGTTACAAAGATATGGTGTTGAAGTATTTCAGAAAGAAACGTTTTCTGTTAAAAAAATTAAAAAACATTCTAAAATATCAAATGAACAGAAAAATGGACTAGCATATTCTATATGTGAACATATTTGTTTTCATATAGTTATTGCAAAACTAATTTCAAAAGTAGTTTTCTTTCTCTCCCTCTCTTCATTCTTTCTATTTTTTGAAGTTAGAATGATCATATTCATTTATGAATGGTTGTTTTTATATCATTACATATGTGAATAATTAAATTAAGAGTATTTTAAGATGCCTTGATTTAAAATAGCATTTCTATCCTATCTTATTTAGAATATGACAGCCATTATTGCTTTGATAGACTCAAGAGTTAATGATTCCAGATTTAAAGCTTAGACTGTTTTTTTCAGGTGCTTGAGTGATTTGTGATTTCTCCAGTAATTAAATAATTCAATTATTTTTACAAACATTATTGAGAGAAAAAAAAACCCCTGATTGATCAATTTTATTATAGAAAGAAATGTTTTGAAAAATATTTTACACAAAACTGACTAATGACATAAAAACAATGATGGACAATTTCTTTAAAAAACTTTGTTTACTTATTTAGCATATGATTTTTCCCCATTAACTATTAACAAAATATCATAAAGAAATCTATAGAAATCCAATCAGGAAATAGATTCATTAGTGGCTTTATTAAGATATTCTCTTCTGCCACTATAATCATAGACTCGAACTGTGTGATTCATAGTTTGTGTTTTGTTCACATTTACATAGATCACTGGTGATTTTATTATGATGTGAGTGCAATGACTATAGATTATTCTGAATCTGATGTTGTGATTCTAGTTATTTCTATGAAAATCAAATCCAGATGCTTTATTGTTGGATCTGGACAAAGAAATTTATTTGAAACTGTATAAAATTTAATTCTCTATACTATAATTTTAGATTATTGATTCTTGGTTGAACAACTGAAAAGGAGATCTTGATATAAATCAAATCTTAGGTGATAAAATTGTAGAGTTATTGACAAATATGATTTATTTAACAGCTTTTTATGCATTTTCTCTGATACAATTTCACTTCTGATATCTATAGCAGAAATGTGTGAAATAACAGGAAGTATCTTTAAAGAAGTAGACTTGAGTATGCTTGAAATATATCTCATGGTAATAAAGAATACCCAAAAGTTTAGTGTAGAAAAGATTTTCAAACAGAGATATATTTTTCACCATCAGAATGCATTAATGCTGAAGAGCTTGTAAAGTACTTGTGTCAAAACTCTAAGTAATACCAGCCAGTTTTCCAAGAACTTTATTTCTAAAAATTAATTTTAATCTAACATCAAAAAATGAGGAAAATAAGTTAGGCTATAATCCAACAATCTACAAAGTAAATATGACATGCAAGTTGCAGAAGCTATATGCCAAAAAATTATTAATCACTCATTTAAGGCTGAGCACTTTCAAAGTTCCATGCTTCATAATCCAATGTTATTCATAAATAACATGGAACAACATTGTGTTTCAGATTATTTTTACAGAAGGTTATATTCAGGGTATATGATGATTTCCTGATGTTTAGATAAAAAAATTAAACATACTATGTTTATTACATTAGGAATAAGAATCCAGTTTTCAAAAAAGATTTTCCAATCTTTTCAAATCTTTATTGAGAGACTTTTCTATTTC
Organism: Epiperipatus broadwayi; assembly: GCA_028023455.1. Taxonomy (NCBI): domain Eukaryota; kingdom Metazoa; phylum Onychophora; class Udeonychophora; order Euonychophora; family Peripatidae; genus Epiperipatus; species Epiperipatus broadwayi. The sequence continues at coordinate 11,923,326 of JAQFVV010006197.1, forward strand.
AAAAAAGATTTCTTGTAAGAATTCTGTCCTCTAAATTTATTATACTGATTTTATTAAGCATTAAACTAGGCTCTAGACAATGTTGCAGGGCAGAAATTTTATGATTGAATGTCATATGTATTTATAATGTATATACTTTTTAAATCTACAAACTAGCTTTTCTTTACATAAAATGATCACTATTCTTTATGTTTATACAAGCTGTTTTTCACAGAGGCAAAACTCTCCATATATATTGTGTTTTCATTTTGGACTCAAAGCTTTATAGTTATCTAAAAAGTAAAAGATGGTTTTTGGAGGATTGCATTAGATCCTAAGATTTAGGTGCAGTGCTCTTAGATCCAAGGCTCCTCACTGATGAAGACCACAAGCTAGAAACTAGTCTGGGGATATTGGATGAGTATGCATTAGATAAAGATTTTATGTACAACTTTCCTGCAACCATTGATTACACCAGCTTGAACTAAGTGGTGCTACTGTATGGAGAGTTTTGCCTCTGTGAAAAATTGCTTTTTTTTAGATCATTCAATAGACATATATACATATTGTATCATTTCAATATATCTAAGTAATTTAAGTAATAACATGTGTTTGAATGTTGTATTCACTTGTAAAAGTGAAATAAGTATTTCAAAATCCATAATGAGAGAGATTGGTCTGACTTTTGTACTGATGGGTGTTTGTGAAGTGATAGAGCTAAAGTGAAAGTGCATTGATAAAAATATAAAATTAGAATATATTATAGTATGATGATTGTACAAGCTTTCCACAAGATGTTAAAAGTGGATTGAAACCAGCTCCTACCTTGTGTGAGAGTAGTATAGTAAAAATTATTAAAATGTCAATATGGTTATAGAGTCTCAGATGTTGGTACCACTATAACAATGCAGACATATTATTCAGTGAGATTTAAAGTGCATGTTTAAGCTAAAAATAATCATAGTTTAATAAATAATTTGTAATAATCATTAATATATATGCATAAGGTGGTTTGTACCCAAGTTGTGAATGCAGAAAGTTTGACACTTATAAATCAAACTGTAGAAAATTGTTATTAAAAAATATTGAACACATGATGAAGATACAAGTAAGACTGTGATTTGAGCCAATTAATGGGTGTTGGTTCAGCACGAAGTGCACATCTTAGGGATTATTTATCTTATCCACCTATCTTTTCTAATATGTTTCAGGTATATGTGATGGAATAGAAGTTTGAAAATATATCATATATATGAAATTAAGTTTGAACCTTAACAGGTATATATGAAGTTAAATTATAATATGCGTTATGAATATCTTTTCATTTGAAAAGTGAAATATGTGTTTCAAAATATATCCACTGTGAGAGAGTTTGGTCTGACTTTTGCATTGACAAAAACAAAAAATTAGAATATATATTATAGCATTTCATCATTTATGTTCTTTATTACTTTTTACAATGCTTTTTTACAAACTGTAAAAAAGTATTGCAAAAAGTAATAAAGAACATAAATGGCATTAATATTATATGGATTTGGCAATGCAATACCAAAGATAAAGTTATAATACTTCATAAAGATTATAGCTTTTCGATTGACATTTTTAATATCTATTATTCATAATAGCGCTATATAATTACAAAACATTCCTCTAATTTTTTTTTTTTTTTGAATTGGTACGATTATCCTAAAGTCTGATTTATGTTTAGAATTATTTATTTAATCAAAACGCCGTAAAAATATTATAGTAAAACTTCCCATGTTATAAATAATTCATTTCATTTTTCCAGTCTACGATTTTTTACAATCTAAAATTTTTTAATTAAAAAACTATCGGATAGTTTTAATAATTAAAGTTCTATTACTTTTATTCTAATACCAGCTTATTATAATAGAAAAAAATTATTTTAGTAATTTGATTTTTATTATGCTAAATATACAGGCTAATATTGATAAAATTATTTTGTAGAAAAATAAATCGATACAAAAACTTTAAAAAGCGCCACCAATTTGAAAAAATTTTAATTCTTTTTTTTAAATGCAGAAATAGATAATACTCCAAATTTTCGCACTTTTCCTTTTTATTGGTGAAAATAATCTACGGACCTCGTAATATTTTGATTTTTAAACCAATCACATTTCCGTATTAAAAATAGTGCCATATAAAATGCAGCCATTTTGCTGGTGCGATGACATTTTACGTCAAGCTTGTAACGTAGTAATTTAGGGAACCATAGCAAGAGCTTGGGGCTTTTATTTACGTAATGTCGCCAAAAATGAAACTTTGTAATAAGTGGATTATTTCTAATGATTAGAAAATGCAAATAAATGTGGCTTCCAAGTGAAAAAGAATTTTTTTGTGGCGCATAGGTTTGTTTGGTAGGAAATGGCCCTATTTAAATTAAAGCACTGTGTGTGGCCGTTTTTAGCACTTTAATGGGCTATGGTCGCAAGTGTGTAATATAGAAAAACAATTATAAAAATTTATTGTTTTGCCTTATTAAATCAACCATTTTTAGTAGGTTGGAATAAATATAGTGCAATATTATGTCTAAACCTCCGAATGAAAATGTTACTACCTATAAATTGGTAGTTGTTGGAGACGGTGGTGTTGGAAAATCAGCTCTTACTATACAATTTTTTCAAAAGTTATTTGTTACCGATTATGATCCTACCATAGAGGATTCATATATTCAACATACTGAAATAGATGGCACATGGTGTATTCTAGATGGTAAGAAGCTTAAAATATTTTTGTTTTCAATGTTTACATTTAAATTTAACACATGCACAAATTGGGGGAGAGGGTGTATTATTCATAATACATTTATTTAACTTTTCTTTCTTGAAGTTTTATTACTCGACAATTTGTCTAAAACTTTTTTTTGCAGAAACTTGTCTGAAATTTTTTTAGTAATATATTTTAGCCTTGGGTTGATAATTGATTACTAAAAGTGTAATAATTTATTCCATGTTATTTAATTAAGTTATTTTGCATAATTATTTATTGTTATATTCATATTTACTAATGTGAATATTATTCGGACCTCTGCTTGTGATTGCCATCAAATCGATTATTAGCGATAAAATGAATAGCATTTTAATCATACTAAGTTAAAAATATTTGTTTATATTTAAATTTAACGCACGAATTTGAAAAGGAAGAATACATTTCGTTAGACCTAATAAATTTATTTGACTCGATTTTTTATGTAGGATTTTTTTTTAGGTCTAAAAATAGAATAATTTATTCCTCATTTTTTAAGTTAATATTTTATTTGTTTGTTTGTTATTGTATTCACATTCACCTGTGTGCCTAAACTATATCGATGTCATCAGATTTTTTTCACTTTTCTCAAAAGTATATTCATTATTGTAATTATAGATTTCTTTCAGTACTAATCTTTATAAACGTTATGCTAGATACTTTCCTAATAAATTAGATTATCTCATAATATGATAAAAATAAAACAATTTTCACCATCAAGCAAGAGTTCATATCTAATCTGATCAAGTATTCAATTATTTATTTCCTTGCTATTATTCTCAAATGCTTATGCCAATCCACAAGCATTAATATTTTTTCCATCCTTCTTTGCTACTCAACTTTCACATCTATGGATGATATTTTTGAAGATATATCCCTATATCTGAAAAACGTTTTTAATATTTTCATAGAAACTCCACCAGTCTTAATCTGCAGATCCTTTGTTGATAAATGACCTAAAAAATGCAATAATAAATGAGATTTTCTCTTGTTGTGTATTTGCATATATATTTTATATGGATACCAACAAATTCAAGCCAATAAACATCACATGATCACCATTTCTTATGCTTGCTTATAACTTATTAGAACAGGCAAAACTCTCTATACATATTGCCACTCAGTGCAGGCTAGAGTAATCAATAGATGCCAGAAGGCTTGTACATAAAATCCCCTTCTAGTCCCTACTCATCCAATATCCCCAGATTAGTTTCTGGTTTGTGGCCTTCATCAGTGAGGATAGCGGTGGCTATGGTTATTAAAGAACCAGTCACCAAAATATATAGGTACTAAACTGAGTTCAGACCTATATGACTATAAGTTAATGAGCTTGGATTGAAAATATTATAGTGTTTTTAGTTTAAGACTCATAGTTTTTAGTTAAGTAGAGATAAAAGGTGGCTACTGGGGGATTGCATTGGATCCTAAGATCTAGGTGCAGCTTTCAAATCCAAGGCTCATCACTGATGAAGGCCATAAGCCAGAAACTAGTCTGGAGATATTGGATGAGTAGGCACTAGATGGGGATTTTATGCACAAGCCTTCTGGTATCCATTGATTATTCTGGCTTGTACTGAGCGGCAATACGTATAGAGAGTTTTGCCTGTTTTAATAAGCATGAATTTAATGACAAACAAAATATAATAGCAGCAAAAATTGCAATAAGGGATCATTAATGATAACTAAAATGAGTTTAGCACTGAACCTCACTAAGTATTGTTAACAGCAATATTGTTTGCTCGGCACACAAATAAATAACCCTATCCATATATATACATGTAGACTACTACTATTGGGTTAAACTTTAACTTTCTATCATTCAAGTCTGGCTGTATACAAATTTAACAAGTGAATTATACTCACACTTTGCTCTGTTTTCTGCTATAGAGCCTGTTAGGCATAAATAACAAAATAAGATCAATGCAATCTGCTTTAATCCCTAACCGGCTGTTGGTACCTTCAGAGGCACAGTTTTGGGGATTGGTTCCCTCTGATTACGAACTGCCTATTGCTTCTAGGACAGCTTCTCACTGGCTTGTTCCAGCTCTGTTCTAACTCAGGAGTTATCATTAATGATCCCTTATTGCAATTTTTGCTGGTATTAAATTTTGTTTTTCATTAAATTCATGTTTATTAAAACAGACAAAACTCTCTATACGTATTGCCGCTCAGTGCAAGGCAGAGTAATCAAGTGATGCCAGAAGGCTTGTGCATAAAATTCCCATCTAGTGTCTACTCATCCCAGAATATATAATAAAAAAAATGAAATAATCTGTCCTCAAAGCTAAATGAAAAATTTGTCTTTCTGGCAGCCAAACAAAAGGTCAAGAAGACCATAGCTTGATAAACCTAACCAACAAGGCTAGCTTATATTAGTTAATAAATAATTTAAGAATAAGAAGTATAGCAAAATATAGATCTCCCTGATGAGGGTTTATTTGATCATAATTAATAAGTATTAAATAATATAGGTAGGTGTCAGGTAAATCAACTTGTTGATATGGAGCAAAGAAAAGAAAAGGATTGATAAAGAAATTAACAGTGTTCTCATATAATAAATATGATGTAGCTAGAATTGTATGGGAGTGGAAGTAACAGGGTTAATATATGGTAACGATGCATTATGTGTTAATAAAGGGGTATTAGATTACTTAGAAAAAAAAACAAAGAGAAGTAGGAAGACATGCATTAGATGCAGAAGTGTGGAAGACAAATGAAACAATTCAAGGGGAAATGGGATGGTCAAGTTTTTATATGAGAGATGCAAAAAGAAAAATGAAAATGTTTAGTAGATTCCAGTTTATGGATAATAAAAGAGTAGCCAAAATAGTATTTTATTGAGTTACGAATAAAGGGCAGGCAACAAGATGGGTGAGAAAGGTAATGCGATATGCAGAAGATTTCAGAGTTTAAATATGTATAGAAGTAAACAGAATATTGAGTGCGAGTTAATTTATGATAATAGTAAGGAAAGTAGTTTACTGTTTAAGGTTCGAACGGGATCTTTAGCAACAAGGGAATATACACACAAATGGAAAATTATGGATTATTTAGTCTGCAAGTTGTGTAAGGAAGGCATAGAAAATATTAGGCACCTGTTAATTGAATGGAAATGCCTGAAAGCAGAAAGGATACAAATAATGAAGTTGTGGGAGAATAAATATGAACAAAGTGATTGTACAGAAAGTGACTTATTGGTTTTTATGTTGAGTTTGGGAAAAGGCAGTTACGCTGGGTTTGGGAAAAGGCAAGGGGGATTTAGATATAAAGGCCAATGGAGTTGACAAAGATTTATGTTGTGGAAATGGGATGGAACAGGATAGAGAAGAATATGGGAAAACTTAGGGTGGGGAATGGAAAAGGAAGTCAACATGGCTAACAGGTCTCTCTTAGGCATAGTTGCTGAGAGATTCCTGACTCCGTATAAGGAGAAGTCACAGTGCAAGACATCACATAGTATATAAGGTCTAGCTTAGATTTTACCAAAATAAGCAATCTTGTTATTCATGAATGAGTATATTTTAAATATTTTTTTAAAATCTTTTAAATTGTATTATATTTTAGTTAATTTTATTTTATTGGAATTATTTGTATAATCATATAACAAATTTCCTGAATATTTAATTGTTTCATATTAAAACTTATTTAAAATATTTGATCGTTAATTTTATATGAAGAATTTATTTCTTTTTATGAATTCATAAAGATTAGATTCTATTTTTTTTAAAAAACTGTAATGCATTAATAGATTTGAAAAACTGTTTAAGTCAAATTTGCTGTCTACATTTGGACAATCAATTAATTTGATATGGTAATTAAAGTAACTTTTAAGCAAATTTGGTTGAAAACATTCAACTTACATATTAATTTTTTAAAAAAAAAGTCTGATTATTAAAGAAGATTTTTAAATGAAGTGAGAAGCAGTAAAATATCGGAAAGATAGTCTGTTACACTTTCAGTAAAATGAAGAACTCTAAAATTGAAGACTAAAACATCTTTTGACCACCTCTATTGAAGAAAAAATAACATCTAGTAACACAGGTGACTATCTATGAGCATTGAACAGCAATTTCTAAACAATTGTATAATTCATCAATTATATCTATTCAGAAATTTTATTTTAAGTATATCTCATTTATTTATTTAGTTTTAGAGAAATGAAAATAGTTTTATATATATATTATAACAGGATGGGCTAAATTTGGGGTGATGGAAAATCTGGGTTGATGGATGTCAATCATCCCCAAAGAAACAAATATAAATATTAAAGTAATTTTTACTATTTAAGAGAGCATGAGAGATCAGCAGAGTTAACTCCTTAGAGCAACTAAAAGTATAATTAATCATACATCACTAGCATTATCAATAAGTAAAAGCAAGTATTAGTAATACTCAAAAGAAATAACCATTCATCATAAATGAATGATCAACAATCAAAATACAAATCAATAGTCAGTTTGGTGAGTGGATTAGAAATGGGTCTACTATAGACCAGGTTAACTATTGAATCTTTGCCAGTTTGGAGCAATTATTTAAACCTTAATTTGAATGCTCAAACTTAAGTGCTAATCCATCTGAATATATAACCATAAAAAAAATAATGCTGGGATATTAAAATATGCTGATCATCATTAATGTACTGGCCAACTATAAACTTAAATTCTAATAAGACTAAACTAAAATAAAATGTAGTGCATAGGCTTTAAGAAATATTTTCTTTGCTTCATCACTGGATGCCCACAAACACTAATATACATCCCCTTCCATATATCGGTCCGTTATGCTTGAATCTAGTTCAGAGAACATAAGATCTATTACTGTTATTATGATCAAGAAATGATGCAAACATACAATATTCTAAATTCTTTTTAGAATTAAGTCACTGGAATAATTTTAGCAATGATACATAAATTTATTAACAACAAATAAATAAAATAAATTGAAATTAAAGACTTTAGAATATGGCTATGCACATATAAGCTTTCTGATTTTGATTAACATACAGTAAAAACTATCACATTGTGATTTATATGATTAATACAAAATTCAAGTTATTACATTGATTTACAATACCTTTTAATGAGTTTACTTAAAAGACATATAATGTGCACAGATGTGCATTTTATAATATACAATTAATACATATTTGAATTGATATTTAATAATAAAAAAAATGATTAAATTTCACGTTTACCTGACACTCAGTGATATATATATGCACACAGATATGTGATAGAATAATTTCTGAACATGTTTGACTTGCCATAAAATAAAAATCATAACTTATTACTTTTAAATAATATAAATACCTTATACTATGATTACATCAAATACATATCTGTTTTGGTATAATTTATTATTTAATATTGTCATAATTATAATAGTAAAAATTCATTTTTTTATAGGACAAGATTTAATATGTATGTGTGAGTGTTTATTATTTAATATTGTCATAATTATAATAGTAAAAATTCATTTTTTATAGGACAAGATTTAATATGTATGCGTGGGTGTTTAGCAATTTATGCGCCCACTGCCGATTAAATCAAAAATTTGACAAAATAATGAATTTATTAAAATATCCATTTCCTAATTAATTCCTTGTTAAAAGTATATAAAAATTCATTTATTTTAATATGTTTTCTTTTTATTGATTAGTCTTCTTTTCTTTTTTTAAAAAAGTACTATCCTATAACAGTCTCTTTTAACAGGTCACTGTTGATTAAAATTTATAAATATCTTTAAAATAATATATTTGCAAGTTTTTTTTTTAATTCAAGCAAAATTATTTGTTTTTGTTTCACTTTTAAAATGTCTATTTTTTTTTTTAATAAAGGAAAAATAAAATCATTTTGTATATACATATTAGTATCACAGGTTAATTAATTATAATGTCTTTCTTTAAAATATAGAATCATCTATTAACTCTTTACTTTTTTATTTTTAATCCAAGCAAAATTATTACTTGCATTTTGAGTTATATTTTTAAATGTTATTTTAAGGAACTACTAATACTATTCACCAGTTATGCTTCATATATATATACATTTTATCTGTACTTCTCTGCATATAACTGAAATAGCATATATATAACTACTTCAGCAAGCTGTTCTCTTGATGAGAGCCAGTTCAGAATTATCTCATCAGGAAAGGTATAGTCCAAGTATTGTCATCATCAGGAAAGTATAACTATGTAAGTGATGGCATTGATTTGGTTCCACATTTAAAGCTAGAGACAAAGAAGTAGGTCTTCCTTCTATGTGCATGTAAACTCCTGCATAGTGAACCAGTAACAGCAGCCTCCTATCTTGACTTCAACTACCTCTGATCCATGGCAATTATCTGTATAACTCTAGAAACCAACTTTGCTACTGTGCCAACTCTTCTCAAAATATTACAAGCCAACTCTATTCAAAAACTACTATTATCCCACTCTTACAAAAACCTTAATAGTAAAAAACTAAAACTAATCTTTTTATTAACTCTTTTTATATTAGTCAGCTGGGGTGATAAAAACACCTTTATTAAAAACTGTTCTTAATTAAAACTGTTTTTCTTATCTCTCTTGGTTAGAAAAAGTTGATTTCAATTCATTTTAATCCTTTAGAATTTTATCAAAGTATGATCACCAAGTTTTCAAAATATATAATAGAATGTAAATAAGCTTTTCAAAGATAGATAATAGAAATTTTTACAATTATCAGAAACATGCTTGATTTAAATTTCAAAATCGGAATATAATATTAATATGTATTTAAACCTAATTTATAATATTTTATTTTAAATCCAAAATTATTTAACATTTTACTAGGATTATTTTATTCCAGGAAATCTAAAAAAATATCTACAAAATTTTTGTCTGGGTTTATTTCTACTTTTTCTTTTAACTTTATATATATTAAAGTCTAATAACTGTATTCTAATAATCATTATTTAATAAGAATTTGTGTTTGAAATCACAATGTATATTGTTGATTATTGAGCAAAGTTATTTGCCCCTAGAATCTGTCTATACAAACATGAAAAAGAATTCCTCTGCTCTCTTTTCAGTTGTAGTGGTATGGTAGAGCATTTTTGTCTTGCTTATGGGCCATGTTACTAGAATAGCAATATCAGTTGTAAAGGTTTTCTGTAATCTATTTAGCTATGATAATGATAATGATACTGAATAGATTCAGTATTAGTTCGCATCAAGTTATATATTTTATGGTATATAGTAGGTTTAATAATGAAATTTCAACTGCTTTTTGCTGTCTTATTCTGCCTAAAAAGTTTATCTGCATGTACAGAGTAAATGAATTTAACAGTGTAATCTGTCACACTAAATGGAAAAATGAACTCTTGAGTGATTATTTATATATCTAATTCTTTTCAAATATTTTACTTGGCTCTAACTTAATCCAGTGATCGAATCCTATTTACAAAACTATACAAATATTTCAACAGCATTAAACTGTTGCACATGCGCTTTGGATTTTAAATATAAAATGAATGAATACTAACACTTCAACCACATGATAAAGTCTTTGGAAAAGATAGAATGGCCCAACAGTTTAATGCTGTTTAAATATTATTGTTTATAAAAAACATCGCGCTATATAAAATAATTGACTTATTTAAAATTATACAAAGTAACTGCACTATTGAGCATAAGATTAATTCAGAATAGAAATGCAAGATATAAAGTATATAATATATTCATTTTTTAAAAAATACAATTTGAATTTGTATTTTTAAGAACTTTAAAAAAAAATAAGCGATTTTTTATTTTTAGTTTAGTATAATTATGAGAAAGAAAGTTAATGGTATGCATCTACAATGCTTCATTGAGTATTAGATTACTTGTTTATTTCTAATCAACTGCTATTTTAAGTTTTGGATTAATATACATTGACTGATCATTTAGTGCTTAAAACCTTTTAATTCTCATAGAGTAACTGCAATCTTCAGGCAAGTGATAGCCATAAGAAGTGGCTCCTGGTCAAATTAAGGTATATCTTTATAGACAATAATTGCAGACTATAATAAATATTTTAAAGTCCCTGATATCATGCTTTCACAATTTTTTAACATCGCAACACAAAATGTTAACAGTCATTACAGCAGGTAATGTTTTATAAAATATAAACTGTTATACAATTTTTTGTATTTTTTAATATACCTAATATAATATGCCCTTAAGAATGAAAATTATTGATGTACTGAAATATATTTTCTGCTTTATAGCTTCTTGGGACATTCTTTTTTTAATCCATAATTTGTCAGGCGGTATTGTTAACTTTAATGAATTCTTTTTAATGTTTGATATTCCTGCTTTAATATTATTCAAGATTTTTTTAATTTGATCATTTTTTTCTAAAATAATTTCAGTTTTAAAAGCAATTTTTTAATGCCATTCTACAGTCTAATGGCATGGTGTAGCATCAATTTTTTGTTTCATATTTTTCTCTATATTATTTGTTTGTTTGTTTTTTTTTGCTTTCACTTGTTTTCAATATTTCTTCATTCCAACTCTGTGAATTTTCTATTATTCTGATCTTATAGCTTATTCCAAAAGATGAAAGCTTTCAGCCTTTTTCATGGTTGTATGTGCTCAAAAACCAAGTGGTATATTTTATACTTAATAGGTATATTGTTTTTAATCAATTCTCTTTGGTTTAAACATATGAAGTGAATGAACAATGATAGATTTATTTAAAAAAATATTTTATAATTTTCATGGAAAAAGCAGAAATTTATCTTAAGGTTACTCTAATAAAAATGCAATATTGATAGGTGATAAGATATGACTGAATGTAAAGAAGAGCTACAGTTGGACTATACATTGCACTGCAGAAGATTTTAAATGGATTAAAGAATTAGCAGGTGGTATTTGAGATTCACAGATTGTTTTGTAAACTATTGCAAAAATCATTTTGAATTTTTGAATTTTTTTTTAAATCATAAGATGTTATAATGGACATATTTGTTTATGAAAACTGTTAATAATGACGATGAAACCATTTGTTCTTGTGGATTTTTATATATGGATAATGGACTTATATAATCACTGTGTTTGCTTACTATTTCAATATGAACTTGAAAAGTGTATACTACTATTCCAAAATGTATACCTTTTTTTTTTTACAAATGGTTCTCTGTTAGTTTTCTGTCAGAGCATCCCACCTAATATATGCAGACAAAGCATTAGTCATATAATAGATCATTCCATTAATGTATGCAATTAAAGTACCATACACTCACTAAATCATCCTGCTAATGCATGCAGCTGAACTTATACTCCCCTATTTTGAAGTTGCATTAAAATTCATCTTTTTATAATTTATCAGTGTAACTAATTTAAAAGAAATTCCATTTTTTAAAAATAATTATGGGTTAATTATTATTTTTTAACTGAATTTTTTTTTTTATTGTATTTATTTGCCATTAGTTCTTCTAATTATAAATTTTAGGAAAGGCTGACCATGTTAAATAGATATAATCCAAATATTTTTTACTTTTACATTGAAATCATTTGATTATAATTTGGATATGTTCTCTTGTAGATATAATTAAAATATTTTAATATGAAAAAGAGTATTCAATTTATATTAGGTGTTTGTTTTTTATTTTAATTTGTAAATATTATAATAATATTCTTTAGAATAAAGAGAATGAAAGATAATTGATGTATTATTTCTTTCCAGAATTAACCATTTTGTAAAATTTAAATATCCAACATTGTCAAAAATACAAAGACGCTCAAAAATAATTTTGTACAGTGGAATATTAATTTAAAAAAATTAATTGGTAATTCATTGCTAGATGTTATTTCTCACTAACCTTGCTGAATGTTTCATCAAGGTGAGCTGTTTCAAGTGTCCTGATTTTTTTTATTATATTCAAGTAAAAATGTAATATTCTCAGATGTTTCTTGCATTAAATATTATCATATATTTATGTAAGAGAAAGTTTAAGGGAAGAAATACAATACTTATTCCTATAAAAGAATAGAAGTTAAAATATTTATTTTAAAAGCTTTATGAATATTTTCATGAAAGAATATTTAATAAAAAAAAATATTTGATCACTCTTCTAAAGAATAATGATTTTAAAATATTAAAAAAATTATTAAAGATAAAATAAATTTATTGCATATTATATTTATGAAAATTATTGCTTTTTCTGTTATTTTTTTAAACATTTTAATAAATAAAGATGCTTCATATGTTTTTCATCTTTCTTGTGTATTTATTTTTCAAGTACAAATTACACACTCATGTTTTTATATGAATTATTTACAAATGTATAATAAAAAATACAATGTTTATTATTAAAAAATAATGAAGTTAAAAAATGTTTATCTGACAATATTAGTAAACACAGTTGTAAAAATATTTTCTTTATTAAGTTTTTTAACAATTCAGCATTTTCATGAATCAATTTAAACAGAAGTTTTGCATGTAATATACTGCTGATATTTCTCCTTGTATTACAATACATAGTCTCAGTTAAATAATGTAATTGAAATAAGGACAAAATACAATATTGAGATTTTGATACTACGCATGTTAATACTGTAGCAATTGCAATGAATAATATATAACAGCATTTTTATTATTAAAACTATAGCAATTATAATGAATATGTTGATTAGTGCCGAAGTAATTATAATGCATACATTGATGCAAATGTCTTCATTGTTATACTTCTTGTCAGTTGATATAACAGTGCCATGATATTGATGTTATATATATATTTGGCAATGCCAGTGAGCATGCAAGTAATATGTTAATGCAAATAGTTGACTTTTATCATTAATATTGTACTAATTGCAACAAATATGTTATGCAGATGTCTGTGTCTCTATCCCTTTGCCCATATGCTACATAAATTAAGTTTGTTGGATATATTTTGTATATCATGATGACTGGCATAATAGTGTTTGAATTTTAGTCAGGTTTACAGTATTATGTGTTTTCTGCATAGACAGAGATGTCAAGATTTTGTAGCTTTGATTTTAATTTTATTAGTTATTTGATTGTTTTGGCAACCAGTTATCCTTTTAATAACTAAAAATATGATTTTTTTAAAGAATATCAGAAAGGGCTTTTTAATAAAACAGGATGTGTAATAGAATATAAGCATTATCCCCCCACCTCCCATTCTTATTTCAACTTCAATAGATAGATTATGAAAATTTACTTTTGAATGAGCCAATGAATGCTTTATAATATTTTATACTTGTACAAATGGCCTTTAACTGTTTGGACTTTTTACTTGGATAGACTGGTTGCATTAAACAGATTCGTGTTAGCTTTATAATTTTCATGTTATTTAAACTATTAACTTTTTAGATTGCAATATTAGTTTTGAGTAAGAGTTAACTTATTTGATTAGTTATACAGTTATACTACCATTTCAAAAATGGTATATTTTATTAATTTTCATTATAAACTTCAAGTTTATATTATCTCTTTGGCCAGTATCAAATATTAATCCAAGTGCAATTTTGAAATTCTGTCTTGTTAAATATAGGAATTGGAATATTTTAGTTTTTTTTTATTTTTGGCATCATTTGTCATACCTATCTTATTTACTATTATTTACTTCTGTTATTATTTATACATTGAATTTATAAGCTCATATCATTTACATCTGTTGTTGTTTAATTTCTCCAATATGGATATGTAATTATCGGAATTGTATTGACCATAATCTTATATATGATTTTCAATATGAGCCTATTGGTAAACTTATTATTATTAATTTTATTTAATTTACTATTGTTACAGTTAATCAATTTCTTTGTTAAAACTATATATTCTTTATAATAGTTTAATGATTTTACTGTTAGCTGTTGTAAAAGTCATTTTTTTATTTTTATATCTTGTTTTCCCAAGTCTTTTAACTTGCTTTCTGATTATGTTTCTGCAAATCTACACAAGTTTACATTTGTAAACACATTAGATCAGTCTACTTAAAATCTGATTTCTCAATTGTTTTTTATTAGAGAAACTTTGACTTTTACTTCATATGAAAATATTACTTATTATTTTAATTCTACCTAATTCCTTCAACTCATTTATCTAATATGTCTTTTTATATATATATCATCATCAACCATTATCAATCCACTGCAGGATGAAGGTCTCTCCAAGTTTAATCCATCTTCTCCGATCTTTAGCTTCTCTTTTCCACAACACCCCTGCACATTTTCTTATTTCATCCATCCATCTCACATGTGGTCTCTTTCTGGGTCTTTTACAATCTCTTGGAATCCAGTTTAAAATTTCAATTGTCCATCTATTATCATTTCTTCTAGCAATATGTCCAGCCCAACTCTATTTCAATCTTTTAATTTTTTCAATAAGGTCAGTAAACACCTGTTTGTTGTCTTACCCATACATTGTGTTTTCGATCTCTTCTTGTTACTCCCAACATACATCTCTCCATACTTCTTTGGGTGGTCTGAAGTCTCTGTATTGCTCTTCTATTAAGTGTCCAAGTCTCAGATCCATAAGTAAGAACTGGTAAAACACATTTGTTAAAAACCATCCTTTTCAAACACATAGGCATATTGCCTTTTAGTATAAAGTTATTTCTACCAAAGGCACTCCAACCAAGTTTAATTCTATGATTAATTTCCTCCATTATGTTTCCATCTGTATTAATAATCTGACCAAGGTATTTGTAACTGTTAACTTCTTCTAATTCTTCATAATCAATCTTTATTTTCATATTTTGAGCAAATCGATTAAACATTTATATATATATATTAAAGCATAAATATCAGCTGTTTGAGAATCACAAGATATAAATGAATATTATATATTTTTATTGATTACCTGCTCATTTTATTGCACAAATTTTATATAATTATTCAAAATTGCATAATATTTATTAAAATTAAAAAATTATATTAGTTTCAATAATCACATAGTAGATATATTTATATCAAATGCTTTTAAAATCCTGATGATTGTTGTTTTACTATGCTCAACATATTTAAAATGGTAATGAACTACAGAAATTGTTCAGAACAGTATGCAGATTTGTATTATATGATAGTAATTTATATTTCAACTATAAATTATTTCCTTGAGCTAATATAATAAATGACTGTTAATCGACACATATGCAGAAAAGGTAGATTTTTAAATATTTATCTTTATTATTGCCTAGCATGCTTTTGATATATAATGTATATTATATTCGTAGCTTATCGTAATATGACTTAATAGTTCTTGGTATTAATGTATAAGTAGTGATTAATTAGCTATTTAAAAATATTAAAATTTATTTAAATAGCCACTTCTTTGATAGAGGAATACTTGTATCTTTTCTATTGACCGAAAAGTGGTCACTTGCTATTGCAAAGGCCTCCTTGATTTTCTGCTTTCTGTCCTCTCTCTCCATACATATAATTTTTGCTTTTAATAATTCAAATCTATGGCTAGGACAGTAATTATCTATCAAAGAAGTGGGCTATTTAAATAAATTTTAATATTTTTGAATAGCTAATTAATAACTACTTATAAACTAATACCAAGAACCTTTGAGTCTTATTACTATAAGCTGTGAATATGATATACATGATTTATTGAAAACATGATAGGCATTAATAAAACTGAATATTTAAAAATCTATCTTTTCTGTGTATGTATTCATTGACAGTCATTTATTAATTTACATTTCATAACATTAAATGAGATTACCAAAAATAAAATGAATAAAGATATATATTTTCAATATTTATTTGTCTTTATATATATATTTGGTCAAACACAAAGAAAAATATTGTAATTGTAAATTGTGCATTATACACCAAAGAATCTATATAGCTTGAGGCGTTTTGGCCAAACCCGTTTTCAAAACTTGCAAAACAAAAGATTTTTTTGATTTGATCTAATTATTTCAATTTCTTTATAAACTTTTTTCTAATAATATTTTATAATATTCTAACAATAATTGATATGCAGTTTTCATCAAAGAAAAATAATAATTATGGTACTCTAATAAACTTACTATGTAATATTGTATGTGTAAACATAAAATATATAATTGCTAAAAAAATTATTTTTACTTTGGTGAAGATTGCAAATTAATCAAAATTGTTGAAATGTGATATAAAGTATTATTGAGAAAAATTATAATGTAGAATTGATTTGAAATATATGAACAATTTTAAAAGATCTGAAAATGGAGAAAATTTATAGAAAATGTATATTTTTTTCTTATTTTTTAATGTGGCTAAGATGTTATATGAAAAACATTAATTTTGCTTTAAATTTTTAGTTTTAGATACAGCTGGGCAAGAAGAATTCAGTGCAATGAGAGAACAGTATATGAGGAAAGGTGATGGGTTCTTACTGGTTTATTCTGTCACTGATAAACAAAGTTATGAAAATATTCAAAACTTCCATACACAAATTCTTCGTGTAAAGGACAGGTTATATTTTATTATTTTAACTATATTAATATATATATGATAAATATTAAAATTGTTTTTATAAAAATGTAAGCAATTAATTAATCCCTTACTCTCCATTCAATTAACTAATTCCATACCTTTTTTTTTCTTTTCAATCCAACATACCATAATCAAATAAGGTTTAAAACAAGTATTTTTACTGTCTTGTTTTTCATTGTAATTATTGGAGTTGGTTCATCATTTGAATATAAGTTCCAGTCATCAGAGCTTTATCAGAACAGATTATTTCTTGAACTTAACTTTCAAATGAATAATCTTATGATTTGATTTTTGGGATACCAAAAAGACAGGCGGACAAGTACAAAAGTTCCATTCAATCTAGGAATCCTTGGTTCTTGAAATATCTGTTCTCATTGTGTTGTTTCATTATAGCTATTGGTTATTTCAATTATTTTACATTCTTATTTTTGTTTTCATTGTTATCATTATAGTGTCACCATTAGTTATTGACAACAAATAGATTCCACACATTTCTTTAATTTTCCTTCTTTTTGCTCTACTTTTCAAATATTTATGTATATCTTTCTTTAATTTTATTAAATTCTTTTTCATCTCTAACATTTTTACCATCTGCACGTTGTGTTATGTCATTATTTATTTTCCACTCCTGTCAAAGCAATGCACATTAACTTCTCATTTAAATAAATAAACAGTTTTACTCTTTATACGTAAATTTATTTTTTTTATGAATAGACATTCAATTTTGAAAATATTTTTTCTCTTGTAAACAAATTCTTAATTTTTTTCAATCTGTTTTTTTTTTTTTTTCATTACTTTTAATAAATAATTCTATTTAACAATAGATTTCAAATTTCTTTTTTGCATCTTGCTTCTTATCTATTTTAAAAACAAATATTTTTTAAAGAGTATTAAAAAATTGATTATTCAAAACTTGTGAAGTTAAATTGACATTTTATTATACCAATAATTCTGTGAGTTTAGGCATTCAAAATAGCCAAATTAAATATTTACATCTATAATTGTTTTCTTCTCAAACTGATTAAGGCATATAAGATCTGAAGAAGTGTTACCAGAAGATTCATCATCATTTTGGTCATTGCTATTCAGGAAATCATTGTACTATCAGATACATAACAATAAACAAACAACTTATACTGATTTTAGTAATAGTAAAGAAAAAACAATCAGGTCATTAAAAACAATTATAACACAGTATTTCATTTATTGGTCAGGATTTTAAATATATCACAGATAAAATAGAAGAAAGTTTAAAATTTCCATTATCTTATTTTTGTAGACTTCACTAATTCATGAAAAAATATTGCCTAGAATATCAGTGATATTCTGCATAGATTATTATGAACGGAAGATCCATATGTTGTAGATACAGTAAAGATAGTCACTTTGCAAGATTGATCTGTTTGAACTTGATATATAAAGAGTTATATTTACACATGTTTAGAATTAATTCCTTAGCAACAAAGAGAGATTAGGGTACTTGCTAAGGACATATTTTTGTACTGCTACAACAACTGTGAATAAAGTAGCATAAAGATTGGAGAAATAGGTAAACAATAAACAATAGAAATATTCTGTGTGCATAAAATGAGAATAAAAAGTTATAATTAGTCTCTGTATATTATTTATAAATTATGCATTGACTTGTGATGATGATATAATGACTCAACATCACAAATTATTCTTCTAAGTTAAATAAAATATTTAAAAAAAAAAAAAAGATACTTACCTTACTCTTGTCATTATTTATTATAAGATTTACATTATGTACACGCATTGATTAATGGTTCTTAGTAGTGTTTGGGTGGAATTGCTATTACCCCTGAGCATGCAGAGGTTGATGAAATTTTTGCTGAAAATTTCAGGAAAATTTCTAATAGTCCTGCAAGACTTGAATCACCTCTGGAGGGAGGGAGGACAATCCTCCTATGCAATAATATTTATTGTTGAACTTGATATCTATATTGATGAATTTTTTCTAGTGTTGGTTTTATTGTTATCTTGTATTATGGATACATAGTAATTAACATATACACCTAGATATACTTATAAATATTTGATTTTCCAGTATACAAAAACCTGTAACAAATTTTTTTTTTCAAATTTTTTTTTTATCTCATATCCATGATAAATAAATTATAGTGTAATCTCATTTTTGTTTTAATTATAACTTTACCAACTTTGTTTGTTCTTCATTATTTTGGAATTCATTCTTATCTGACTTTTTTTTTTTCCAGTTATCATTCAACTCATTTACATATTCTTGTAGTTTCATTGCAGCTATCATTTTTTGTTTCAGGAATTGTTTTATTTCTGTGAATTTTTTTGCCGCCACCTAATTTATTTAAGTTTCTTTCCAGTCAGTCTTGCTTAGTTTTATTGGTTTGTTGATGATCGGTTTTTTGATTTTGTAAACTTTTATATTTACTTTATTCCTTTTTGTTTTTTTTGCATTTTATTTATTTTTTATCATTTTATTTGTCATTAACTCATTGCTTTTTTTTATTTTTTCTATAATATACTATCTAAATCAGTGGTCTTCAACCTTTTCACACCTGCGGACCAGGTAAAAATAAGGATAAGGTTTCGTGGGACCAGCAAAAGTCTATAGATAAATTTTCTTAAAGATGTAAACAGCTTAGCATTAGATGAAGTTATATATATATATGGAGTTTGTATAATAAAAAACTTTTTTTTTTTTAATTTTGAATTTTTTTAGAAAAGTAATAAAAATTTAATTCTATCCCCCCCCCCCCATAAACATCTGTGATAACTAGAAAAACAAATTAATTTATGTATGAATGATTAGATTTTGTTCTGTTTCTTTTTTTTTAATCAGGTAAAAGTGCAATGAAAAAATAAATAAAAATTGTTTATATTAATTAAAAGTTTAAAATCTTATTATTTTGTTATTAAAAACTTTCTTGCCAGTCTAGCATGGACCAGCAAAAAACTTCTACTGACCGGTGGTTGAAGACCACTGATCTAAATTCTAGTTACATTTAAATTCTTTTTAAATTAAATAATTGACATTCTCTAATATATATACATTGAATTAACATTTCTTAAATGATTCATTCAACTACTCTTTAAAGAATAATATTAAAGATTTTTAAGGAGGATGATTTATAAAACAGATGCAAACTATTCAAAACAAAAATTAATGCAACTTCCAATGTCTTGAAATTAGTAAAATGCTACCAAATAATTCCAACTTTCTAGTGGAATTTATATTGTAATTTAACTTTTTGTATTTCACTTCTTAAAAATGTAACTGCTATTTCTATTATCTGTAACTTTATATATTCTTATATTAATATTATAAATTTTAAAATAAACATTCATTCAATTTATTAGGCTTGGTTATTTCTTAATTTTCCCAGCTGGGAATTCAGAATTCTTTAATCTTTGAGTTTGTCATTCTCATCAGAAATATGCATTCATTATGTTTTTGCCCCTCATATTAATTCATTGCATTGTTGCGTTTTTTATCTCTCTTCTACAATATTCCAATTGTTTGGGGGTTTTTTAAAATATTTTTTCTCTTTCACTACACTATTTTTCATAATTGGTAGATTTAAAATACTTTTGCTCTCAAGGTAATTTGCACTTCTTCAAACCCCATCCTGTCTTTCCAGAATAAAAATCTTACTTTTCAAATTGTATTTTTATAGTTTTTGCATCTCATCCCAAAGCATTTTATAATATCTGATCTTATAACATCAGTTATAAAAAGTTCTCTGATAATATTTGTTATATATCCCAAAATTAAGAACCTTGTATTTGAATACATTTCCATAATGTTAATTAATCATCTTTACTCAAACATAATATATTTTGTCACTCCAATTCTTTTATCTTGCAATACTATTACATTAATTAGGAAACTGTCATGTGATTTTTTAAATATATTGTGAAATTCACATTAGATATACAGTATATAAAAAAATTGCTGTTCATTTCTTAAAAGAATAATGTATTTTAAAACTATATTCATTGCAGAAATAATCTTCGGTGTGTAATTAAATAGCAAATTGTTTTAATTAATAATTGATTATCTTATTCATGTGTTTAATGATTCACATACCTTCAATACACATACTCATATTTATATATTTTCATTTAATAGGGATTCATACCCTATGATTTTGGTAGCCAACAAAGTGGATTTAGTTCATTTACGCAGAGTTGCCGAAGAGCAAGGTCGAGAACTAGCCTTACAGCTTGATGTGAGTTTATTGTGAATTAAATCAAAAAATTTGAACTTTTTTTATTAGAAATAGATAGATAAAAGTGATTAGCAACTCTGAAGTAGCTCAACATAATTTTATGAATATGTAGATAGATTTATGGTATAACTATAAAAATACTAAGTGCAATTGTATATGCTATATTTAAACTGTATCTGTATATGCTTTCTAAGTGTATTTTAGTATTAATTGATTTGAATTATTTTTTTTATTTGTATAACTTTTTTTTTTTCTTTTGTTATTGAAAAATGAAAATCTTAACTTCAAGATTGGGAATAATACAGTCATTACTCTTAAGTTCTGCACAGTTTGGCACAACAACAGAGCATTCGACTTGGGATCGATTCTGATTCTTGAACTTCTTATGAAGTCTCGAGCAATAAAACCATTAGCTTTTTTTTTAAATCACTCTTAAGCTGGAGCATATTTGAATATTTCATCCTACAATTCAATTTAACAAAATTTATATGTCTATAATATAGTTTACTATTAACACAAATAGTTTGTAAGTTGAAAGTTAACACAGAAATTTCAAACACTCATTTGGCATATTAATGGATTTATAGAAATCAAATGATAATCCATGTGGAAATTAACAGGTTCTTTAAATATACAGGAGTTATTTGAATCTCAATATATCTTATATTAAATTTTTTATGCATGAGTTGTCAGACATCATCTTTTCATAAATTCCTCATGATATATATGTATATTTATTAATGTAAAAAATACCAAAACAGAGTTTAAATATAAAATTTAGAATAAATCTTTCTAAATTTTATATTTAAACTCTTTGACATCCAGTACTCCATTTTGAATTTTAAAAGAAAATTACAATTAATATAATTTACAGTATATTTTATGTTCAAATGCAATAAATATAAAAATATGTATATTGTTATAAACAGCAAATATGAAAGAGTGTAATGAAGCTGATAAAATAGTCATTATCTAAAAAAAAAATTAAGAAACAAAATATTTTTAATATTTTTAAAAATGTTTATTTTTACATTAGTTCACAAATTCTAAATTTTGAAAGCTAAATGTTAAAATGACATTTTCATAAACAGCTTCATCACATTTGTCACAAAATGCTGACAAAAATGATATATAATATGTCTTACCTGAAGTAATTTTTTTATGAAAAAATTACAAAAGGATGCGATTGGTAACTTCCATTTTTACTAGTAGTTAACCCAGATCCTGTCCTTCCATGCCAGGATATCTTCTAGAAATGTTTGGTTGTCCTTCCATGCAGGGTATATGTTAAAAATATGTTTGGTTTTTAGTGGGGGAAAAAATAATAGGAATAGTTTAGAAGATATTATACAAAGAGAACTTTAGTAAATTGTAATGTATTACTATATTATAATATTATTATATATTAATTATTATATTATATTATTGAAAAATGGGGTGTGACCTAAAATACGCATTCTTTTCAATTAAAAAGTGTACTCAAATAAATATCAAACAACAGCTTATGAGACAGTATGCAAAGAGAACTTTAGTAAATTGTAAATGTATTACTATATTATAATATTATTATATATTAATTATTATATTTTATTATTGAAAAATGGGGTGTGACCTAAAATATGTATATTTTGCAAGTAAAAAGTATACTCAAATAAATATCAAACAGTAAGAACAGCTTATGAGATATTACACAAAGAGAACTTTAGTAAATTATAATGTATTATTATATATATATTGAAACAGATATACTGTACCACGTATATATTCAAAAGATCCCCCTCCCCCCATTTAAAAAGACTAGCATGATTTGTTGTTAAAAAAGAAAAGAAAAGACTTAATAATGGTTAAGGAAAACTAAAAATTTAAAGAAACAAAGGAATCATGAAAATTGACACCAATGAAAAAAGAAATTAAAAAAAAAATAAAGTAAAAGTTTATAGTTAAAAGAAAGTCATTATTTTCTATAATTGAGAAAAAAAAAAAAGATAAACTTTCATTATTGATTTTATAGTTTTAAATTACGATATAAATAAAAGCTGGCATTTATTAAAAATATTACATTTTTTTTAATTTTTGGAACGATGTTGTCATATAAAGTGTGATAATCGCTTGAGGCAGTCTTATCAAATTGGAAAACATGGCTTATCCTTATGATTTCTTATCTGTCCCGCGAAAAGTAGAGTGTCCAATCCTTAAGAAGAGAAAAGCACTCGGGCTTAAATGAGAGCTGTGTAACAAATCAGATATGGCAAGGCTGCTTAATCAATCTAGAGATCAAGTTGAGTTAGAAGTTCAGAGCAGATTTTTTTAAAAAGATTTCAAAGAGGTTTTAAAAAGATTTTTTGAAGGAGATTTTACAAGAGATTTTAAAAAGATTTTAAAGAGATCTTTTTTAAAAAATATTTTAAGAGCAGTTAAAGAACCACTGTTAATGATGAAAAAAGAAAACATTAATAAGGAAATAATAATGATGGAAGGCTAGGCGGTAACAGCTTCTTCTCTTCATCCAAAAGCCACGGTTCTCCAAGATTTGCTTGGGTAAACATCACGGAAAGTAAATAATGCCATTCAGCTGAAATACAATGATCCCTTTTTGAGTGCAGTCATATCATGGATATGAAGGAACAAACTGGATAAAATGAAGGTAAGCATTTTATAAAATATTAATACTTATATGTATTATAAAAAAAAAAAAAAAAACATCTTTCTTAAAGAAAATTATGAAGAAATATAGCTACGTGAGAATACGTGGTATTAATAATAAATTGTAAATACTAGATGTCTTAAATATCGATAATCAAAAGGCATTTTATTCAATGCTTATATGTGTTTTAAAAAACAACAAAACAAAACAAACGTCCTTCTTAAAATAAATTATGAATAATTATAGCTATGTGGAAATACGTTTTATTAGTGATAAATTATAAATGAAATGGCTAATCAACTTATATCTAGAAACATACATCTGTAGCAGACCAAACAACAATATTTATGCTATATATTAGAATAACTAAATAAAAATTACAAATGCTTACATGCATATTGATTATATATGAATATTACACATAGCTATAATTAACTAAATTATAATAACGTGTTTATAATCCAGGTAAAATTAGAAAATATCAAAATGAATGTATTTAGTAAATTTATACCATGTTATGAATAAATTCAAACATTTAAATATGAATTAGTACGTCAATAAAAGTTAATGATTATATGCGTATAATGAACCACATGCTTAAATAAGTTGAAAGATTAAGAAAATCATTTTTTATTAAAGATTTTATTTATTATTTGAAAACTCTGAGAAAAGTAATATAAACACAAAATTAAAACATGTTATATATACGAGTTGAGAAATAAGAATACCAAAACAATGTGTCACGGTTAAATGTACAATGATATACCTGGAGTTATTGATGCATATGTTATATTTATGTCTTATGAAATCGGAAATACCAAGTAAATGCATTTGCAAGATGAATTGATATCTGGACAGATGGAAATATATACACTTATATTTTACATGAATAACCAATGGATATAAATGTGAATTAATGACACATCTGGATAAGAATATGTGAATACCAAATAAATGCATTTGCAAGATGAATTGATATCTGGACAGATGGAAATACATACACTTATATTTTACTTGAATAACCAATGGATATAAACGGGCTTATATCGAACGATTCAAACCCTGAAATGGATAACCAGTGAACCTAGGCTCATCATCATCATCAACCATTATCAATCCACTGCAAAATTAAGGTCTCTCCAAGTTTAATCCATCTTCTCTGATCTTTAGCTTCTCTGCTCCACATCACCCCTGCACACTTTCTTATTTCATCCATCCATCTCACATGTGGTCTCTTTCTGGGTCTTTTACAATCTCTTGGAATCCAGTTTAAGATTTCAATTGTCCATCTATTATCATCTCGTCTAGCAATATGTCCAGCCCAACTCCACTTCAGTCTTTTAATTTTTTCAATGAGGTCAGTAACACCTGTTTGTTTTCTTACCCCATACATTGCGTTTTTGATCTCTTCTTGTTACTCCCAACATGCATCTCTCCATACTTCTTTGAGTTGTTTGGAGTCTCTGTATTGCTCTTCTATTAAGTGTCCAAGTCTCAGATCCACAAGTAAGAACTGGTAAAACACATTTGTTAAAAACCTTTTCAAACACATAGCTACATGTGCTTATATTATGGATTCAAATCTGGACTTGGATAACAATCAATAGAAATAAATTTATTATGCTTTGACTAACTTAAAATTAACTGGAATAATAGAAATGCTATGTCTGTAAAGAATATCCTCATACATGAGTTAATTTAAGCCACATTACATGTGACAACTACCTAAAAGACTACAAATCAGAATTAAGTGAAACTCTGAATTAAATTAAATGTTATCAGTTGTCTTCATTACTATCTCTGTTGTCTTCATATATTGCACTCATCTCTGTGAATTAACTAAATAACTAAAAATGTAAATTGTTAAAGAATTATTGAAAGAAGGACTTTATTATACAACAAATTACATTCTTTAAGTGCTATTATTGGATGTATACCAAAATACACAATGGACTGTAAATGAAATATTTGCTTGAATTAAGTGGAACTTTGAATTAAATGCTATCAGTTGTCTTCATTATTATCTCTGTTGTCTTCATATGTTGCACTCCTCTCTGTGAATTAACTAAATGATTAAAGATGTAAACTGTTAAAGAACTATTGAAAGAAAGACTTTATTATACTCTCAACAAATTACATTCTTTAAGTCATATAAAAATGTTATTGGAAGTAGGCTGAAGAGATACAAGGGATTGTCAATGAAATATTTTATTTGATGGACATTTAATTAAACCTGTTGTTAAATAAAATTGTTGTTACTTAAAATTAATTTTAGTTGTCCTGTTGTTCAGTTCTATTATTTTTTTGCATCACTTATCATTCATTGCACTTGTTCACGGGAATTTCATGCCTCCTGAGCTATGTCTGGCATAACTAGACCTACGTAAGTTAGGTTGTAGTGAGATGGAACTTTAGTGGCGCCATTTGGAAAACCAAACACAGAAATGTCTAGATGCTTCCAGTCTCTATGGTGCTACATCCTCTGATGAGCAGGAAATATTGTTGTAGGTGGGGATAACATCTGCATTGGGGAATGCCAATTGATAGTTCCTTCCTGCAACATGCTCATCAGGAAATTGTTACAACCGAGGTAATAAAGGAGTTGTGCGGTTCCGGTTACAATATATATATTAATTATTATATTATCGAAAATGGGGTGTGACCTAAGATATGTATTCTTTTCAAGTAAAAAGTGTACTCAAAAAAAAAAGTCAAATAAAAATTTCTCTAAGATAAAATGAATAAAAACTGTAACTAAATCAATAAACCTTTATTATGAGCACTGATTACATATATATGTGGGAGATGATATATGATAGTGGATAGCTAAAGGTGCATGTTTTATTGCCATTGAAATTGTTTAAAATTCTACAACACATTTATTGTTTTTTTACACTATATAAATAATAAGAAACAAATAATAAAAAACACTACTCACTGAATTCCTGGCCAGCACGATCTCAATGTTGATTCCAAGCTCAAACTCTGGTCATGAAGAAGATCTAGATGCAATTCCCATGCTTGTCTTGCAAATAAAATGACTTTACTAATGTTTTTTTTTTTTTTATCAATACAGTTTCTAGATATGAATTATTATTAAAATTGTCACTAAAATTTGGCTTTTACGAAGAATAAGGCTTAGAATACATACGTGGCATCGGAGCAAGCAATCAAAGCAACCCATGAGAGTCCATACATTTTTATGAATTTTAAATCTAATAAAAAAGAGATGAAAAAAAAATTAAAAATAGCATTTCAAAAAAAAAAAATCATAAAAAAATGTAAATTTCATCATAGAAAAAAAAAACCATCTGTTTGAACAAAGAAAAGGCTCACGAATATATACATTGGCAAGTGAATAATCTCAGAAAGCTGCAAGAGAGTTCAGTTCAATTGTAAAACCATTTTACGAATGTTAAATCTTAAAAAAAAGAGAAAAAAAAAATATTAAAAATTGCTTTTCAAAAAAAAAATCATAAAAAATCGAAATTTCATCATAGAAAAAAGAATTAGACATCTTTAAAAACAATAAAATGGCAGATCAAATGATGTAAGAACTGCAAGTGTCAGATGTACTGATTCTGCATGAGCTCAGTTTAAAATGTAAATATCCGGTGAGGGGGTTATCGGATATCAAAAAGTTAAACTCTGTTTTAGTATTTTTTACATTAATATTTAGAATGACAGAATATCAAAATGTAATTACAGAGTTATATTTATATATAAATCATATTATTATTTCTGGTATGGAAATCCATGTGCTTCAAGCCTTTATTCATATAATGGTAGGTTTTTTTTTTTTAAATATATCCATAATGAGAGATTAATCTGAAAAAGTTTATACTGAGAGAATGCTTACAATATGATAGATTTTAACTGAGTTAAGAATGCTTGTAAAATCTGAAATTAAATAGATTGTACACACATATACATATATAATTATAAGTGAAGGTCAGAAAATATATTACAAATGGTTATAAAAATTAAACAAGTGAGATATAATTTTTATTGACATTGATACTTTTGTTGATTTGTTTTATCAGATCCTCAAGATCAGCACTTTGTTTTCAATCTTTTCATTATTACACTCAGTGATCAGTAGTTTAATATGCTATAGTGCAGTGGTAGTGATGGAATTTGGATCTCTGGATTCATGGATTGTAATTTCTACTTGGTCACTTCCTATAAACCATTTAGTTATTTATAATATCTTGATATGACAAAAGTTTTTTATGGATATTCTTTGCAGGCAACTTTTTTTCCAACAAAAATCCACAAGCATCACCTCTTTAGTAATAAATGCTTCTATCTATAATTACCACTTAAATTACTTATATGAGTCATGAACATATACACAAATATATTAATTAAAATTTATTACACCTATTCTATTTTTATTTGCTCACTATTTATTGACTTTTTCTACATATACCTATTTATATATATGGTATTAATTGATTTTATTTTTCCTCTTAAGAGTGATAATAAAAATGAATAATGCAAACACTTTGATATACACATGTATTAATTATGTGAATAACATTATATATATAACCGGAAAAAGAATTTGCTATTAACTATGAAAAGAGATCCTTTGATTTATCAATGAAATTTGAATAAAATCAAACAGGGCAAATTCTGATGATCCATTTTATAGACTTTTGCATTGGTTATTAAGATAGATTGGTGAGTTTATTAGCTTTCAGCTATGAATTCATAATCAATAAAATACCATGCTCTTATTTTTTTTTATAAGCCTGATAATTCTAGACAGACATTGGTTAGATTTTTAGTTGAAGGTAGAATTATATGTGTATATATGAATGTGTATATGAAAATCTATTTCTTTTTTTATGATACATAAAAAAAAATTTGTGGCCATAATTTTTTTAAAGGCTAAAAAAGTCATTAACCAAAGAAACATTTGGCAAACAAAGGCAGCTAATGCTTAGAATCTCTGGATTTCATATTTTGGTTACCACTGCATAATGATTTTATATTTTGCCACCTGTATCTGAAGGTAACTTTCAAACTAAGGAAGACTGTAAATTTGAAAAAGCATTATCATCTTAAATGGGACATTATCTTATTTTCTGATATCAGAAGAAAAGATAGAGGCAGTTTAGCAAAGTATACATGTATTTTACTATAAAAAAATGAGTGAGATATATTATAAATTGATGATGGAAGAATAGCAGTTGTGAATTTGATGATTATATCAGAAATAGATAATTCAAGTTTATGCTTTTACACATTTTTATTATGATAAAAAAATGGTCTTATTGCATGGATTTATTATGAATTTGAGTAATCAATAGATACTAGATGAGTAAACCTACTTAAATTTCTGTTCCGTACAGTTTTATCCATATCTCTAGATTAGCTTCTTTGGTCTATGTCAATGAAGAGATCATTTGGATTTTTTTGGATCTAATATATTTTTCATTCTGTAATCAACTTTTACTCTTTTTTTGTACTATCAAGCTACCAGCTTAAAATTCAAAATTTTCTCTTTATATTTTGAATCCAAGCCAACTAAAATGTTTTTGAATTACAGAATAATAGTAATTTGATGGTTTAATTAAAGAGTAAAAAAGATGCTGCTGAATGAAAAGTATATCAGATCCAAAAAATCCAGGTGAACTAGATCCAAATCTCCTCACTTGCTAAAGGCCATAACTAAGAAACTAGTATTGGAATATGGATAGGAATTACACCCCACTCCAATCCACATGTCACCTAGATCTAGGTGCAATCATAGTGGCCATGATATGGATAGGACAAAATTGAATGAGGTGTTAAAGTATTATTATCTAACATCTGTTGATTGTTCAAGCCTACAATAAATGACAGAATTAGAGTAGTATAAGTTAAGCTTTTCCCTGAAAAGGATTGTGTAAACTGGGATCACAGAAAATTTTAAGACTAAATTGGAAAACATTTGAAACTTGAAATACAATAGGAATTTATTTTTACCATATTTGAATAAAAAAAGAAAGAAAATATATACATTATGATTTTTTTTTTTTTTTTGATAAGTCAAAATGAATATGGAATCAGCCAAATGAAGAGCAATAAGAAATATATATTTCAGGATTGTAATATAGTATTAGTTCAACACTAAAAGTGGTGTAAAAAATGTTTAACACAAAGTTAGATAGGTAAATGATAATAATAATAACACTTACTATTAAAAAGAATTATTGAGTGTATGAGTTTACCCTTTGGTAAATTATAAAAAGTTATTTGATTCTAAACAGTTCTGCTTTTATTAATCAAAGCTTTGGAACATCATGATTTTAACAAATTCTGAATGGCATTAATTAAAAGGCAGTAGAACTGGTGGTAATGTTATGAATGCTGCAGATGAAATCAGAAAAGTAAATATAAAGATAAATATAAAAAGATTAAAGTTCAATGAATTTTCAGAAAAGGAAAAAAAAAATTGGTAAAGAAGGATTAGAAGTCGTCAAATTATTAATGCAGAAGAAAATAACTGAAATTTATCATAAGATTAAATTTGAATGAAATGTTTTTGAAATAATTTAATACTAATAGGAAGTGTTATGTTTTTAATAAATATTCTAGTATTACTTATTTATAGATCTGAGTATTGAACACTTAATAGAACAATGATATAAATATTGTAGACCATACTATAAATTATGGAGAGATCTATAGTGGGATTAACAAGAAGGAATAAAATGCAAAATACATGAATGAAAGTAGATATCACTGACATTGTGAAAGGCAAGTGGCTGAAATGAAAAGTTGGATTGATTATATTGCTAGAATATATTTAATATTACATAGATAAAGTTCTAAAACCATATCTAAGAGATTTTTGAGATCTAGAAAGAGTTCATATATGATACCGATAGTATAAGGAGATTTTCTGAGGTGCCTTGAATCTATGAATCAGAAATGCTGGAATGGACTTGGAAATATTCTCTTTTTGTAGGGAAAGTTATTGGTACATATATACATATTCATGAATGCTATTGATAACGAATATATATAAATATGTACATATTCATATGAGTACACATGTATCCAACTATGATAAATTTGTTTTAAGAATTGATGATGTCTAATAACTTTTCTAAATGGCACCCAGTTAATGAATTCTTTAGTGGTAATAAAAATTTAATATAATATTAATACATATTGACGTCCAAATAATCTGTGTATTAAGTTTATTCCTACCAATGATTCTTTACATGTGTTAATTGGTTATTTGAATGGTTATGAGAATTTCAACTTTTAAAAACATTTGTGTTAATAGTATACAAACACTATACATATATTCATAATTTAAAATGTTTTAAAAAAATGTCTTTTTAGATTCCATATATTGAAACTAGTGCCAAGGATCCACCTCTGAATGTTGATGCTGCCTTTCATGAAGTTGTTCGAGTAATTAGGTACACAAAAAATTATTGGTCACTTATAGTTATTTTGAATTTATCATTTTAATCAATTAAGCCTAAATAGATTTTAATAAAATTATTTAGACATGTTTTTTTTTTTTTTGCAATAAAATTAATTTTAAAAACCTGTAACATAAATGATACTTGTGTAAGTGTATGATTCAATTTTTTATTTGTGCATATACAATAATATATATTCCTATACAAATCAAAGGTAGGTCTGTTATAATAATAAGGAAGAATTGCCTCATAAGTATTATTAACACTAGCAAATTCCATAAAAATTTGAATAAAGTTAATATATAATGAGATTAATAATAATTTTTAAATTTAAGAGGGGGAAAAAAAATGTTTTGGAAAGTAGTTTTAACAGAAAGTGGCAAATATATATATTGGTTTTTTTAAAAAAAAAATATAAATGAAAAATAAAATAATAAAAAAAGCTATAAATTTTTTTAAAATCAAATTTAAGTCTGTCAATCAAAGAGCAAGTTTAATATTTCAGTTTGAGTTAGATAATAAAGAAATTGCAAACTTTTTCCTTTTTAAATTTTATTCATAATCTTCTGAATCGAAATATTGGGTAATCATATTGTGTATGATCTTTCTACTAATTGGAGCTATTTACTACTTTTCAGTGAAAAAAACAACTAATGGATAAAAAATAAAATATCCACTTTTATTTTTGAATTTACAGACTTTAGAAGATATTAGCAATAAGGATAATTTATTTAACAGAACAAAATGAATTATTTAATTAAAAAATGTATCAATAGGAAATAAAATGAACTACAATTTCATAATAATGAAATTTCAAAAATAAAACTCTTCATGATGGCATTCATCGTCATCAACCCCAGTTAATGAAGTAATTTAAATTTACAAATAATATGAATAAATATGTGCAATGAGAGAGCAGCACAGAACTAACTATAAGTTCACCAGCATTATACAAAAGTAATAATCATTCATATCATGAATGATCAATAGTCAATCTTGTGATTGGATTTGAAATGGATCTAATATAGCCAGGTTAATTATTTAGCCCTTATCAAACTTAGGGCAGTAATACAACATAATAATTTGGATCACAAACTTAAGTGTTAATCCATGAGAATATAACAATTAGAAAAAATAATGCTGGGATAATAAAATATGCTGATCATCATCAATAGTCTGGAAACTTAGTACCATTAATGTACTAGTCAACTATAAACCTAATTTCTAAATAATGAAATGTAGTGCATGGACTTTAAAGGATATCCCTTTTGTGCCATCCAGCATTAGAGAAGTAATGAAATCATCAACTGAATGTCCATAAACAATAAATGAAAACCCCATTTATATAACAAACCAATCCAGCTTAGTGAGCAAAAGCTCTATAACTGTTACTGTGAGCAATAGATGTAATACAAACATATAATATTATAAAACTATTTTAGAATTGAATAAATTCATTGGAATAATTTTTACAATGAAATATAAATTTATTAATTAGAAACAATAAAATGAAATTAATGTCTGCTGAGTGTATTATAAATATAAATCCGGCATTCTGATTTTGATTACTACAAAAAGAAATAAGCTATCACATTGTCACTTACATATATCTCAATAGGTTTATATAAAACATCCCTATATATATGTACTCAGATGTGCTGTATAATAATTTAAAAATTAACATGTTCGAATTATCATATAAAAAAAACCAATTCATTTTAATAATTCATTAAGTATGATTTATTTTAACATATATGTGTGTCTACATGATACTCATCTATATATAACACAGACATACTGTAATATATAGGAATTGTCATATAATTTAAAAAAACCTATCGCATTTTAGTGATACGTAAATAATGGCTGTTTTCACATATATGTGGGTATCCATGGAAATTGTACACACTGATATTTTATTAGTTAAAAATAAACTTATTAAACATTTTCACAACTAATTCTATGTTGAAAATATACATAAAATTCACATGCATGTGTGTATATATTATTTTCTTACTAATCTAAGTTATTGGCTTACAATTCTTAAATGTAAATAAGTTTTTTTCTCCTTCAAAAAAAAATATTACTTTGACAGTCCATAAAAGTTTTTCTTCTTCTTTTTTTTTTAGGTTACTCTTGATTAATTATAAATATCTTTAAAATATTCTAGCAAGTTCTTTTGTTTTCCAATCTAGAAAGATTTTTGGAGTTTACTTTTTTTTAAAAAATATATTGGAAACGCATCTTACTTTTAGTTGAATAATTTGGACAAAAGTTATTTTCTTTCAAATCTTATAATTTAAAGATTTTAACTGTCAACATATTTAAAATAATCATTCTCAATATGTATAATGCACTCTACTTACGATCTATACTTCATATATATATATATATACGATGCAATAACTTTATTTATGCTTCTCTGTATATAGATAAAATAGTATATGTATAAACTAATTCTTCAGCAAGCTAATGGACTCTCTTGGTAAGGTGGTCTCTTCTAAAACAGTGGACTGGCTTATTGTCATCTTTGGTAAAGGTATAATCCAGAAATTGTTGACATTTGATCAGCAAGCCTTCAAGAAGAAAATTCAACTGGAAATTATAATTGGAAAAAAGGAATCCCCAGAAGAATCACTATGGTCAAAGATTTTTTGTATGTGTGCACACTAAATTTTCATTTGTAGTATTTAAAAAAAAAAGATTTTTTTGTTGTTGCTGTTTCTGTAAGAATTGATAATTTTAAATATTTTCATTAAGTTAATGTTTTCAAATTGTGAAACATATTTTTTTAAAAAATACAGAAATAGTTTTTTAGAAAATTTAATTTTTTTGTAAATTTGAATTTTTTTTGAACATGTTTTTTTTCTTTTCATTTGTTTCCTTTCCTAAAAACTTAACAAAAAGTTAATTAAGCTAAATCAAAGATTGTTATCATTGATTTTGAAAATGTTTTTCCAACTTTTAGTTATTTAAAAAAAATAACTTAATTAAAAGTTAATTTATGAATAGAAATCAACTGATTGATTATAATTTTTATGAATATATATATATATTTTTAAATGAGTGTTTAAAATTTCATACTATCATGTCAATTTTTTTCTTTATTGTTAATCAATTAATTATTAAATAATTATTTTAAAAATATTTTTAGTCTTAATTTCTTTATTCTATCCAATTCTTGTTTCATAAATTGCAGTGTGTGCGACTTTATTTCATGACAGCTTCCATGTTCTAGGATTTTTTTTAATGATCCTAATAAAACTATTTACTTATAATAGGATAAACCTAGGAATTATTTAAAGTGATTTATAATAAGCTGCTTTATTTATTTAATTATTTATCTCTTGCTCACAGTAATAATTTATAGAGTTGTTGCTTCCTGAACTAGATTTGTTCATAACAGTTAGTTGTGGAATAGGAGTTTATGCTTAGTGTTATAAATATCCAGATCATGATAATCCTGGTTGGTAGAAAAGGGATATCCTTTAAAATCCACACACTACATTTCATTTTATTTATTATTTCTTTAGAAATTTAGTTTATAGTTGGCCAATGCATTAATGGCACTAGGTGACCAGAGCATTGAAAATGGGTAGGATGTTTTAGTAACTCAGCATTATTTGACCTATTGTTGTATTTTGATGGAATAGCACCTAAGTATGTGAATCCAGATAATTATTGTTTGTATTCCTGTCCTAGGTTTGGCAGTGGCTAAATAATTAACCTGGATTATAGTGGACCACTTTCAAATACTGTCACAAGATTGACTGTTGGTTAATTTTTTTATTTTTGAAAATTCTTAATGATGAATAATTATTACTTTTGTGTAATGCTGTTGAACTTATAGTGATATTTTTATCCATTCATATTCAAAATAATACTCAATAAACACCAACATGGAGTCATATTACATTGCTTTTAGCTCAAATATCTTATTTCAACTAAAAATTTTAATGAAAATGGCACGTAAAATAGTATGCTAAAGTCTTATAAAGATATTTCAGTAATTAAAAAAATGAAAAACTGTGATTGAGAAAAAAATTATTGGAGCTATGGCTTGAGAGTTAGAAATATGGAATCGATATTAAACTAAAGCAGATAGGATTTAAAAATTATGAAAGACTAACTAACAATCTCCAGATTAAACAGGCAAAACTCTCTATACGTATTGTCACTCAGTGCAAGCCAAAAGGCTTGAAATATTCTAAAATAAATAAAGGTTCTACTTTTTTTAATTTTAAAAATAAATGTTTAAAAAAACCATCGATCCAGAAAATTTTGTCAAAAATTGAAAGAGAAATTTTATGAGCGAATGCAATGGAATGTGAATGTGGAAAGAAAAGTAAAATGGGTGTTTTAATGAAATGCACATACTGTAAATAAAATTTTTTAAAAAAAGTGAAAACCAGTATGATGAAATGCAATAAAATTGTATTACTTTTAAGTAGAATAAATGGAGCATAGGATCAGTCATAACTTTGCTACACAATTATTTTTTGAGTAGCCTGTTTCTAAGACCTGATGGTGACAAATATATAACTATAATTTAATTCTATCTAAATATTTAATAGAAATAGCTTGATCTAAATAAAAGAGCAATATAACAAATGAATGACTGACTACACATACATGCACATTCATATACAATTATAAAACACCATTTCATGCCATGAATAGTTTATAAATATAACCCAATATGGTTTATTTGGGTGGTATACTAATCTTGAAATATCCAAATATTGGGAATGAAGCCAACTGTTTGATTATTCATTAAATTTCTTAGTTATTATGAAACTATCAATCCAGTCACACACAACTTTTTTGAATCATAATGAACACGGAGCATTCATTACTGGACTCATGTTCATTAATTCCAGACTTAAAAAATTATTACTTCAGCAATGGAAGTTGATAAATATACCTATCTTCATTTGTGACAGTTATTTTCTTTATCTTCATTTATATAGGACATTATCACATTAATAATCCTGACTATTTTTGGTTGTCTAATGACTCTTTAAAATCGTTTGCAAATAATTCGAGCAGTTCTTATCTAATAAACTAATATATGGGTGTGACAAGAATCTCGGCCTCAGGGTGGCCTTTGAGCATTCCATCATCAAATTTTCAATTAGATGGATGGTTGGAGTGTGAAGTAGATTGAAGCCTGTCCATTAAAGTATGAAGATTGGCTATCTTAATATATATCTGAGCACTTGTAGCATATATGTGTAGAGATGGTAATCTGGACCAACTGATGATTGCTGGTTTAGCATGAAATACGTATATTGGTGATTATTTATCTTTTCAACATATATGTGTTCAAGTGTATCAGTGTTATGAGATAGTGTGGAGAGTGGTGGGTCATGTGAAAGTCTGTGCTCATACACCCTATATGTTACATATATAAACACAGGTATATAATAAGCCTGTGTGTTTCAGCTAATAAACTAATGTTATGTCTAATCACCATCATTCTTGATAAAAATTCTGACATGCCTTAATATTGTTACAATATGACATGTATACTTATTGTTTTCACCATTGGGACTACTTATATAAACAATTATGTATATGTGCAATTCATATATGTAGGCATCCATTTATTTGTGACTCCCATAATTTAAATTAAAAAAAAAAAAATTAAATATTTATATATTTTATTACATTTTCTAATATTAGTCAAAGAATAGTGCTGAAAGCAAATCAATGTAAGTGCTTTAATTATTCAGTTTCATGAGTTTATTTTATAATAATATTAAATTCTAACACATTTAAAAATCATTGATGTCATTGCCTCTCAGATACATAATATATTTTTGAACATGATAAAGTAAATATTGTTTAATTTATTTAGGAATAAGTTTCTGCTTTTGATGTAGTGCATCGCATTGTAAAGTCTGATGTTTTTTTGTTTTAATTTTATAAATAATTAAAAACAATTTTGATTATATGAATTAAGTTTTTTTGGTAGTTTCAGCTTCTTTCTATAAATTTTATTTATCAAAAACTGTATGAGAAGAGTTAGTGTGTGGTCAGCTGGATTGATTTTATTTGACAAAATTACATTTTATGAGTTTTTACTGCACATTCCAACACGAAGATTGACTCTAACCAGCACATCTTATTTTTCTATTTTATTATTATGCATGATCAATAATATAAAACATTTGGTTTTCAGATTTTTCATTCAAGCCAGTCTATTTTATTACTGCACCTTCTTTTCTTCATTTATAAAGTGTAAGGTTCAGATTGAATTAATGATTCCTGTTCTTCATAGTTTTTAATGTATTTTGGATTCATAATTGTAACTATTTTTCCTGTTTTACTTTTTCTTAGGCAGCATGTGTATCCACAAAAGGATCACAAAACTCAATTGACGTTTACATTTATTTATTTTTTTCTAATAACAGTGTGATGTCTTTATGAATTGATACTTTTTTTGTCGTTAATTACATAAGAGGACATCATATATCAGCAGTCATACCATTATAATTTTTTATTATTTACATTTAATCATATCCTTTTTCCATATCTTATACCATAACAAATGATGTTCCATTTATACGAATGTAAAAGTGTATAATTAATTAGAATTCGATTATCAAAAACAGATAATAAAAGGGAAAAATATTGTTTTAATTTTATTTTTAAAATGTGTGAGCAGAAGTGAAGGGAGAAATGCTTAAAAATTTTTTTTTTCACTGATGAGAGAGAAAAAGATGAAAAAAAAAGTGTAGAGATTTTGAAGATAAATTATATTAGGATTCATTGTTTATTAATATGTGTGTGTGTTTTGAAGTCAACTTCTAAATACGTATTTTAAGAATCAGAAGTAGTTAAACAGGATGTTAAAATAGTTCTCCTAATGCTATTTAAAAAAAAACTATTTCACGTTTTAATAAAAATTAAATGTTTAAAACTTGTAGTAATTTATAATATTATTAATTATATAATATTTTTAGGACAAGTCCTTCAAGTGCAGATGACAAGAAACATCGAAGGTGTCGAAGGGGCAAGAAAAGACATAAATGTGTTGTTTTTTAAAAAACTGTGGATGTGTAGATGATGTACAGATATATTAATGCCTTTACTAATTTCATGGTGGAAGATGTAGCTACCTGATTTTGCATGATGTTTTGAAAATAAATTTTGTAGGTTCTTTTTTAAAAAAATAAATATGTGGATGTTTAGGTGATGTACAGATAACTGTGCTTTTATCAATTTTATGATGGGAGAAAGAAGTAGCTACCAGATTTGCATGATGGTCTAAAATAATTTTATAGATTCTTTTTTAAGAAAAAAGAAAAAGTTTTTTTGTAAAAAAAAAAAATGTAGTTGATTTCCTTATTAATAAAGAATTTCATTAAAAAAAAAAGTGAATTATTTTTATATACATACAATTCACTCGTGCTTTGATTTCTGAGAATTTCTCACCCACTAATAAAGGAAGTGAGAATTATTTCTTCCCTCAATTAATTTAACAATCATTCAATTTAAATTCTTTTGTAATTTGAGGTTTATCGTGTGGTATTGATAACTTTAAAGTAATAGTTTGACACATATACAAAATTATTAAGTTACATTTTTAAAAATTATTATTAATATGTATAAAATGTGAATATATATATATATACTTATAAGATTAAATGAAATGAAGCTAACTAAATAAATTATTCAAAGCAAATATATACAAACTCTGAAATTCTTAAGTTAGTGCTTATTTTAAAGATACAACCACTTGACCAAGTCCATATACTCATAATCAGTGCATAATAGTACTGATTGATGAAACTAAATGATTGCATTCCTTAGTATGTATTATTCTCACCTAGGTATAAATTGAGTATTGTCACAGTCAATGTATGTGAATTCCTAACAGGAAATTTACTTTTTTTATCATAATTAACCATATTGGAGGAAAAAAAATCCAAAGACATCAGGTTACTGCTCAAACACTAGCTTGATTCCAATGTTTATCAATAATAATGTTTACCAAGTATGTTTATTCTCTAATCATTCTATTTCATGTTCACTTGGGTTTTTTGTAGCTCTATTATCATATATTCAATAAGTAGAATCCAAAAAGTATTTTTAATTTCCTTATTGGTTCTTTAAAATTAGCATTTTTATTACAATTTTTTCTATCATCTCTTTTTTTTTTTTATTGCTTTTTTTTCTTACTATAATTTGCATTCACTTTTAGATTGGTTAGTATCTAGATGTCATGACCTTTTTATTCCTTGGGTTATCTCTCGACATTAACTATGGCAAAGGGATTACATGCTTCTGCAACCAGGTGAGTTCAGCATAGGGAAACAGCAGTGAACCAAATCAGCAGACTAAGAGTTTGAGTCATAATCCTGGAATAAAATCAGTATTATTTATAACTGAATTTCAATCAAGAGTTTCATTCTACAAATGACTGTATTCTTGGTTAACCCTAATGATTTCTCTGCTCCTCCACAATAGTCATAACTTGCAAAAGATGGTTAAGTCACTGTTTGACAGTTTTCTTATTTGAACAATAGAAATAGTTGAAGTATCAGTAGTAATAATGATGGTAAAATAGGAGATACTGTTGAAAATAAAGGAAGCTGAATTTGTTTTAACTAAAAGATGTGGATTGTGCAAATATTACTTATGTGACCTGAAGGATAGTCTTTGCAGTTAGATGCTGTCGTAGTTTGACGGTAGTTGCTCTAAGAAAACTCATCGTGCATAGAAAGAAAGCTTAATTGAATAGCTAGATGTAACTTTTTTTTGTAAGGTAATTTAAGTGAAAGGAGAGTTCATTGTGCTGGATTTATTTTGAGATCTAACTTGGTATACTATGTTCTGGAAATTCCTAATTAATGCAATATTAAAAATTAATTTGCATAAAAGTAATGTTTTTATTGTATGTACCAGTATTAGATTTAGAAAGTTTAAAGAAAGATTTTCTTTTGGAAATTAATACCAATAAGGGATTACATTTTTTTGAGACTTTATGCATATAGAAAAAAAAATGAATTGTACATCATAATTATTGAATTTTGCACAATGCTTGGATAATCATTATAAACTGTTTAAGCATAAAAATCGATATAAAGGAAGATTGGTCCATGGTCAAAATAATCTTATGAATTGGAGTATCAAACAAATAATAGGCATAAATTATCAGACAGATCATAGATTAGAATTCTCCAAGTTAAAATTATAGTGGCATTAAAAATAGTTTCTATACGTTTAAACATTAAACCTGTAGATTTGAATTTGTTTGGAATTTCTCTAACTATTTTGTGGAGATTAGGTCTGATCTTGAATTCACTAAAATAAAAAACTTTAGTTTTCTGATAATGATTGCATTATGGGTAACTTATTAAAAAGAAATATGGTATTCTATGCTTGGTCGAATAAATAAAAGATGTATCTTCATAAGGTGGAAATTCAAGGATTAACAAGAAGGGTCCAAAAGTGATTAGTAGATTTAAAACTTCAAAAAGAGAAAGTAATTTGCTGATTCTGTAGTTCAGATCTAATGTAGAAAGCATTGAAAATACTATATGAACTGCTATATATGTGTGTGTATGTTTAAATACACAAAATTGTTAATTGTAATAGGATGATGTATATACATGTATGTAAAATACACTGTAATTTAAAAATTTAGCCTTTAGGAAATACTAAATTAAAATGATATTGTGTGACCAGAAAATATTAATTTCTAAAAAAATGAAAACAGCAATTAGTTAAAATCTCTGGAGGCTTTCAGTAAAAATATATACTGTTAACAATTAAATGATTGTGAATTCCTGATCCATTCATTGATAACAATTATAGAAATTCAAAAATAACTTTTTAATAGAAGTAAAATTTTCTGGTCCAGGTTGTATCTTGACTAAATGAAATAATTACCTTAATGGTAGAATCTAAAAGAAGAACCAATCACAAGAGTAAATGGACAATTGATTGATAGAACCCAAGTGAGCAAAAGGAATGAACACTTGCTGTTGGAAGCTTCTAGTGCGAAGTTGGACAATTAACATGTGCTAGACATTACTGTATATACCTTAAGCTTTCAGTACAGAGAGACTTGCTTCCGAACATGCCGAAGCAAGTTCTAGGGACTTAGCAGATCACATTCATGTATATCTTGTAAATTTTCTATATGTTAATTAATAATGTAAACTTCTTATATAGAGATATTAAATACTAAATTGTAACCATATTGTGGTTTTTACCAGGGGATAAATTTAAATCTTGTGCAGTCTGACGAGCATGAATCACGCTTCCAGATATAGCAATTGGTGCAGTCCTGATTCAAACCTTTAATCAATTACTGTTTTAATTATTAGTTTTGTGCATATTGAACAATCAATTAAAATGCAATCAGAGAGTTTGAAGTAAGTGAGGCAAGTAGTTGATCCCTGCATGTCAAAAAAATATCTTCATTAACATAGTTGAAGAAGATAAGATTAAAATAGCAACATTATTATGTTTTGCTGGTAAATGAGTTTTAGCAATAGCAGACAGAACTTCAGATTCCTGAAGATTTTTCATATAATTAAAGATTATTAAATTATTTTAATCCCCCATCCTTCTAGGCATGTTGCCAAACTTTATTTCCATGACCGTTATCAAGATAGGGATAAAAGATTACGATATTGCTCTTCATAACCTGGCAAAAAATTGTCTATACAATTGGGTCCTCCTAGAGCAATTTTTTAAGGGGTATGATTAGTGACAGTTTAAGGCAAGAATGAAGTTATAAAATGTGGGATAACTTACAAATTAGTTCTCTAGCAATCTCTTAAGTTCGCTGAGTTTAAGAGAAATGGTAATGCACAAATTGATGCAAACACAAACTAAAAAAGAATTATTAAGACAATAATTCTTATTTGTTTTTGTTGTGGGAAAAATGGTCTTAAGACCAGCAACTTTTCATAAGGATGAATGATGCAAAATTTGTATTTAAAAAAATTCACATTGAAACGATGTATAAAAATAATGAACCTGGCAAAGAAAAAAATAGCCATAAGCATACATTCAATAGACAGGGAAATCAATATAAAAAAATATGTCAACCACTGAAAATGACAAAATAATGGTAAAATTAAAATGGTCAATAGTGGTAGCAAGGTATCTAATCTCAATTCGGGAACGGTTTTCTGTAACTTAAAATTGTACTAAAATGCCGGAAATAGAGAAAACAGTCCTAAAAGCCTTGGATGGAAATGCTATCAAAATTAAAGGTGTGGTTAAAGCCTTTGTGAAGTAGTCAAGTTATCTCTATACTTAGTTTGTGCTCCTATTAACCCGTTAAGCTGGGACTTGTTTGAAAAATTGGGAATAAAACACATTTGTTAAAAAGATTGAAAAGGAAATTAAACAAATTTCTAGGTTGTTTAATGGGGAACCTGGTACTATTAAAATTACACTGTTTCATTAGAGGTAATCCTGAGGCAATACTTGAATTTCAAACTGCGTAAGGCTTTGATCACTCAGAAAGAATAGAGAAGAAAATTAATGAATTAAGTAAAATAGACATATTAACTCACAGAAAAATCTGGGCTTTGCCATTACTAATTATTAAATGCAACAGCCAAATTCATTTGTGCAGTGACTATTGGGTATCAGTAAAAAAAAGATATTAACAAAAATGCATACTCT
Source organism: Epiperipatus broadwayi (assembly GCA_028023455.1). Taxonomy (NCBI): domain Eukaryota; kingdom Metazoa; phylum Onychophora; class Udeonychophora; order Euonychophora; family Peripatidae; genus Epiperipatus; species Epiperipatus broadwayi. Next base: position 11,966,481 of record JAQFVV010006197.1, read on the forward strand.
GTTCCCACTGCTAAAGAAATAATAGTGTATCTACAGAAACAATTTTTTTCACAGAATTAGATTTAAATGCTGCTTTCCATCAGATACCAGTCACTGAAATATTAACAACCATGCATGTAGGATTATTTAAATGTGACAGGCATCCATTTGGGATAACTTCTGCTCCTAACATCTTTCAGCCAAAATTGAAACCCTCCTAAATGGATTTGAGAGTGTTATTCCATTTTTGACAATATCCTTGTTATTGCTACTACAGAAAATTAACTTGGAATTTGTCTACATAAAGTATGAAAAAAACCGAGTTCAACAGAAAGTTTAATATCCAAAAATATTTCTGGAAGGATAGTAAAATCAAGTTTTTAGGCCATATTTCTAAAAATGGCACATCTCCTACCCCAGAAAAGTTTAAAGTTATAACAGAAGCCCTGAGACCTAAAACAGTAATCAATTACAAGCTTTTATGGGACAAACTATTTTGGAAAAAATTTTTGGAAGGGAAAGATCAACCGGAGATGGGAAGCTGATAACAAGAAAACATTTTTGCATACAAAATAACTATTAACTTCAAATAAATTATTAGTGTATGCAATAGTGATTTGGAAGTTATTCTTACTATTGAAGCATCTGAATTTGGAGTCTGAGCAGTAATATGCCACCCTACACAATCAGGTGAATGACCCATTTTCTATGCTTCTTGCACCTTGGCCAAAGTGAAAAAAAATTATAATCAAGGAAGTTCTTGTGATACTATTTGATATCAGAAAATTTCATCAATACTTGTAAGGATGTAGATTTACTATAATAACTGATCACAAATTCTTATTAGTATTTTAGGCAACAAACAAGTTTCCAAACATAGCCCCTGCATGAATAGGGCATGCCGACATTATCTCATGCCTGAGGACCAGTTGGGAGACCAATAAAAGGGAAATAAAAAAAAGGTAATTACATCAATATGCTAAAGAGTTAAACCCTCAGTAGCAGAATAGCTGTATGGACAGAAATATGATGGCTACCAATGGATCATAAATTAGTACAGGTTGCCTGAGAAATGCCCAACTTTTCTCCATAAAGAACTACAGAATGCTCATGAGCAGTTGTCTTTCTGCAAAGGCTGCATTTGGAGGAACGATTGTGTGATAATCCCATTTAAGGGGAGAAAATTAAAATTTCTTAATATATGGTCATCCAGCCATGTTAGACTAAAAGCTTTATTTAGCCCATAGTTATTCTTGATAGAAGAACATTAACACTTGATATCAAAAAATATATTTTAAAATGCAGTAACTGTCAATAGTGCTAAAGTGCCTCCATCAAAGTTTGTAGCCTGCCCAAAAATTGAGAGACCATGGCAGCACATCCACATCGATCACTTTGGTCCAATGAGGGACATTTATTCTTAGTAGTCATGGATGTATATTTAGTAGTCTGAATATAAATTAGTTAAAAATACTAGTTTGGCTGAAATATTTGATAAATTATGAAATTTTTTCATACCCTAGTCTTCCTGAAACTTTAGTTTGAGAGAACGGAACTGGCTTCACATCAGAGAAACTCAAGGAGGCTCTGCAAGAATGAGGGATAAAACATTTATTCAGACTCCTTACCACCCTCAATCTAACAAATCTGAAAAAACCATGCAAAATCTTAAGTCATCCATTAACAAAATGGGAAAACAAGAATTCAGAAAGCAGTCTTCACCTAACTGCTTTATCAGAATTTGACTCCTGCTGGTAAATCACTTGCTGAAATATGTCTAGGTCAAAAAAAGTGGACTAATAATGAACTGACCGAGAACATATAAGTTTACCCCTGAGGAAAGATTATGGGTTAAAAATACCTAACATTCTGGTCACAAACTAGTTATGTCACCTATCAAAACAAGTGCTGGCTGTTCATATGATATTACACAAACATCAATCAACTGCATAAAGATGAAAGTGTGAATATTTATTCAAGAGAATGGATACCAATAAGATATTAACTGAAAATAGTTTCCCCACCATGACAAAGATCAACTATGTGTACTAGTGGGAATATAACATGAAGCTGTGATAAATCCACCTCAACATGTAAAAGGAGAAAGGATTCTGAATTATCTCCTTGACTTTAATTTAAATCCAGAGAAAAAGTAAATCTCTGAACTTGGGTGAAGTGTGTTATGTATATATATATGTTTAAATACATTCACAAATAGTTAACTGTAATAGGAGGATGTACATGTGCGTAAAATACACAGTAATTTAAAAATTTAGTTTCTTAAGAATAGTAAACTTAAATAAATCAAAATGGTATTATGTGATCAGAAAAGATTAATTCCTAAGTAGATAAAAAGAGCAATTAGTTAAAATCTCTTAAGATAAGTAATGAAATTGTTTCAGTAAATATATATATACCATTAACAATTAAATAACTGTTTCTAATCCATTCATAACAACTTTAGAAATCCAAAAATAACTTTTTAATAGAAATTAAAAGAAATAAAATTTTCTGGTCCAGGATGTATAATAAATGAAATAATTACCTTATCAGCAGGATCTGAAAGAAGATCCAATCAGAAGAGTAATTGGACAATCGATAGAAGCCAAGTGAGAAAAAGAAGTGAACAATTGCTATTGGAAGGTTTTGGTGCGCAGATGGACATTTAACCTTAGTGCTTGACATCACCGTATGTACCTTAAGCTTCCAATGCAGAGATTTTCCTCCGAATGTGCCAAAGCAAGTCTAGAGACTTAACAGGTCATGTAGGTCATTATTGTTTCTGTATGCCTTTGGGTTCATGTATATATTATAAATTTTATATATGTTAATTAATAATTTAAACCTCTATATAGATTAAATACTAAATTTTAACCATATTAATTGTGTTTTTTACCAGTGAATAAATTTAGATTTCATGGGGTCTGGAGAACAAGTTACTCTTCCAGACATAGCATAAACCTAACATATACTATAATTGTATAAAATTAGTGAATGCTACTTTTATATAATACTTGCAAAGATGAGAATGCTTGTATTACCTTTTAAATAATGATATACGAATTCAAGTGACTGTTTTTGATGAGATTAAAAAAGCTCATATGAAGGCTGGGTGTATTTATTTGATGCCTGGGGAAGTTACTTTATAAAGTATTTTACACTCTTAAAGACATATTCATATTAAAGATACTTGATATGTTAAACAAATGATAGAAAAAATTGCACTATTTACCAAATAATTTTGTTAACTACTCAGCAAAAGTATTTCCAAAAAGTTTATTTAATACCTCTCATTCATAAATAAGCTATTATCAGAGATTTGGTAAGTTTTAAAGAAGAAATAGTACAGATGTGGTTTTTATTATCAAATAAATTTAAGAAATGAGCAAATTATTATTTATATATTATATTAATTTGGTCAATTAAAAATTTTGTTGTAATGCTTGAAATCACCTGGTTCTATGCTAAAATTTACCATTATACAACTTCTACATTGTATTAGGAAGCCTTTTTACTGATTATGAAAAATCTCATTTGAAATAAACCCTGATATTTATAGTAACAAGTTATGCATTTAAGAGAGCCAAGCAGTATATATGGGGGTGAACTTAATATTTTAAAATATATTTAAAAGAATGAATATAGAAAATAAATGTTATTGAAACTTTTTATTTGTGTAACAAAGAATATATATTTTAAAAATGATGGTTTAATTAAGAACCTAAAATATATAAAAGAAATTGCAGATTCATATTTGCAGAAGTCTTGAATTAATAATGATAGCCTTTAGCTGAGTTATTGTATCGATTTATCAGTTTTGCTATCATGGGACTTAAAGCTTTGAAGTGATATGGAAATCTGCAATATTTGAAACATGTCTGTATAGAAATACTACACTTAGTATAAAAACATGGCTGTATACAGGTCCAGCTTTATGACTGATTTGTATAATAATGTTGTAATAGTTTATAAGTGGTTTTATGAAGAAGGCTCGATATTGAAATTTCTAACTTGAACCAATTAAATGTAAAAATGAAAACACTTTGTTGATTTGCAGTATGATAATCAAATGTATTATTTTTACCAATTCAAAAGTTGATTTATGAAAGTTCTTAATGTTCCAAAAACTCAGGTGCTTTATCAGCTAGTGATAGGGGAAAAAATCTCCAGTAAATTTTGACTTAAATGGCTTTCAAATAGACATTGACTTGGATGTTGAAGTGAAACAAAATCCATTCTGCTGCTTGTAATAAGTTAAAGACTAAATTTCACTGTAGTGATAAAACTGCAATTAGTTATACACCTGGGAAAATCACTTTTAAAAGAATTGCATATCTTGAAAAATTTGGAATAGGTTCTGTACTTTTCAAAAATTGCATAAAACCAAAGCAATAAGGTAAGTACTTTAAAATTTGCATTTAAAAAAAAGAGGAAATACAAAGTATGACTAAAAAAAAATTTCAAATATTTGAAAAAATTGATACAAGATAGTTTTTTTACTTTTTTATTTATTAATTATTTAATTTTATTCAAAACAATATGTTTTTATGTGTAATTTATTTTATAATTTTTCAATCATCATCGCTATTTGACAATATGTAGGTTCATTTGTGAACTGGTGAGAAATCAGATTCATCACAAGAGGAAACACAAACAGCAGAATTAGTGCCAACTTCAGTCTCATGCTGTGTTAATGGTTTTCTGGCAACAATGTAATCAGCAATTAAACTTTGAAACAATGATTTTATTAATTGTTTACAAAGCTCACAATATCCAGACATACAACTATTTAGCTTTCATTGGAATTTAAGAGCTGGTTCATAATGCGTATCAATAACAAGAAAATTATTTTTCAATTGATTACAAAGTTGACGCCCTTTTTGAATCAATTTTTTGCTGTGAAAGGAATAGGTTCCAAAGAAATTTCTTTTCTTGGGTGTTTTTCACTCTCTATTAGGGTAAACTAAAACTTTAAAATAAAAATAAGAACTTAGATTTATGATAATAAAAAGACACCTACTCACCAGTGTTGGGAAAAATTTAATTAAAACTAACAATTAAATTCTTATTTTTAGTTGTCCTTAATTTCATTTAAAAATCAAATTTCATTAATTGTTTCACATCCCATTAATTTTTAAATTGTTAATTATAATTAAAAATCAGATTTTAATTTTTAATTGTCAAATTAAATTTTGCCCAACACTGTTACTCACCTTTTAAAAATAAACTTGCTGACACTAAATGATTACAGTATAGTGTTTGAACAAATTTACATTATAATCTTGTAAAATTTAATGTGTGTGTATATAAAATGGGGAAATCCCGATTTTAAGTGAAATATGAACTTCTTTATCACATAATAGAAAACGGCCTAAAAATATATTAAGAAGAAACATGAATCATATAACTTCAAAATTGCATTTTAAAAAATCTGCATAAAAAGAGACCCAGATGTATATGTATCCTAGTTATTGTGTGCTCCATATATAACTCAATAAAAACAAAAGATTAAGTGAAAAAAATTAAATGAAATGAAAGTTTTCTTTTATTTATGCCTAAAATAGAAAATTAAAAGAAAAACTATTTAGAGAAGTTAGTTGTATTTAAAGATAGTTTTTAAGTAATTAAAAAAAATAGTTTAAAAGATAAACTTAGGAATTAGGGAAATAATTTGAAATAAAATCTCTAGCTCTGAGTATCTATTTTAAAATATGTTTCATCTACTTTGTTGTTATTTATACAATGTAAGGAATTGAACCCCAAAAATTTATTATGATTCGAAAATAAAAATTATTTTCAAATTTTAATAATAATTAAAAACAGTGGTGGTAAATAATGTCAGACAATGACAAGGTTGAGTATAAAAAAGCTTGTTTTTTCATTTATAATTGAATGCTTCTGTTGAAATACTAAATTCAAGTTAACATAAAGGACAAATTTGCCTTTGATCGGCCAAAATTGTTGAAGAATCCCAGTTTATTGTAGCTAATAATTTATAAGCCTTAAGGATAATTTCTAGGTTACAATATTCAAGTATATTTGAATGAGTAGAGAACTTTCCTCAGTGATAGTTGAAGTAATGCAGTAAGATACCTGAAGAATTAACTAATGTAATGCTACCTATCATAATTGAAGTTGTTTGCTATTGTTATCTATAATGCCACTAATTGAATTTAATTTAAAAATATCTTTGAAGTTACATTATTGTTGAAAGAGGTTGACTTTTTTTTTTAATAAAATAAAAGCAGTTTGAATGTTAAATAAAATTTATTAAGTTTTTACAAAACAAGATTTTAAATTAATGATATTCACTGATTGGAAATTAATTTTTGGAGGGAATCTATTAATACTTTTTATTAGTAGTATTGCTTTAAATTTTACTTGTAACCATACAATTTTTACATAATGCATCTTTATATACGAATGCTGGATATCAGTTGAACACAGTACCTAATTCTGTTTCAAATATGGGGAAAATACTGAAAACATTAAATATAACGTTAGTGCATTTTTGGTATTAATATTACATTAATTTATTATATTTCTGTGATAAAATTACCATAGAATACTGATTATATTTATTTCTGATTTATCAACAGACATAAGTTTTAAAATTTGTCGATTCTACTTTGCATAAATTTATCCTATTTGTTGCACGATAAAATTTCAACAGATAACATTTGTATTTTGATTGTACGACTAATGGAAGATTAGTAACTGATGCTTGGGATTTGTCATTATGATATGATTTTTTTATTTCCTGATATGTCAAAACTTGGGACAATTTTATTTTGACTTATTATCGTATAGTATTTCTTTCAGACTTTCATTGCTGTTTAATCTTTAGATAACATAATATATATTTAGAATCTAATTGCAATTCTTAACATATACATAAAGATGCCAATACATATATTTTTAAAAAAATAAAATCGTTTCTTTTCTAAATATTTACTTTTTGATCTTGTGATTATTCTATGTATATTAACTTTTTTAGCCATAGAAAAATGGTTATACTTAAGAGTAAAACTGAGTTACTAAAATATATAGTTGTTGACCTGATTTCAGATCTATACAACTCATATAAACAGTTTAGCTTGTTTTCAAAATACTAGGTTTTTGGTGTTTTTTTTAATTTCAAGCTATTAGCTTAATAATAAAAATGGAATTAAAGGTGATTGCCACTTGCAATTGGTTTCAGCTTTGATTTGTAAGACCTCATTAATAAAAGCAAAATCCAGAAAATGATCCGGAAACTGAAAGAATAAAACAATATTGTATAAGTATTAACAAATAAAACTAATCGAATTCAATATCCATTCAGAAACTTTTTAGAAATAATTGATTACTGTTTCCAGTCAATAAAAATGACAAACTTTTTACCGAGTGCTTAATTTAGTTGTTTTTAGTCACATACTTTAGAAAATGTTCTGCAAAATTCAGAATAAAATGCCAAATAATTTTATCATTAAATGTTATCACTTTTTTGTATTTCTTTATAATTTTCTTATCCAAACAAACTATTCTTTATACTTATTTAATGTTTTGTAAAAAAAAAATCAAGAGATCAGATTCAAATAGTTTATACTACTACTTCTAAAAGCTTTTTACTGATTCCAACAAAACATGTATAAAGAAGCCTCCAAGAAAAAAAAACAACTTTTAATGGCATTAATTCAATGAATAAAAAAGATCTTTTTTTCTTAAATGTATTAAGTAAGTAGAGTGAATTTACTTTAATTATATTTAAAGTTCCTTGGTGTGGATGTAAATTTAGTTTAAATACTAGGTTTTAATATTGATATTTGATCTTGATAAAACATCAATATTTTATCATATATTTTGATAATTATTGGAACATAAACTCTAATATGAATGCATAAAACAATTGTTAATATCATTAGTCTTTTAGTGATACATCTTTGAATCAAGAATAAATCTCACTGTGAATAAACACTATATAGTCTCATTTCAGTGTATAAATTACCATTCCAAAAAATAATAAATTATGATCACCTATCTCTTCAATTGAATTTATTTCACCTGCAAGACAAGGTTTCTAAGAGAATGTATATCAATAATTCATTCTGGCAGCTATTTTATAATCACTAGAACTATCTATCATTCCTATTTTGAACACTCCGCAAAAAACAAAGACTAATAAATACCTATAGCTAGACATAGTATATTTAAACCATTATTTCTTCCACTAATTTTACTTTGACCCCATTATCTTTATAGATAAAATATATGTACAGGAATTAGAAGATTGTTGTTGTTTTTTAATTAATTACATTTAAAAAAATAGATATTGATTGATACACAAATAGTGCCTTGTTTTATATTTTGAAATATTACATGTAAGTAGGCAAATAAGTCTTTAAATAACCATTTCAGCAACAAATTTCCTTTAACAACTCGTCAAAGAAAAACAGTCAGGAACCTAATTGTTTAACAATTACCAGATAATGAAGGCATGAACAGTTTGTTGTTCTTTTACTCTCTAGCTAAAATATCCATTTATCAATCATTATTGGATGATTATCTGGATTGGTTATCCAAAAAAAAAAAAATTCTATTTGGAAATTTTTTTTAAAGTGTAATCAGTCTAGATTTTAGCAAGATTGTAGGTATGAGCTACCGTTGCCACACATAACATAGTTATTTTAGTCAGACTTTTATTGGAACTTCCATGAAGTCATGGGAATTTTTTTATCCATTTATTCATAATATTTTATATCTTCATGCTTTCAAGCCAAGATTCTTAAGACTGGCTTATATATATAAAGTTAAGTAAAGAGGAGGGTGTGTCATCCTTTTCTTATCAAAATTTGTCATGTGTCAAGGCCTGATCGCTCTTCAGACCGCTGTTTAACATCTGATTGGCTGTCTGAGAAACAACAGTAGGCACATGTGAAAGACTAGCAACCTTTCAATTTATTACTAATTTAATATCAACATGCGATTTAGACAAATATTATTAATAAATACCCTAATTATGCAAAGTTACCATATATAAATATTTACTTATTAATAAAATACAATAGTAATGTATCACCAAATTATCTTCTAATAAAAAAGTAAAAAAAATGTTTGTATTGAGATATTTTCGATTTTTTTTTAAAATTCCAAACTATAGAAAAAATTTTTAAGGCTTTTTAAAAATATTTTTTATTAAAAGTAAACTTTTATTTGGGGTTTTCAGAATAAATACATATTGCAAATAAATTAATTCAAATCAGTTTCTTGTGTTTGCTAAACTTACTTTATTTAAAATTTAACAATTATATATATATATAAAATACTGAATTTTATATTTCGAATACTCAAGTATTCTATTATAATAATCATAAAAATAATCTCCAGCTAATGTTCTTATATATATATTTCTGTTAAACCATTTTATATCTTTAATTATACAATCAAACCATTAGTTAATTGACACTAATAGATAAACCTTAAATGTTTCTATGTAAAATTAAAAGCAGGTAATAAAATTTATTTTTAATTTGTCTAAATGTTATTACAGAACTTACAATTAAATTTTTAAATTGTGATTTTATTAGTTCTGATGCAAATAAAATTTTAGTTTTCGAGTGTGTGTGATGTCATTTTATAAATCTTTATATATTTATATAATATATTCTTCAAATATTTCTATAAGGAAGCTATAGCAATTTCCATGAATGTATCCTTTTATGATGTAACTTCCATCCAGGCAAAAAATTAAAGTACAGGATGCCATTTTTAAAAATTGTATAATATATAAAAAAACCCACATATACTCTGTTTAAGAATTATATAGTTTATACTATTTTTCTCTGAGTGATATATATATTAACTTACCAAAAAAAAAAAGTCAATTATTACATTCATTAGATAGCATACTAATCGAACTTTTAAAACTATTTAAAAATCAGGCTCAAAGTAGTATACTTTGTCAGCCTGTCTACTCATCCAATTGTAACCTGCCATAAAATAGTTCTAATTAATCATTAGTCTAGCATTTCCCATCCATTACTTACATGTGGCTTATAGAATTGAAGGATGGATGTCACCAGTATCAGTCACATAACTTTTTGAGATACTTTAATTAAACAAATTTTTCTAAAAAGTTTTTGAAAACCTGAGGATCAAAGTTCATGAAAAAAGCTATATACTTATTAATCTACTGACAACATTCTTGGGAGATCATGTTACATTCAAGCTACAGAAGTGATAAATTAAGTTTTGATCAGCTAAAGTCCATCATCCTATTGCCATAATAAATTATAAAAAGCATTTCTCATAATAGGGATATTATTTCTATTCTTTCCATCAATTTAATTCAAAAGAATTAGAAAGATATAAATTGAAGAATGTAAGGATTTGTAAAAGTATCTCAATTAAGTTGCTTAAATAAATTAAAATGAAAAAAGAAGTGAAAAATTGGTATTTCATCTTAATGAGTAATAATGTTGAAAAAAACAAATCATGTCTATAAAGTTAGTATTATAAAGTAAAAGAAAAACTGCAATTTTTAACTATCAATGATTTTCTTATAGAAGTGTTGTTTCTTGTAAAAAAATAAAAATTCTATGCATGTATACTTTATTTTACATAAAGAAGAGACTACAAAAACAATTTAAAAGGCATAAAATATAGATCCTGGAAATTTTTCTGCTTCAAACTATTATAATTATGTATAAATATATGCTGAATTTTACATTAAAACTGAAAAATGAACAATAAAATGCTAATATCATGGGTGGCAAAATGTAACTATTGAACTATTACTACCTGTATAGCAAACAAATATATTTTATTGTATTGTTATAACTTAAATGTGAAGAACTAATTGAAATACAAAATTTATATTGCTAAATCATATATAATAATTTCCCATATATCAATAAAAAGGCAATAGTCCTCCTTCAGTATCATTGTAATAATGTTTAGTTGAATTATGTGGAAAAAATATCAAACACATTATGCAATCAAGATTTTACTATATGCAAAGTTAATAGTTAGATAATTTCTTTGCATTTATATTTAAAAAAAGTTGATACATTTAGAGATTGTATTACAGGTACATAATTATGAAGGGTAGAAAATAGATAAATTGGAAAAGTAGTTATAGAAAATGAATTTTAAAAAAATTGAACTATATAATATATGGTAAAAATGAATGTATATAGATACTATTATTTGATACAAGGACAGAAGTTTTGGATATCAGGAAAAGGAGGTAAAATGGAATAAGAATTTTGATTGTAAATGTAATTTATATAAAGATAATAGAGTATTTAATATTCATTTTTGTATTATAAAATCTTGAAAGAGAATCAGGATAAATTGTATGGAGAACAGTATACATTTAAAGATAAAGGGAATGAAAGAAACAGATATTTTTGATCTTTATAATAAAAACAGATACGAGGGTAAAATAGTAGAACTAATAAAAGTTTTTATTATAATGGAATAGGCGGAAACAACAACCCCCCCCAGATCTAAAAGATTTGCATTAAGGGAAGAATTGTTTAAGTTAGCTAACAGTTATAGGATATGTGATCTATGCACAGAAACTTCATATAATCACATTTGTTGTTTGCTTAGAAAAAAAAAGCTAAAGTTAGAAGAGGCATTAAAGAATGCTACTATTTTAACAATGTCATTTGCAGCTTGAAGAGTTAATGTTAGAAGAAATTGTAATAAACTTTTTTCTCAAAGCAGATAAATGAGCAGCTTACTTGATTTAGTAAAGTTCCTGACTGGTTAACAATCTCACAATCAAAAATTATTTTCTGAATATGCAATTTGCAGCATGAGCTTTATATAACTAAAATTTTTATAAATTATTTTTAATTCTAATAATCATTACTTAGTAAAGAGTAGCAGAAATCAAGTCAGGAAGTCAAGAATGTAAAAGTTTTAACAGTTGTTATGGAAATGGTTAAGATCAGGTAAAAAAATGATCAAAAGTTAGTAAAAGTGCAACATAGAACAGAAACTATTAATGTAGCTGTAAATATTGTACATCTGTTAATCAGTTTTATTATGGAGCAGATTAGCCATCCATTTAAAATTAAGTATGAAAAAAACAAAACTGTTGCATAATAAGCTGCTATTAATCATCACACTTAAAATACAATGGACATTGCTAATGTGCTTTTCTATTATTCCTGAAACCACCAGTAATAAGACATTAACTCTACAGAAAGCTTCCAATTCTAAAAGCCTGCTATTTCAAATGCCTATCATTTGACATTTATCATTACAAGACCCAAAATAAGTTTATTTCTCAACTTATAATAATTACTTCAAAAAATAAAATTCACTTACGTAATATTTGCAATCATTTTTTACCCCCTTTACCTGGGAAATATATGCAATAAACACCTTTTTTTTTTTTATTCTACATCTGATATTTTGAATTTTCAAAGGGATACTATTTCTGCTATAAGTATTACTACTGGTAGCTTAAAATATATCAAAAATATTGCCAATAACAATCCTCCAACTTTCATGTCTTTTTTGGACTATTATTATTTTGTCTATTAACATTTTTTAAAAAAATTCAAATTTTATCGATACTTTTATCAAATACATTCAACTATTAGTAGTAACACAAAGGATAGTAAAGAAGAGAATGTTTCAGCTGATAAATTCTCTTCTTAAGAAGTTGCTAGACTAACCCAGCAAAGCCATTTAACCTGTAATCTTTAAATCATTGGTTTCATTCCATGCTAAACTATTATTGTCCAGGCCAAAACATCTAAAGAAAAATAATAAAAATTAAAATGTCGTGTGTTCTTATTAATACTTAACTGTATTTGGATGAATTATAGATAAGTTTTAAATTTTCTAAAAACATTTAACAATTCAATTAAAATGAGGTCATGACAAACCTTCAGATAACATATTCAATTCTTGTATCATTATTCAAAAGATAATCAAAATATCCTTCGACCTGTTCTCATATAAGAGCCATTGCTGGCTTCATTAGGATTGTGAAATTGCTTTTCATAGCCAAAGTGATTGTTGTATTCATTGTGAGAAATAAACAGCGAGTTTACTAGAGACAATTTACTCCAGAAGTTTTCGATTTATTTTATTGAAAGTAAAAATAATTATAATGGAAAATAATTATAATTAAAAAACAAGTTGTGGAATTATTTTTATCAGAGATAAAAATAACTACTTAAAGTAAGAACAATAAAACGGATTTGGAAAACACGCGATTAAGTTTTCGGAATGTAGCAGATAAGACTTAACAAAAGAACTCAGAGGGATATATAAACTGCTAGAGGAAAACATCGCGCACTTGTCACAGTCTTGTTAACAGAAGTGGACACGTAAAGCTATTAAGAGCTATTTGCGGCACAACGGTTTTAAGAGTTGTTCAGCCAAGTTTCGATCAGATTGTGTTTTTCTACCCCTCTGGAAAAGCTTAGGGGCGAAGACATTACAAGATTGGCGCAGTCTAAGTTTCAAACCTAGTAAAACTTGAAAGAATAAGCAAGAAGAGAAAGTCAACCGATACATTTTGAACAAGTAAAAGGTCGTTAGGACAAAGCAGTATTCCTGAATTTAGCATTGAAAATGCTGAGGAATGGCCTCTCTACATAATGCAATTGGAAATTTTTTTCAAGTTAAATGGGATAAAAAATAATGAAAAAAAAGTGGTCGCACTTTTATGTTTAGGAGGACGCAAAGTCATAGAAATTATTAATAAATTATGGGACGGACCGATAACTGATGGAGAACAGTTGAAAATATAGTTAAAAAATTAACGGACTATTTTAGCCCAAAGCCGTCTAGACACATAGCTAGATTAACTCTGAGAAATAGAAAACAAGCCAGGGAGGAAAAAATTAAAGACTATGATATAGCATTAAAACAGCTGTCAAAAAACTATGATTATGGTGAATTTTTAGAACAAGCTTTGCTGGATCAATTATTGTGGGGAATGTACGACGAAAGATTGCGACAGACATTGTTAATGGAAAGTGACTTATCGTACGAAGTCGCCATTAAAAAAGGAATAGCATATGAAGCAGTAATTGAGCAAGCCCTAGCTTTTAGAAACAACTCAGAAGAGACCAGAAGGATGGCAGTTTATAAAACAGATCGAAGTCAGCAGCTGAAGAATGAGAGAAAATGTTAACAGTGAAATGTTTCTGCTGTGGTAAAACTGGCCATGTATCTAAAAATTGTAAATGGAGAAAAGAAAACTGTTATAACTGTAGATTTAAAGGACATTTAGCAGCTGTATGCAAAAAACCACGACAAACAAAATGTAATCCAGACACAGATGATATAACGTATACCATTAGCAATGTATCAATTAAGGGACAAAGCATGGCCGTGAGAGACAAGACTTTTTCGCAAAGACAGATCACTAAACTACAAGAATTGGAGTCACATAACCAAAAATTAGCTGCCATGCTTGAGAGAAAGACGCAATCAGAGATACAACTCAACTTGCAATTTAAAGAACTATCAAAAGAAGTGCACAAATTAAAACTGGATGTTTATGAATTAAATAAATTAAAAGAAGAACTTGAACAACAAAATTCACAATTTAGTAAAAAATTACAAAGCAAATTTTCAGAATGTCAGATTTTGGAAAGATCGAACGAAGATTTAAAAAGCGAACTCGCAATGTCAGAATTATCTGAACAGGTAGAGAGTTGGCAGCAGTATGAAATGGAACTACAGGAAAAAATGGCCGAAGGTGAAAAGGAAATTGACACATTCGAAGATTTTTTAGAACAGAAATCTTTAGACAGTGAGCGGCCAGAGACAAAAACCGCAGAACAGGAAAAAACCCAGAGTCTCTCCAAGCGAGAGAAAAAAGCAATCAAGGTGGCGAGAAAAAAGAAGAGTTCACACAATTTTCAAAGTTTTATTGATTAATAGGAAAAATCAAGTTTTCTCCAAGCTGAAAAAGGAAACCGCGCATATTGGATGATTATGTGTAACGTAAATAAACTCTAACTTCTGGAGTGAGGGGAGGAAGTGTTGTATTCGTTGTGAGAAATAAACAGCGAGTTTATTAGAGACAATTTACTCCAGAAGTTTTCGATTTATTTTATTGAAAATAAAAATAATTATAATGGAAAATAATTATAATTAAAAAACAAGTTGTGGAATTATTTTTATCAGAGATAAAAATAACTACTTAAAGTAAGAACAATAAAACAGATTTGGAAAACACGCGATTAAGTTTTCGGAATGTAGCAGATAAGACTTAACAAAAGAACTCAGAGGGATATATAAACTGCTAGAGGAAAACATCGCGCACTTGTTAACAGAAGTGGATACGTAAAGCTATTAAGAGCTATTTGCGGCACAACGGTTTTAAGAGTTGTTCAGCCGAGTTTCAATCAGATTGTGTTTTTCTACCCCTCTGGAAAAGCTTAGAGGCGAAGACATTACAGTGATCATAATCAGTGAATGTTGTATCTCCATTGCAGTCTAAACCACTAATCATTTTTTAAGTCTTTCTATCATTCATTGAACTTCTGCTTTGAAATCTCTTATTTATTGTGAAACTTCCTATCTATTAAACTGACAAGCAGAAAATGCCATGTTTTCTTTTAACTTCATAATTTCTTTTTAGTGAACCCAATATTTGTTTGTATCCATAATATAGTCCTTAAAAAAAATTTATGTCACAGTAATATGACAATTCTAAAAATCAAATTAGCAATTTTAGTGCCAAATAACTGTTCTAAGAAAGAAATGTAAATTTTCTTGCAATTATGATACAGATTACCTTTTAATGCAAATATTTTAATCTTGGAGAGTACTAATCTATGAATGTCCAAACAATCTGCAATTCTGAGTTATTATATTCTGACTTCTAATTTATGCCATTGTTTTGAGCACGGATACTTCCATGCATCTTTAGGTGACTTTTCTACTTTAAGTGTTTATGATAGTCAATCCATGCATTGTGCAAAAATTCAATATTATCAGACTATTTGAATTTATAGCACCAATATCATTATTTCTAACAACTTTTGTTCAAAGTCTATTATTTGTTTGAATATATGCATTAAAGTCTTCAAGAAGAGAAATTCAATCTTTTAATGGTCTTGCTGTAATAATGCCATCTAACACAATAAAAACTTTCATTCTCTGAATCTAATATTAGAATGTAAGCATTGACAAAATGATTACTGGTATCATTGTGCAAGGCAAGTTTCAACACTATCAGTCTTTTATTGTAATAATGAGAAATTTCAATAATAGAAGATATTAAATTAGACTAGTTAATTGGCCCTTCCAAAAAAACTTGCAGTCATCTACTTGCTATTATAAATTTACTTCTTCTGGAAGATGAGTTTAACTACAACTATATTAATCTTAATCTTGACAGCTTTTTAAAATCATCAATGCTGATGCCCATTTTGATCTTCATGAAGTTCAAACATTCCATGTATGTACATTTAAAAAAAAATTAGAATTATATTTATCTTTACCTCCTGCTTTACCACTATTATTGAAACATTATTTCTATTACTTTAATAAAAAATCTATTAGGCATTAGCCAAACTGTAAGCAATACCACTTTTAAACCAATTTCTAGATTTCTTTCAAGGAGAAAAATAGAGCTGCCTAAACATACACTATTCATCCAACTGAAGCTTCTACCTTTAATACAGTTCCAATTATTCAACAACTAAGAACAATCATCCTATTCCCATCATTGCTTTTTCAATTCTTGAGAGAATAGTCTACAGGTTAAAAAATAGAACCAGAAATACTGTGCTTATAGTTAAAGGATAAACATATGGTTGCACAACCCTAACCCCAGTGTTACAGTTAGTATAAGGAGATAACAGATAGCATAAGAGGATCATGACAAATGGGCTTTACACTAACTTAAGTGATTGAAACAAGAAAAAAGATACAGAAGATAGTGTTTGCAATGAAAACTCTACCTAGCTTTTGATGAATCAACATCTTTTTCTAAAGAAAGCAAAAAATATTCATGATTGGACATTTTTTATTTATAGTTAGCCTTTATCTTTGAAAATCATTCCACTATCCACTTCTGTAAATTCATTGCTAGCCTAAAGACAGCAAAATTATTAATGTATTTTTATTAAATTGACAGCATATATATATATATATACATAGATGTACTTATAAATATATGTACACAAACATATATATAGTAGAAAGTTATATCTTTCTAATTTAGATATAACAATTGGATGATTGAAAGAATATTTAAGAAAGATAGGGGGAAAAGATATTAGAAATTACAGGTCTTTTCAAGCTTTTTAAAGAGAATTATAAACTGTAGACTGTAGAAAATAATGAATGATATGCTCTATACCTGGAGTGTCCAACAAGTTGATCGTGATCCACAAGAACTGTCGGGTAACCGAGTGAAACAAATTAAGTCAAGATTTTCAAGTTTTTTTTGTTATTTTTGTTTTAACTTTTTTTTCAACTCTAGATAGGTGAAGTCCACTAAGTCATATTATTATTGAAAATAATATTTTTAATCTTGATTTAATGTAGCTAATTTGAATTAATAAATATTGTTAATAATTACTCATGTTGCTTTAATTCCCTGACATGAGTTTTTGGCCTGTTAAATAATTCTTATTTTTTACTAGGTAGATATATAAAAATGATTAGTATTTCCCACCTCCCTCCACTTAGACTACGGCTATGATAAGTCGATTGCAAAACATTTTTAAAATAAAAAGTAATCTTATGAACACAAAAGTTGGCCACCCCTGCTCTATACCACTCTCATGTAAGGCAGGAACTGGTTTCTACCCCAAAACAAGCTGGATTTAGAATTGGTTATGGACTGCATTAAGTATTGAGGAATTATTTACAAAAAACAATAAATATAAGTGCTAATATGCTTTGGATTTGATTCTTAAACATTTCTGCTGTGATTAAAACATGGATACATCAAGAGATCGATCTACAGATTATCATATTCTAATGAATATTTATAAATGAACATTTATCACAATACAATAGCAGTGATTAAATTACATGGTGATAGTAAATGACTTAATACCAAAAACTATATTAAATATAAACAATGCATACCACTAACTGAAATCTATATAAAATATTTGAAATGCTCCATAGCCATATTATTTCAGTCACACACTTTCCTTTAAATAAAGAAAGCTCAAATTTTAGTAACTCCAATGAAAAGGAAATCCTCTGCAATGTTGAGTGCAATGATGTCATATATATTAAAATTCAAATTAATTTAAAATTGAAATTAAGAAAGCAAAGAACTTACATAGCAAATAAACAAACATGTTTAATTTTAAATATACTTAGGGGAAGTGTGACTGGAATAATATAGCTATGGGACACTTCAAATATTTTATACAGATCTCAGGTAGTGGTATGCATTGTCTCTATTTCTTATATTTGAGTTTGAAGAGTAAAAATAACTATTGTATAGTCTTCCTAAGTACTGTATATTTAAAATTAAACATGCTTGTTTATTTGCAATGTAGGGTCGTTGCTTTATTTCTTTCATACTTATTTAAATTAGCTTGAATTTTAATATATATTACATCATTGCACTCAATATTGAAGAGGACTTCCTTTTGGAATTGCTAAAATTCGAGTTTTCTTTATTTAAAGAGGGAGTGTGGCTGGAATAATATAGCTATGGGTGTTTCAAATATTTTCGAATATATGTATCAAAATTGAACTTATATATCCAAAACTTTACATCAAAACTAAAGAAATGAAAAAAGAAAGACTATTTAAATCATCTAGATTTTGCAAATGATGTAGTTGTTTTTGCAAATAATGCTTCAGAAAAATGTTACAAAAGCTGTCAGATAAAGGCAAAAAAAAAAAATTGGACTAAAAAAAGGCTTGTCACAAAAAAAAAAAGAAGAAAAGATTGATAATAATAAAAACAAATTCTTGGTCAGATTATTAATATAAATGAAAACATAATGAAATTAATTGTAGAGTTAAACTTCAATGGAGTACCTTTGTTAAAAATAAATTAATATTAAAAGGGACTGCACTTATGTTTTTGGAAAATACAATATACCAATTCGTCAATTATTAAAACTGAGAATCATTAATATAAATAAAATAACTATTGCCAAGCACTTTCAACTCCTACGAATCCTTATCAAGGCAGTAAAAAACAAAACAAAACTATTTTCTCCTAAGCAATAAATTCAACATTTCATTGTATTGGCCAGGAACAACTAGTCGGAAAACTGTTAATTTTGAATTCATAGCACAAGATGAATTTTGTAAGATATGATTCTTTAAATCTTGCGTTTTTTATTGTATGTTTCATGCATTAATATTGCAAAATCCTTTGGACTACATGTATGGCCTGTACTATTTTGGTGAACATAAAAAGCTGAATAAACTGTATCATCTTCCTTTGCTCTAATATATGTACATTTATGTTGTTGAAGGCGATATTTAATATTTGTCTTGGTTTCACCAATATATATTGCAATACAATTTATCTGTGGGCATCTAATAGAATACACAACACTGCTTTTATCCTCCTTACTTTTTACTCCCTTAGAATTATTTATTAATCTATTAAGATTAGGCAGAGTCCTCCATGCCAACTGGAAATCCTGACTTAAAACTCTTATTATATTTTTATTAATATTGGGAATAAAAGCTAACAACATCCATGGCTTCTCACTGTTATAATGTTGTTTATAATGTTTCAATACAATAAATAATAATCTATGCTTATTATAATCAACTTATATCAAATCTTGCATATAACAATTTATATTATCTTTCTTAAACATTTCATTTGAACACAGTCGTTGATTATGTGTCAAAAAAGCTCTAAAACCAGTCAATTTGTATATTAAAAAAACATTAGATGTTGGATGAATATAACCTCTATTATCTATATGCTTTACAACCATTATATACCAATCCATCATCCACACTTGATATTTGCAAATCCAGATATTTAATACCAGAATTGTTCTCCCTCTCTATTATCCGAACTAAACCATCCTGGTTCTGCAAACTATCAAAAATTTGTTTTATAATGTCTGGTTGCCCATATATTAAAACATCATCCACATATCTACAGTACAATGTTTTCCATTCTTTACTAATATAGGATGTACAATTTGCTGTTCTATATTATCTACAAACAAATTACTCATCAAACCACTCACAGTCAAACCCATTGGCCATCTTTTTTCCATTCTATATGAATAACTACCAGGTGCTGCCACAATATCATTACTTATCTTATCTAAAACATCCACAATGAAAGATATCTTATCCTGTGGCATTTCTTTAACAAACAATATATCTCTCAAAATTGTAATAGATGCAGCCCCCTAGCAGATACCATTTATCTTTTTATTTAACCATAAAGCAATGATTCCAAATGAAAACACAATTTCAATCTAAGCTAATTTATTGCATATACATATATATCTATTCCCAGTTCAATACCTATACAATTTTGGTATCTTTGGTTTCTTAATAACCATAGTCACCATTATCCTTTAGGCAGGACTGACATTAAATCAACAAAAACATCACATAACCACTATTTCCTATCCTTACACAATCTGTTTATAACGGAAGCAAACTCTCCATACAGTAGTGCCACCCAGTGCAAACCATAGTAATCAATGGATGCCAGAAAGTTTGCAATAAAATCTCTAGTGCCTACTCCTCCAACTCCCTAAACTAATTTCTAGCCAGTGCCTTTTATCGGTGAAGAGCCTTGGCTATAAGAGCACTGCACCTAGAGCTGATTATAATGCAACCCTCTAACAACCACACCTTTTTAGTTAATAAAGCAATGAGCCCAAATGAAAACACAATAATATTAGTCTGGAGATGCTGGAAGAGTAAGCACTAAATAAGAATTTTATGCACAAACCCCTGGCATCAATTAATTACTATGGCTGGCTCTTGATAGCACTACTACAGGGAGAGTTTGCTACTGTTATAAACAGTTTGTATAAGCATAGGAAATTGTGGTCATGTGATGTTTCGTTGGCTCATGACATTACGTGAGTGTAAGCTATAATAGTTTTTACTCGAGTCATCAGATTAAAATGTTATTTTCTTCAGCCACATGAATCAATTCACAAAATGTTGGTAAACTTAAAGTTCACCCATCACTGAGACAAATGTTTAAAAATGTAAAATATTAGATATGTACTGTGAATTTAGAAATTACACAAATAATTTATTTAGTAAACCATTTATTACTTTTTTATTATTTTCTTTTTACTAAAAAATATTTTATTCATTGTCAATGATGCCTAAAGCAACTTTTTCTTTATTATTTATATATATGACATTATTATATTGGTATGTACAATAAATAAAATTTGTACTTAATTTTAAAATAAGCAGTTGACCAATTTTCAATTTTATAATTTGCAGTTGATCAGTAATAAATAAATCAAAATGAAACAAAAAAAAAAAAAGATAAAATATAAATTTCACTCTTTTAATTAACAATTTGTTTACAAATTAGACCTTGATTTTCCTGTGGTATCACTACTTCAGCTATGAATAGCAATAACAACAACAACAAAAATTCAAAGAATAATGTAGGTATCTATGTAAAAACTGAAATTTTTTTCTTTTTCTATAGTGACCAAAATCCAGGAATTTTTACAAAAGTGTGTCTAACACATCATTCACATATGATATTTACAAAATGAGCACACATCCATGGTTTGTCATGATTATAGTATAGCTGCATTCCTACAGTTTAAAAAAAATCATCTATATTACAGAATATATATATATTTTTTAAATTTACATAACATTAAAAGAAATAAATACTTCATTATCAGAGTATTTTCCATTTAGTTTCTTTTTATATATTTACAATAGCCCCCTGTATCCGCAGATTCAACATCCACGGTTTCAGCAACTCACAGTTTGAAAAAATCTTAAATAAAAAAAATTCATAAATTAAGAGTTCATAAATTTCATATCATGCTTGCTTTTATGAGCATATCATGAATATTTCTCAATTAGAAATTTCATCTTTTGCACTGTTATGAGATGGCTCTCTTGATTTATTTTTGCCATATTACCTTTTTTATAATTGCATTATTCAATTTTTTTGATTACTTTTGTTTATGTCTTAATGTGTACATTTTAAAATGTATCACTGATGCGTGTACACATATATGTTACTATTATCCACATGAGGCTTAAAACCAAATGCAGTGGATAGAGGGACTACTGTATATATTTATATATGAAAATATCATTTTTCATGAGCTATTGCTCTTAAACTGTTTTCACACTTGTCCTTTGGAAGGAAAAAATTTACAAATTCTTTAGATAGCAAATGCTTAACACAAAACAGATTTCATTAATAAGCTATCAAACTTGGGATTCAACACTCAACACACATAATCTGTCTTTAGAAGGCCTATGAACTTCCTGTTGACTACTTACAGAGGTTGAAGAATTTTTAACTTCATTTACATCTTTTAATTTCAAATCTCTAACTGGTACAGACAAATCAGGTGTGCTAGTCCGTAATCTTTCCTTTGTTAACCAAGCTTTTAAGCTACGTTTTTCACTTCCTTCCCCATAATCTTTTACCACAGGTTGCAAACGATCCCAAGCTGATAATTTAGGCTCTTGTTTATGATGTTTAAATGTTAAAAGAGCTTTAAACCATTCAAAGTCTTTTGCACCACCTACTGTATGGCGTCGTTTTCTATGTCTATCTGCAGACTTTTTGCTATCTGGATCTTTTTTATATTGCGATGAAGATTCTTTTACAATATCTTTTTTGATATTTCTTTCTTCTTTTTGAAGTAATTTAATTTTATCTTTTAAATTTTTTTCAGTTTTTTCTTCTTTGGATACATTTCCATTTTGTCCTACTTTGTGTAGAATAGTACCTGAATATCCTTTCTCAGAATTTGCTTCAGATATTTTATTATTTGTTATCATTTCTCTGCTTTTTGAATCTCTAATCACTTTAGTCTGTTTAAGTGAGTCTCCTTTTTTGGCACTGCCCTTACTATTCCTAGTTGTATGAGAACTTTCATGTCCCAATAACTTCTGAAGTTTTTGATCTAGTGTATTAGTTATACTTTCCAATAAATCACCATCTTCTTCAGATGAGGAAAAAGCACATGGAGGATCAACCTCATAAAAATCTCGTAAGGAATCTAATGAGCCACGTCTTAAAGATGTCGGCCTGGGTAGAGTCCCAACACCACTATCACTTAAATCTGAACTTTCATGAGATTGATGTCGTTGCAGAATAGATCGTTCTTTAATACCTTCAGATAAATTATTGGTAATGGTTTTATTTGACAATTCAATATTTTCCACAGAATTTGGTTTTCTAAACATCAAATCACCAGAAGAAGATAACACATTTGTTGTTGATG
Organism: Epiperipatus broadwayi; assembly: GCA_028023455.1. Taxonomy (NCBI): domain Eukaryota; kingdom Metazoa; phylum Onychophora; class Udeonychophora; order Euonychophora; family Peripatidae; genus Epiperipatus; species Epiperipatus broadwayi. The sequence goes on from JAQFVV010006197.1 coordinate 11,989,850, forward strand.
GTGATATTATTTTAATACCAAGAAATGTATGACTTGATGGCTGCTGAAATGAACTAGGAGCTTTGTTTTTTCCATTAGTTGGAAATACCATAGTATCTCCAAGTTTCCGTGTAGGAGTAAAATGAGTATTATTTTCATCTGAGCTTTGTTTGATAATTTTAGAATCAGATTTGGTAGCTGGATTGTTTTGTTTCACTTCTAAGCGATAAGTCAAAGGAGAAATAGTAGGATAATTGCTAAGTTTACCTGCAAAAGATTGAGGCTTACAGTCAGATATAATATTATTGGAGGAAGAAGTAGTGGAATAATGAGAATCCACAGAACTTGTTTCAATTTTGGTTTGGCTCCCATTACTAACTTGAGAGGAACGATCTTTTGATTCTAAATCACGAATCCTATTTGTATAATCTGTAATTTTTAAAGCAAGCTCTGAAGGATTATCAGCAAGTTTATCTAAAAAATCCTCTGTCTCTAAATCTTTTTTGGCCTGCTCCCATTCTACTTCTATCCTTTTTCTTTCTTCTTCTCTTTTTTGTATTTCTCTTATGTCTCCTTCATGATCAAAATCTCTTTTCTGTCGAATATCCCTCTGAAGAAGAGCTTTTGTTTCAAGTTCAAAACGACGAATTCTTTCTTGAGTTGTACTACTTAACATGCGATATGAACGAGGAAAATCTTCTTGAATTCCTTGCATAGTAAGTGGAGTATTATCTGAATGTCTTCTGACTGGTGGATTTTGTTCAGATGGAATAGAGACATAAGGAGTAAAAGCAGACTTATAAGAATGAAAGTCATTAAAATTATTTTTAACTAATATATTATGATCTTCTTCATTTTCAATAAAAATTCGCCGAGCAGTGTAAATATTTTCTTCAGGTTTGGATATAAGTGGATTTGAATTTGTTGTTACAGTTAATGGTAGAGTTGTTCCAGAAGATAATTCTGGATTAGAACTAGAATTGTTTCGGAGGCTTTTTATCATATTTTGTTGGCGTAACTGATGCATTTCAATTTCTTGATCAATGCTACGTTCCTGAAAGCTATGATCACTATCCTCAGACCATACATATAAATCTTTTTTCTCTTTCTTCTTCCGCTTTTTATTAGCAGCAGATATTATAGATGTTACAATGTCTTTAGCAATTACATCTCGGCTTTTTGACGAATCACTTGATCCAGCTAAAAATAAATAAATAAATAATAAGTAATAACAATAACTAGAATCTACAAAACACGTTCAGATAAATATCAAGAATTTCTACTGAATATCAATCTCTCAAAAGGAAATCAATATAATATTATATAACAATAACAATTAAAATAATTATAGTCATCACCTGAAATAGCATCTTCAGCTTTGCCAATATTATTAAGTAACAAATTTACATCTGATTGTGTTGGTTGAGTATCACAGCTAACCAGATCAACAGGTACATTTTGATTGGCCAAATCATCACAATCATCATTATTGAAAAACCAATCAGCCTGAAATAAAAAATACATATTATTCCTTATAGAAAAATAATTATTAACAGTGCTTATATTAAGTGAATATAAACATTAGTTTCATCATCTAATAACTGATACACTCAACTTCTTATATGATAGTGAAAAAGTTGCCTATAATAAAGATAATGTTTTTCAATACTGTTTTATTTTCTTTCATATTTTACACAATTTTACTTCACTATCCAAATATACCAGATTTTAATATAATTGTGGAATACAAAATAAATCTTAGTAAAAATACAAGGGGAAAAAAAGTTCAAGGTACATTTGATAATGCTTTAAGTGTGAATTTATAAAAACAAAAAAAATTTGTTATACTAATATAATTATATAAGACAGAAAAAACAAACTAAAAAGACAATATTTGTCTGAAGGTTTGTGATGATGGTATATTATTAGATGTTACATGTTGGGACTATTTCCATCATCTATGAGTGAATGTTGAATGTATAAAAAATTGTCTTGTCTATTTGTGTGTTATTACTAACAAGTTCTTTGTATTTGGAAAGTTTAAAATTTTCTATACATTCAACATTCACCCATAGATGACGGAAATAGTCCAACATATCACATCTAAAAAGACAAACAGCATTTATATATTGGATTATTTCCATCATCGACTACTGAGTATTGAATGTCTTTAGAAAAATTTAACTTTATTTAAATTTTCAAACTACATTCAACTGTCAGTAAGCGCTATTACTAATAGTTGAATGTATTTTGAAAATTTAAATAAACTTAAATTTTTCTAAAGACTTTCAATAGTCAGTCGTAGATGATGGAAATAGTCCAATATATAATACAATTAAAATACCATCATCACAAACCTTCAGAAAAACAAAAAGACATAACTGTTTGAATTAATTTTTACATGTGCAATTAGATAATTAAAAAATAATATGAAGAAGTAAAATAAGAAAGATTTTATAAACTTTGAAGATTAGCTACAAATATATAACACTGTTTTTTTTTTTAAAAAAAATCCATCAATTTAAAAATAAACAAACAGTGCTAAAATAAATGACAAAAGTAATTCCCAAAAAAATTCATGTAAGAAAATATAAATCTAAAATTAAGAGATTGAGGAGAAAAAAAATCTTAAACAGATCATGTAGGCAATGAAAATAATAATAAATAATAATAATAATAATAATAATAATAATAAAATAATAATAAAAAATAATAAAAAATAAAATAATAATAATAATAATAAAAAATAATAATAATAATAATAATAATAATAATAATAATAATAATAATAATAATAATAAAAAAAAAATAATAATAATAATAATAATAATAATAATAATAATAATAATAATAATAATAAAAAAAAAAAAAAAAAAAAAAAAAAAAAAAAAAAAAAAAAAAAAAAAAAAAAAAAAAAAAAAAAAAAAAAAAAAAAAAATAATAATAATAATAATAATAATAATAATAATAATAATAATAATGATGATGATGATGATAATGATGATAATGATAATGATAATGATAATAATAATAATAATAATAATAATAATAATAAAACAAACATTAACTATAGAAAAGAAAAATAATCTATATAATATGGCAAATTACTAAGTGCATACTCAAATATTTTTTCAACTGATAAAAAATATTAACTTTGTTATTAATAATAATGGAAAAAAACATCAAGTATTGGTTTAAATATTCTAAACAGTAATAATCAATACATTTTACAAGAGCAGTGTTTAGATTGTAATTATATAGAAGGTAATCCATGCCTTCTTAATAGCACCATTAAACAGTGATGTTAAAACTGCAAGGATACTCTCACCCAGCCACAAGATAGACACTTAAGATTGGCTCATATAAAAGCATTTGAGTTTAAAAATAAGATGATCATTCTTATTTTCTCAATGTCTCTATCTTGTAGCTGGAGCGGAAGAATCCTTGCAGTTTTAACATCACTGTTTAATGGCGCTTGTGAGGAGAGATGATTACCTTGTATATAATTATCCTAAACAGATAAAACTTCTTTTTGTTATTTTTTCAAAAGTTAATTTATTAATAAAAATAATATTTTATTTAGCTTAAGATATTTAAATATATACTTTCTATATATATATTGTATCGGGTTCATTCCGCAGAAGATCTTACTTACACTGCAAGCTTGGTTTAGCTGGTTTCAAGCTTATTTTATAATACATTTATAATCTTATTTAATTATAAATATTACGTGAAGGAACCATCACGTTCGAGCGAAATGGAAAATATTATTGACAGCTTCACGATCAGATCGAGCTATGCAATGCATAACATGATCATATTTCCAGATTGTGGCCCACCTCAGCTGCTAGATTCAAACCCCTACTATCCATCCAAACACTTTATTTGTTTTGGAGTAAACCCCAGGCGCCAGCTAGTCTAAGACTAACATGTTCGGACAGTAGGCCCATAATACAGCACTCGAAAAAAATCCCTTAACTAGCTCAGTCTATTTTCTTAATTCAATAACAAAATAGTTTCAATTAGTGGTGAAAAGAATTGACCGACAAATAGTTTTCAGTTTAAAGACAATTTATTTTAATTAACATTATTAAACTATACATGCACATATATAATTCGCACACTATAATAATTTCTTGTGAGAAAGCATTAAATAATATTTGACATTTAAAATACAATGAAATTAATATACTAGCACATGAATACACACAACATTTTAAACACACATATTAATAGTTCATATGTGTATGCAATAGAGTTCTTAAACTTGACTCTTGGTTTTACGAATGTGATGGCTACTTTATAAATGAATATAAGAAAATGTTTTATCTAGGATTTTGAACTTGGATACTTCTTGCTGTTTGCTGCTTCTGATGAAATATTTCTAACTGGTTAGATTTGAAGTTTCCTTGTGGAGATTTGATGCTGATTATTCCGAGGCATTTCTTTAAGACAATTAGATATTGAGCGGTTTCAGGTTGTTACACAGTCATCACTTTTATCTGGTAGTTGGCTGTTTCATCGGACTTCAGGCTGGAGAAAATCATATGTTTTCCGAGGTTTTAACACTGCATTGTTGATTCTGGATATATAATAAGCTGACTAATATAACTCACTGATAGATTGTACCGAACTGTTATCTCAAATGCAACTGAAGTCAACTTTAATGCAATTAACTCGACTTTAATGCAACTGTATTGCAACTCAAACTTGACTAACTGTTCAATAACAAATTGGCTATTTATACATATGACGTGTTGTCATTTTTGATATTCTGCGGCAATATCTGTTGTCAAAATTCTTTTGATAATCTTTAATTACGTGTTTTTGAAGATCATTTGATTAGTAGCCATGCAAACATGTTGTTTTTATATTTTTATTAGTAGCCACCACTGAGTGTTTTTTAAATATATTTTTTTCCGTTATTTCATTTTAATATTTACTTTTCAATATAATTTTAACATGCACATATACACACATTTATTATATATTTTATTAACAATCTTACATTTACGCACATGTATAATTTATTCTAATAAACTCGAATGAAAAGAGATTTATATTTTCAAACTTTACATTACATTTTAACTGATAATAAGAAAAAAAAAACTCTTTAACTTCTTTTATAAAACCTTCGAGTTTGTTTCTACAGCAAACTCCCTCCCCCCCTTTAATTAATAAATTGTAACTTTTATTTCAAGAACTCTTAAACTTTTAATTTTACGTTTCTTTTACGAAAGATTTTTGATTTTAATAATTCTTTTAAACAAAATTATTATGTGCCAACACAATATTTACACCGCTCTCCATTTGAGAGTAAAATGCGTCTTTTTTTTTTGACCATTTTATCTCTGACAACTTTAATTCTTAATTCTAAATATTTATTACTTTCTAAGTTTGCTTTTTAATATCTTTTACTTTACATGCTAAGGGCAATCTTCAATTATACTTTACTTCTTTCGATGCTGACAACATTGCTTACAATGGTCTTAGTCCTGGATAGTGACCATGAGGACAAACTAAATTTGTGGCACAGATCTTTTGGAAACGAGGCAGATGCAGATTCGCTGGCTTATACCGACTTATACTATGAAAAACGAAGCTTCTGGTGCCGATTCCCTTGACCGGACTTTGACAAAGAAAAGGTCGCTGCGAAATGGCAGGATTCATTAACTGTCCATTCCGTCTTATGCTTTGGAAACGAGATACGAGATATGGAGATTGTCCCCTGAAGAAGTGATTTGCGGCGTATGCTGGTTATCCCCAGTGCACATTTTAAAAGAAGAATGATCCCTGATAAGTCCATTATGGGTGCTAAGTTTTATCCAGTCGACAGCTTTCACTTATCCTTATCTAAAACTTATTTTTATACTACCCTCATCCCTTAATTTCAAACCCTTATACATTCCTAATATAACTTAGATTGACTTTCATTTTATTTATTTTAACCGTACCATATTATTTTTAAATTTCCCTGAACCTTATCTTAAACCATTTATTTATATTAATCTAATTTTACAATATTATTATTAAACCATTACGAACATTATTTTACATATTTATTTAATCTTATAATACTATTCTAAACTATCACGAACATTAGTTTACATATGTATTTATATTACGATATTATTTTTTAAACTATTACTCAACTTCCTTATTTAACTTGCGTGTATTCAAAAAACTATTTTATTTTATTACAATCCTTTATTATACAGATATTTTATTTATTTTATTTGACTTGATTGCTTTAAACCATTTATTTACTTCCTTTTATTAACCTGTGTGTATTCAAAACAAACTTTTATTTTATTACGCCACTCTATTATTTTCTATAGATATATCATACTTATTTATTTAACTTGATATTATTCTACATATTTCCATTATTTTATTCATTTATTTAAGTGTACAAACATTACTTTTAAATCATTAACTTGACCCATTATTTACGAACATTTTTCTTTATGAATATGTGCGTGGAGAAAAGTCTTTTATTTTACAAACCCTCTGTTATTATTTTACTAAACAATTTATCATTTTAAATAGCGCAATTCTGATTCAAGTTTATTACCTACATCAAACTAATTATTTTACTCATAGTCCATTTCCGGTCCTTTTTGTTTCTGTTTACTTTAATATTCCATCCCTTAACTAATTCCTAAACTATGTCAGGCAGTTCTTTCTTTCTTTCTACTAATTCACTAACATAAATTATACTCCATATTCTCACATCTATCCCTCGATTAAATTTTATTGCTTTATCTCTTTCCCGTTCTGTTCTATTTTCTGTTTTATAGATTAGACAACCTTTAAACTTCGCAGACCTCCATATTTTTCCTAACCATGAATATTTTTTTCTACGCTTTCTTTTTGTTTTAAATCTCCATTTAAAACGAACATAACTTTTACTTTAACCCTTTTAAATTTTTGTGAAAACTTTTCTACGCTATTTTCTACCTTGAACTTATGTTTCTCTTCTATTTCCTGATCTATATTTGTTTCTACTTTATCTGTGGCAACGCTATCTGATTCTAATTCAATTTTTATGTCTTTTATCACCTCAACTTCCTTACTTTCTTTGACAAAATCTACTTCTATGATCTCTTGATTTATTTCTACCTTTCCTGTTATCTCGCGTCTCATTTCTCTAATCATTTCTGCCTTTATTGCCTGCTGGCCCTGCTTAACTTCACTAATTCCTTCCTTTATTTCCTCTTTAAACTCTGCCATCATTGCTTGCTGACTTTGCTTGAATTCACTCATATTCTCCTTCATTTCTATTACCAACTTCATCAACATCTTCATCATCATTTGTGTCTCCATTATTTCTTCTTTCTCTTTTTCCACTAACTGGGGATTTTAAAAATATATCGGGCTTTCTTTCAGCTCCATTTTCGAAAATTTCAATTTCTTTCTTTTTTTTATTATTGTTATTAAACTAGCACTTACGTTAAACTAAATTTAAATACTATTGTTTATTAATTTCTTTTTTTTTAATGGTACATACGATTAACTCCACTCCCTTGTCCTTTCTCTACCCATTATTGATGCTTTAGCTCTGCCCCAAAATATCTGTCTCTAACTTAAAAGAATAATTTATTTTATATAGCATAAATGTCAAAATCTCTTTTCATTTAAAGAAAAAAGGTTTCGGTTAATTCTTTTTTTAAAATTAAACCACTTTAACATATGTAATTTAGCTTTTCTATAAAATTTTTATTTTCAAACAAGAAACAAAGTATTTAATTAACTGTCATTTATGAAAAGTTCGGCCCACGTTGGTTACGCCATTATGTACTGCATTCATTCCGCAGAAGATCTTACTTACACTGCAAGCTTGGTTTAGCTGGTTTCAAGCTTATTTTATAATACATTTATAATCTCATTTAATTATAAATATTACGTGATGGAACCAGCACGTTCGAGCGAAATGGAAAATATTATTGACAGCTGTAGCTGTCAACAATACCCACGATCAGATGGAGCTAAGTAATGCATAACACGATCACATTTCCAGATCATGGCCCACCTCAGCTGCTAGATTCAAACCCCTACTATCCAAACACTTTATTTGTTTTGGAGTAAACCCTGGGCACCAGCTAGTCTAAGACTAACATGTTCGGACAGTAGGCCCATAATCCAGCACTCAAAAAAAATCCCTTAACTAGCTCAGTCTATTTTTTTAATTCAATAACAAAATATAGTTTCAATTAGTGGTGAAAAGAATTGACTGATAAATAAAGTTTTCAGTTTAAAGACAATTTATTTTAATTAACATTATTAAACTAATTTTAAATCTTTTATAAATCTTATTTACTTATATAATACACACACATATAATTCGCACACTATAATAATATCTTATGAGAAAGCATTAAGTAATATTTGACATTTAAAATACAATGAAATTAATATACTAGCACATGAATACACACAACATTTTAAACACACATATTAATAGTTCGTATGTGTATGCAATAGAGTTCTTAAACTTGACTCTTGGTTTTACGAATGCGATGGCTATTTTATAAATGAATATAAGAAAATGTTTTACCTAGGATTTTGAACTTGGATACTTCTTCCTGTTTGCTGTTTCTGATGAAATATTTCTAACCGGTTAGATTTGAAGTTTCCTTGTGGAGATTTGATGCTGATTATTCTGAGGCATTTCTTTAAGACAATTAAATATTGAGCGGTTTCAAGTTGTTACACAGTCATCACTTTTAACTGGTAGTTGGCTGTTTCATCGGACTTCAGGCTGGAGAAAATCATATGTTTTCCGAGGTTTTAACACTGCCTTGTTGATTCTGGATATATAATAAGCTGACTAATATAACTCACTGATAGATTGTACCGAACTGTTATCTCAAACGCTACTGAAGCAACTGAAGTCAACTTTAACACAACTGTAATGCAATTCAAACTTGACTAACTGTTCGATAACAAATTGGCTATTTATACATACGTGTTGTCATTTTTGATATCCTGCAGCAATATCTGTTGTTGAAATTCCTTTGATAATCTTTAATGACGTGTTTTTGAAGATCGTTTAATTAGTAGCCATGCAAACGTGTTGTTTTTATATTTTTATTAGTAGCCACCGCTGAGTGTTTTTTAAATATATTTTTTTCCTTTATTTCATTTTAATACTTATTTTTCAATATAATTTTAACATGCACATATACACGCACTTATTATATATTTTATTAACAAGTTTACATTTACGCACATGTATAATTTATTCTAATAAACTTGAATGAAAAGAGATTTATATTTTCAAACTTTATGTTACATTTTAACTGATAATAATAATAAAAAAAAACTCTTTAACTTTTTTTATAAAACTTTTGAGTTTGTTTCTACAGCAAACTCCCCCTCCCCCCTTTTAATTAATAAATTGTAACTTTTATTTCAAGAACTCTTAAACTTTTAATTTTACGTTTCTTTTACGAAAGATTTTTGATTTTAATAATTTTTTTAAACAAAATTATTATATGCCGACACAATGGTACAATATATATATATATTCTATAAAATTAGTATAACAAGGTGCTGGTTTGCATTCAATTAGTTATTAATTAAATGCAAATTGTAGGCAAATTATATATATGTTATTTAATAATGCTTAATATCAGAAATTTTTTTATAAGATTCTTCAAGAAAATTTTTAATTATAGATAAAAAGGAAAGCAATTGGAAAACTATTCCGACAGGAGTTAAGTATTTATTAGTAGCAATCACATCACAATCTAATTTAAAATTTAATTCAAAGCTTCTAATTTTACAATAAATAGTCGAATCGGTACATAATATGTTAGAATTTATAAACAAATCAGAAAAGTTGTAGGGAGATAAATATGAAATGGTCAAATATTGTGATGAAATAAGATGAGTGAATTGTGAAGTAAAAAACAAAGAGAGCGTGAGATAATGTCTTGATGACAAAAACAGTTTAGTGGAATTACTAAATTTATGACATAGAAATCCTACAAATGATAAATTATTGGGAGTAAAATTAAAAACTGTTCCGAGAAACAGTTATTATATACATAATAATATATATGCAACTTGAGAATATGATAATGAAAAAATTATATATAAAGAAAATAAAAAATTAAATAAAAAGAATATAAACATAGTTGTATTAAAATAATGGGAATTATAATGTTAACACATTATAAAAACAAAAGATACAATTTATTATACATTTATTAAAACTGTATAAAAGAAAAATAAAGTTGCATGAGTGTGTACATGTAAAATTAGTCAATATATACGACATTAAAGATTCACTCTAGAAAAAAAGATAATACGCACAATATTAATATTATGCAAATATAAAAATAATCTAGATATGCTAATTTGCAAGAAGATAATTATTAAACTATTTAAACAAATAAGATGATGGAAAGCAATAGTGAGTAATATGTGTGCAAGCATTACATATGCCATTACATCACTTCAAATAAAAGTGAAACAAATCTAAATAAAATCACCCTCAAGTAGAAATATATATATAAAAAGAATTTAATAATTTTATTTAAATTAATATATATAATGCACAGATGGCAAACTAATTATATAATTATTTAAAGTTTAAAAACAAGATTGTTTTAATATAAAAGAATTTTTTAAAAAACCTGTTAATTAGTTAAAGTTAAAAGTTATTTTTAACCTTAGAATGGAAATGATTTTCTATAATGACATAATAGCAAACAGGCCTTTGGGCATAAAGTCAGATAAGAAATAGATTAAAAAATACTAGTGATAAAATTTTGAGTTCCCGCTCTAAAGGAAGCTGGCCAATAATGATTGAAATAAACACACAGTCCACAGAGAAAAGTCGTCATTGCCAATAAAAACAATGCCAAACCAGGCAAGATCAATCCTGGAATTTGATAATAAAAATTCAAAATATAAAAAGAAAACTTTTTAGTGGAGATTTAGATTTTGATTGCTCTTGCTGATTGCATGTTATTTAAATATATTTATAAGTGTATTGTGGATCTCCAAAGTGTAGGGTCACACAATAATTTATATTTCTCAAATTTGCACCAGCTGAGGCAGCCTCCAGAATAATGGTTTCCGGAAAGTGGCAAACAATGGAATTGTCTCCACCTAGAACAATATGAAATGGAAAGAACTTTGAATTGTGTGATGCATCAAGGTCTGCAAAGACAGGCTTCAATAACCCTAGAGCCTTGGAAAGTACCAACTCTTGCTTTAAATGAACTTTAATTATATGATACAAACTTTTCCAAGTAGTAATTTTAAATGTCACTTAAATTTTAAAAGAAATCTCTTATCTGACTAAAAATTTTAAATTATTTATTATACTTTTTATATAAGTGTTCTTGTTTTATGACAATGTAATTTGGGTAGGCGCATTGGATATTGTGACATGTTAGCCACAGGGCAAATACCCACCTGAACATATGGTCCAAAAGTGTAGCCATCATGTTGCCAATGGTCGTAGATGTCTTTCCTATGCCATTGATTTTCACATGCTCTGGTTGGGACAGTAAGCTGGCAAAGACCGATATCCCCATTTATAGAACATCTCATATATATATTTCAATGATTTCATTTTGTACCACCAATTGGGCAGTGGATCATTCCTATATATTGGTGAAATTTATTAATGATCATGGGGAAGATGCTCATTCCTTCCCACCCTGATTTGTTATTATCTAATAATATCCTATGCCAGATGTAAATTCCTGTCTGCATGATTGTGTTATGCTAACAATTTCATTTTGCATTGGTCACATTGGTATATCAGTAAGCTAGCATTAGTTTAAACACGAAATTTTGGCCTATGGTTAAAAAGGATTGGGTTGGTTATATGCATAATCTATGTAGCATATTTACGCTTAGTAAAATATTAAAATTGTATTAAATCTTAAATGTACCCATCTGTGCATATAATTTAAATCAAATATATTCACTAGTTAATTTAATTTTCAGAATTTTTCCTTTTAATGTGTGTGTGCATTATAATAAAATGTTTATTTAATTAAATTTTTGGCAGTAACTTATTTTGTATATTTTATTAATAATATTTAAAATTAAAAATTAGAAATTTTAAATAAACAGTGTGATATTTTAAGCTCAGCTTCTCCCGGAGCTAATGACTGGGTCTTTCGGTTCGATAAAAGTTGAACTTCATCCGTGTGTATCTGCCGCCTTTAAAATTTTCTAGGTTTGAAAAGCCTAGTGGCGTCCTGGTATGGCAGATTAGGTTTGTGAGGTTTCGTCGATTATTATAATGTGAAAGCATTACAATGCTTACAAAACAACAGCACAATATGCTGAAAAGGGCATTATAGTGAAAAGTTAATAAATAAAGAGTTAACAGAGTAAAATAAAAATACTGTAATAAGAATATGCAACATTATAGTTCAACACTATAAAGAATTGTGCATGCATGATTAAGATTAGGTTAATTTATGAAATTCAACCAGAAAGCCACCAATTGAAATATTAATAAGCTACTGATATTATATATTCTGAGTAATAAATTCATTGTTAAGTTTAAAACTTTCTTTGTGTATTATTTCTAAAATAATTTAATGAGTGGACAGCTAGCTTAGTCAAATCTGATCCCCTATACACATAAATTGTTGCAATCAACAGTTTGAGATCTGCAGACTCTAGAAAGAACCTGTGAAAATAATTAATGCAAAGCAGCAGTTGATAATGTGGACATACAACATGACAAGGTAGAACAGTATGATAATGCCATTCGATGTAAACAATCCAGGGCAATGGCAAATATATGTATATCATGTTGAAAGATATATAATAATAAACAACATTAGGAATAATAAACTGAAGATTGCTACTCTTACATGGATTTTGGGAAAGAATTGTGTTTCAAATAGTTAATCAACTATGTGACCCAAAAATATTTGAAGATACCCTCTATGAAGAGTTGATTTAAAAATTAAATCGATATTTCAAACCAACAACTTCGAAATATATAACACAACTTTGCTTCTGAAATAGAATGCAATCACCAAACGAAAACATACAAGACTATGATAATGTACTGCAAGAATTAATGAAGGAATGGGAGTTAAAGATTGCCTAAAAGAGAACTTAGACAAGTATTATTAATTCAGTCTATACTAACTTATATTGCCTCCATCGAAAGATGAAATACCACATGAAACTGTTCTAGAACATGCAAAAATTTTTTTTAAATATGACAGATAACATTAAGTCAACCACAAATACAAGCAAAGCAAAGGCACAGATGGCTCTGTTTGTTATTGCTGTGAGGAGAAAGGACATTAAAAAAAAGTGTAAATTTAGAAAAGACAAGTGTTATTAGTGCAGACTGACCGGTCATTTGTAAGCGCAAACAAAGAATTACAAGACAATAGTAAATCAAGGAGAGGAGTATTCAGGAGTTCAACGAATGAAGGTTTTTCTAACTGAGAAGGGGATACTGTCATACTATCCTGAATCAAATGGATTAGCAGAAAAAACAGTTCAACATCTAAAATGTACATTAAATAAAAGGGAATATGTAAATATTCATGAAGTGATAACTACAGAAATGTTTTATCAGCACTTCACACTGAGTTCAGTAATCAAGAATACTCCAGCAAAACTTTTAATAAAATGCCATTTTAGGACACATATTTCCGTGTCAATTCCAAATAAAATATAGAAAAGAAGATAAGATCTAAAAGTGTCAAATTTAATATAGGATAAACTATTTGGATAAGAGATATACTGAGAAAAAAATGGATACCTTGAATTATAACTATGCCACTATCTAAGCAAATCTGCATAATTAAAATAGAAGATAATAGCAAAGTAAGAAGGCATATTAACCATTTCAAAATCTGCTTTTCTGAGCTAATAGATATAATGGATATTGAAAGTTCAGCTACCACTTATGTTGAAGATTCTCTAGAAAATAGTCAAAATATTAAAACAGATGCATCTGCTAATACCAAAGTAGAAGAAAAAATCTTCAAGCCAAAAATCACAGGATTTATCTGCTGAATTAAATTGTGAATCACAATGTGAAGAAGAAAGGCTTTTCTCTAAAAAAAAAAAAACTCTTACAAAATCTAGTGCATAAAAAATGTGCAAGGCTAGATTACATATGTAATTGAACTTTACCTTATTTGTAGAGTGAAGGGGTCACATGAGTGTGTGTGCATAAAATTAGTCAATACAAAAGTTATCTTTTTTTCTAGAATAAATCTTTAAAAGTATGCAAAGCCAGAAACTAGTCTGGGATATTGGATGAGTAGGCACTAGATGGGGATTTTATGCACAAGCCTTCTGGCATCCATTGATTACTCTGGCTTGCATCGAGTGGCAATACTGTATGGAGAGTTTTGATTGTTTTAATAACAGTTATAAGCAAGCATAAAAAATGGTGATCATGTGATGTTTATTGGCTTAATTTAAAAATAACTTAGATATGCTAATTTGCAAGAAAATAATTAAACAATTTATGTAAATGAGGTGATAAAAAACAATACTATCTAGAAACTTGAGAGCAGTTCAGATATAAGGTGTGAGTGAACAATACAATATTTGCAAAACGCAGTGCTTTAGCAGTGCAATATACTGAAGAAAGCATTATAATGAAAGTTAATGAAGAAGAATTGACATTAAAATAAAAATACAGTATTAAGAATATGCAGCATTATAGTTCACACTATGAAAAACTGTATATGCATGATTAAGACTGAATTAACTTATGGAATTCAATAGCAAGCTGCTAAACCACTAAACATCAGGATTTTATGCACAAGCCTTCTGGCATCTATTGACTACTCTGGTTGGCACTACTGTATGGAGAGTTTCGTCTTGTTTAGCAAGCTGCTAGTTGAAATACTAACAAGTTAACTTAGGTCAAATCTGGTATCTTGCAAATATCACAATTACAGAGTTTAAGAAATGAAATGGTCATAAATTTTTGTAAAAAAAAAAAAAAAAAAAACAATAAAAGAAAAAAGATAAAACAAAATTTTTTGTGATACCAGTTTGGAAATTGCAAGTAAAAAATAATTTGAAAAAATAGAGTTAGCAATGTTGATAAGAGATATTAAATATAAAGAAAATTATGAACTAAAATATTAATTAGATTGGACATAAATAATATGCTAAATAAAAAAATAGATAGTTATGATGTTAAAAAATAGAGAAAAAATCTAAACAAACTTGGAATAAAATTAAAAATAATGATGAAGGTATTATTTTAGATTCAAAAAACAAGATTTTATAAGTAATAAAATGGTGGTAATGGTAAAACTAAAATCATTTCAAAAGATCTAGTTATTATTCAGGTAAAACATATCAATCAGTAATTATAATAATGATAAAATAAAAAACGTAAATAGAAAAATTGGAGAAGTCATCGGAAAAAAAATATAAATATAGTTGTATAATAGTAATGAAAGACTGGAATGTTGTAAGAAAGCAGAGAAGAGATGATACAAAAGTGGTAAAGATTACAGATTAAAATTGAAATATGAAAAATTTGAAAGATCGTTTTTGTAGAGAAAACAGCATTATATTAATGAACATATGGTTTAAAAAAAAACCACAAGAAGAATTATTGATAGAAAGCTCCAGTAATAGAAATAAATTTCAATTAAATTATACACTGTGAACATTTTGGAGCTGGTATAGATTCATATTAGAATTAGTAGCAGTAGAATTGAGTATTTTGTTAAAAGAATAAGAACTGAGATAAAAAAATTCATTGTAAATAATAATCTAATTGATAAAATAAATTCAAATAAAAGGCAGGAAAATTTAAGAAATGCTGTAGTAAATGCAAAGAATTATAAAAAAAGCATGGATTAATAATGGGATGATGAATAAAATGACAAAGAAAAAAAGATAAAAAAAATTAAGTTTGCTTAACAAAGTGAGACATGACATAAATAAAACTGGTTGAGTGTGGGTAAAAAGATAATGTAAAGAAATAGAAGAATTACAAAGAAAAGGCATTTTATAGAGTGTTTCCAGTTATCTTGATGGAAATACTGAAAAAAAAACCCATAATGTGTGTGTGGTTGACATTTATTGAGAAATTTGTATATGAATCCAAAAATATATACCAGAATCTTCTTACAGCAGAGATAAATATAGTAAGAGGCTTAGGATACTGATATTTTCAGTTATTTTTAAATATTTAGCTGAACTATTAACTGAATATTGCTTTGATAAGGATGAATTAGTATTGAGATTAGAAGGATTAATTGTTTCATATGTGATGTTCATACAGGTACTAAGAATAAGCTTGATAAAATGCTATATAGGATTTAAACCATTAAGCATTAGATAGGGATTTTATGCACAAGCCTTCTGGCATCCATTGATTACTCTGTTTAGCACAGGTGGCAATACTGTATGGAGAGTTTTGCTCTGTTTATCAGCTATATAGGATTGTTAAAGTTTGTAAATATTAAGAAAAAAATAATTACAAGTAAAAATTAAAGTAATGAAAATTAATAAAAAGAAAAAAAAAAAAAACTGGACAAAAAAACTATATAACAAGTAAGGGTTTTTAAACACTGAAATAGAACAACGGTATTTAAATAGATTTTTAAAAAGAGTAAAAATAATTTTAAGAATCATTAAAATTAAATATATTTTAAAAAAAAGAGGAATAGAAACATGGATAATTAGAAAAAAAGAATGGGAGGATTACAGCTGTGAAATGGGAAGAGATTAGAAAAGATAAGTTGAAAATATAAGTTCAAAAATTTAAATGATTGAAAAGAATAAGTAAATATATATATATATATATGTTGAGAAAATTATAAGAAAAAGTGGGATAGGCATGCACTTAGAGGTAGAGGATTTATGAACAATTTATTAGGAGTAAAAGACATGAGGAAAAAGGAGAAAAAAAAATTGACTAATGATTTTAAAGATAAAAATAGTTACATGTATTTGAAAAGTAGAGCAAGAAACAAAAGAACATATTATGATTTGGTATGCAATATATGCTTATAAATAGATAACTAATTAGTATTTTAAATGCAAAAACTATAATATTATATATATGTATAAATTTAATATATATTCTCACATGTGTTATAATAGTCTCTACTATTCGGCACTGATGAGCCATATCGGTAACCATAGTTGCCATATTGTCATCAGCAGTACGAACTAATGTTGGACCAAATACAATTGCTAAATTTCGCACTTCCATCTGAAAAATAATTTTACTATTATTTAAAAAAAGAAAATATAAATTATCACTAATATTGCTTAGAAAAAATAAAATACCTTATTCTGATGTCCGTTAGAAGCAATTTTTCTTAAATGATGAGCCATGTGTTTGAAAGTATCATAATGATAATCTGGCAAATGCTGCAGCTAAAAAAAAAATAAAAACAAACAGTTGATCTATTCAGTAGAACTATTTTATTAAAATAAAAAGGTTAAAATAATTATACAATAACTTACAAGTTTTTTTAGCGTACACATACGCTCTGTAGGATTTTCAATTTTATTGGCTTCTATAAAAAAATGGTACATATTTGAAGGTACCAAAGGTTCTGGAAGTTTGCGAAAAAAAGCTTTAAGCAAACTACTGACAACATTAACATCTGTCCATCGCACATCATCAAGATTCAGATTGTCCATACCACGATTTAATTGTTCTTGCAAAGCAGAAACCGCTGCCGTGTTGCCAGGGATACGATATATGCCCACAACATCAAGCCCTTTTAATTCTACTATACTAGTACAAATCTCCACAAGTAAAGGAACAAACTGAAAAATCAGACAAAAAAAAAACAAAACAAAAAAGCATTGTGATTAATACATATTATAACAAACAGATTAAATAATTACTTAATCTTTTTAATATAAATGTTTTTTAGTATTTACAATACTTTTTTCTCAAACTCTAATAAATTAGAATGAATTGTGAATCTTAAGACATTAATAAATATCATTATTCTTTCAGTTTTAACTAAGAACACTGACTCTCAAAACAATCAACTGTATCAAAACAATAAATGCTATATTTTGCAGAAAATATATATAAGCCTTATTAACTCTATAGTTATAAGTTATAAAGCTAAGTTTATTCCAGAGAAAAATAATAATGAAATGTAAATACATATCTAAGTTTTAAAACATAATAAAAACAATTTCCAATAAGTATAAAAAGAAATAAGATTCGGTAAAAAAATAAAGAACCTTTATTTTAGATAAATTTTAGTTTAAGTTTAATAACAACAAAGAAAGATGGTTGGCAGTTAAATTAAACTTAAATAGACAAAGATCATAGATTAAACACATTCTACAAAAGATGTCCGAAAGATAAACCAAATTGTTAATTACAAGGGCGGATATAACTAATGGTTTTAAGAGACAGAAAAAACTCTATTGTTTAAAATCGAACATTAAACTAATTTTAGAAGCAAACAAACGGATAAAATATTTGAAGCTAAGGAATGTGAATGGACGTAATTAAAAGCTGGATTCTAATCATCATTGTAAAGATGTATTAGCCAAATGGAAGTATAGTTACATTAGAATGTTAGGAATTTATTAAGAATATCAAGCAAGGGAAAAAATAATATAAAAAGTGCACATCAAAAAGAGAAAAAAAAAGGTCAGCTTTTCTCTACTCCTCATAAGCTGCTGTTGTTGGTGGGTTGTGGATGAAATAAGGATCTTGAGAAAAGCTGAGGGAAAAGTATCTTGACTTTTCTGCAATGATGGATGTGTCCCAGAGTCTGTGCCTCTGAAGGTTAAAGATAGCTGGCTAGGGAAAGTGTTAATAGACTGCACCAGTCTTTTATTCTTTAGACTTGAGAAGGCCCAATTAGGATTATGTTTTGTAAATAACCGTATAAACTTTAGTATTTACTTAATGTTACCACTAGGTATAGGGGCAGAATTAGTTAATCAGTAGCGATATGGGCAGTAAAGGTAGAATTTTAAATCAAGGATTATTTTGTTATATGTGTAAATAAAGTAAATATGTTGCTACTAAGTTAAACCTTAAAATATATAAATAAATATATTTAATCATTATTAATAATGTTTTGGTATTTTATAATTTTGTGGTAATTGTTGGTAGTCAGCTTGATAGCTGAATACACAACAAACTTGGTGCAGTCTGACAGTCGTATCCGAACTGGGTGCCAAAGTAAGGATTGTCATATCATAGTGTGTCTCGTGTAAAATAGTTTGTTTTAGAATAGTTTAATATAATCTAGGATTGTTGTCATGAGTAAATATATAATATCATTGGGATAGTCATTAATAACCAAATTTGTTGTATAGGATGCTGGAGAATGGCTGCTTTACACTACTCAGCTAAGAAATTTTTTCATGCTACAATGATATTGTGGATGAGAAAAAAAAAAGCAGTATTGCTGTGCCTTTCAGGCAGAAGGGTAATTGCGATAATAAATAAGTATTATAATTTACCTATAAAGGATACAGTAGCGTATGAGGATATTGTGAAAAAGTTAAGCAATCATTTTAGCCCCAGTCAATCTAAACACTAGCCCAGTTGTCTCTAAGAAACAGAAGACAAGCAAAGAGTGAATCTATAAAAGATTAAGTCAATTAGCAAAAGATTGCTTATATGGAGACTGTTAATGAAATATTGCTCAATCAGTTATTATAGGGTCAGCTTGATGATAATTTGAGAAAAAATCTGCTGTATAATACAGATTTGAACTTTTGAGTCAACTATCAAGAAGGATGTAGCTCATGAAGTAATATTGATACAAGCAGCCTGTTTTAAAAAACTAACTGAAAATGAGAATATAGTAGTGTGGAAAACCGATTGTAAAAAAGGGGATACATTCAATTGCTCAAAGAAAATTAATATTTGTTTGTGCTGTGGTAAAAAAGGGCACATAAAAAGTCAGTGTAGGTTTCTGGGTGAAAAGTGCCATAACTGTAATGTAAAATGACATTTAAAAAAGATGGTAAAATACTATAAATTCAAAGGCAATTGTAACAGATGATACTGTGAACATAAATAATATGAGAGCAAGTCTAGGAAATAAATTTACGTTAAAATTTAAAATCTGTAATAAAAACATCGAAATGGGAATAGATAGCGGCTCGTGCATATCACTGTGCTCAGAAATATTATAGAAACAGATTAAGGGAAAATGCACTGACGTTCTAATTAGACAGACAAATATAAGAGCTGTAGACATCAATGGCAATGAATTGGGTATGCTAGGCTATGCTATAGTACCTATAAAGCACAAAAATAGAAATGTAAAATTGACATTGTGCATAGTAAAAGGAAAAATCAATCCGTTAATAGGGTGGGACTCGTTTTCAAAGTTAGACATAACCATTAACATTACTGCTGTGAATAATGTGGCAAGCAGACTGGAAATAAAGCAGAGATTCCCGGAATTATTAAAAAAATAAGTTAAGGCAAATAGCGGGTAATCCTGTCCACCTCCAATTGGTGGAAAAACTAAACCCTATTATTTGTTAAGCCAGGAAGATACCACTCACACAAAAAGAAAAAGTAGAGAAAAACATCAGATCGCTGGTTAAAAGGGGCATGTTAATGCAGGTTGGGATGGTGGATTGGGCAATGGTAATAGTAATAATCACTAAGACAAATGAAAAAATTACAATTTGTGGGGATTATAGAGTTACCATGAGCAAATACCTGAATAAAGGAGCATACCCTGTATCAAATTTTAGAGAAGTGTTAGCTGGGTTAGCTCAAATTTTAACCTTAATAAGCCTTTCAGAATAAATATATTTAATCATTATTAATAATGTTTTGGTATTTTATAATTTTGTGGTAGTTGTTGGTAGTCAGCTTCATAGCCAAATACACAACAGTAAACAAAACAAAAAAAAAAAAAAAAGCAGAAATTTTGCGTATTATACAATATCGATTATTAGCTATGACTGTTGAACTTTCAATATCAAGTTATAATAATCAAAAAAGCAAGTCATATATAGTGTGACATTACTTTTATAAGCTTATATTTACAAAAATGTAATACAGAGAGCGTACCAATAGCTCAAACAAGTTCTTAATTGATAAGTGCGGTGTGAGAAAATATTCAAAATCTCTATCTAGAACCTTCCCATCTCCAAACCAACTGGTTTTGAGCTTATGGCTCCCGTCAGTGGAGAGCTAGAATATTCGGACACTAGATCCAAAATATACACTCAAAACCCGGCACTTATTTCATACGTAACATTTAAGTAGAAACTCTGAAATTTTCAGACAAGAAAATGTCTTTAGATCCAGCTATTTAACTCAAATAGCTATATGGGACTGAACTAAATTCAGATCTACCATATTTTAATAGCCTCAGCATAGCCAAAGCCTTAAAGGTAAAATTATAATAATCAAAAAAGCAAGTCATAATTGATAAGTGTTTAAGAATTCAAGTGAAGTAGAGTAACAAAATGATAGATGAACCACAAGTAGTTTATTAATGATGATGAATATTGTCTGGTAATATTTTATTGCATACATTCTTAAACATAAAGAACCCAAACAAAAAAATTACTTCATTATTTCCTGAAGGTGGACAATCGTCCAGCAGTACCCCTATTGTCACTCCTTCTTGTGGAACATTCTCACTGTTAGCTGCTACTGGAATTGGATTCATATTACTTATCCTTCTCAAACTCCGAACCATTTTGCCTTTCCATGTTTTATTTTTAGGAGGTATATTTTCATCACCTAAAATAGTTTATAAAATATAATATACAAAAATTAAAAATTTTAATAGTAAAAATTTATATTACAAAATGTATTTTACAAGATAGTATTTTAATTAATAAAAATAGAATTGAGAAAGGCATATTATTATATATTTTCTGAATCATTTGGTGTAGAAAAAAATTAAAAAATAATAGATTGAAATGTCATAACTGCCTTTTATTAATTTATATTTTGATAATTGTATGAAATTATGACCTTTTTTTTGTGAGCTTCCCATACTCCATGAATCTGGTAGCAATAACTATAATGTAAATTATTTTGAATTAGGTTTGTATTTCTTCTTTTGTTATAAAAAATTTTTGGAATATAAATGTATTTAAATACTTTTTCCATAATAAAGTATAAAAATATAAAATATAGTAATAACAAATACCTTATTTAGTTAGTAAAAATGTTATAAATAAAAATAAATATTTTGAAGCCATTGACACAATACACACTATCATTGATTACTTATTTTCATATCATCATCATTTTCAACCATTATCAATTAACTGAAGGATAGAAGGTCTCTTCAAATTAATAGTCTTTCTGATCCACAGCATCCTTCACATGACACCAATGAACTTTGTTATCACATGTGGTCACATTTTACAATTTATTGGGTATTAGTTTAACACTTATACTATCCATTTATTATCATCTCTTCTAACATTTTTTTTTACTTCAGTTGAAGTTTATTGTAAAATAGTATATAAATAAAGCAATATTTCCTGTCCAGCCACTTTCAATCTCTTAATTCTTTTAATAATGTTAAGGATACCTGTTTGTACTTATGATTAAATATTTGCTTACTTCTTGTTACTCCCAATATATATACATTTTTTATATATTAAACTGATTGCTCCGAAATCTCCATACTTTCTCTTTTGTTAAACTATCTAAAACCTTTCTTGTTAAACATATAGGCATATTTCTTTTTAATATAAATTATTTTTTACCAAAAATACTCCACCCAAATGTAATTCTATGATTAATCTCATACATTTATGTCATCTACATTAATAATCTGACAACACTATTTATAATTGTTAATTTATAATAATCAATCTTTTATTTTCTTCATCTGACAAAATCCAGTGAAGATTATTTTAGTCTTTTAAGTAATTAAATTTAGTCTTACTTTCATCTATAATTCTTATAATACTTACTGAACCTCTGAAGCATTACAAAAACAACTACATCATCTGCAAAATCTAGATAATTAAAACAACTTCATCTATTTTTATCCCTTTAGATTGCCATTTTAATTCACAAAATATTTATTTTGAAAATGCTGTTAAAAGTTTTGGAGATATAAAATTATCTTGCATTCTTCTTAGTGTCATTGTGTAATCTAAACACCACTGTTTTATTTGATAAATATCATTCAGAATATGACAATTTATATTATGATAGTTTAAGGCTTCAATTACTATGAAAATGCTTAAAAAATCAAATATCTTTTCAAAATCTACAAATCCAAAAACTAATGGCAACTCACATTCATTAGTTCTTTCTATATATGCATATGCTTCTTTTAATATTTGTATGTTATCCACTGTATTAAAATTACTTTTAAATCCAGCTTGTTCTTTGGTTTGGTTAGACTCCAAAATTCACTGTAAATGAGTTGCAATTATGTTATTAAAAATATTATATAAAACTGATAGGTTTGATATCTTCATTATCACTTTTCTTAAATAACAATATTATTACTGCATTTTCCCAATCATCTGGTACATATTTATCATTTCATATTTGGAACTAACAAATTTTTATATTTCTTCACTTACCTTTTTTAAAAATATTAATAATAATTATAGCATTGCCTAGACACTTTTCCTTTCTTTATAGAATTAAATGCACAATTTCATTTCTTCATTTAAAGTGTTTGGACATTTCAGAAGATATATTAATTGTAGCAACTCATATTCTTTATTACCATATAATTCCTTGTAGAATTGTTCCACATAGTTCATGATATCTGCTCTCTTTTTTTTTTAGTAATAGTTCATTTTTTCTTCTAATTGCTGAATCAACTTTGTTTTCAATGCCAAGATGTTGTCTTATGATTTTGAAATTTATATTCTCTTCTACAGAATTCTACATATTCAATTTTTCTTAATATATTACTTTTAAATATTTTCATATTCTTTCTTTTCTTTATACACAATCCTATGACAATTGAAAATTTATTGGTAAATGGGTATTTTTTTTTTGATACCAATTATCTTTATTGTAGTAATCTCACTTAAGTTTGACCCATCTTCAAAGAATTGCCAATATTTTTAAATGATTAGTAAAATCTAATTTAAATTTATTGAAGCAATTCTGAAGATTAGAAATACCATTTGATTATATAACTTTTAAAATATTTTTCATCTCTCTAATTTTGCATTAACACATATATGTGAACTAGATATGAGGAATTTGCTTGTTCAGTTTCTTTAAAACCTCGTGTTAGTTTTTGCGTCAATTTTTATGTAAAAAAATAATTTTTATATAATAGCTTTGACAATGAACTATTAGGATTATGTTAATTTAAAAAATGTATGATTTGTTTCATAATTTTTATTGGCATAATGACAGTCATGTGCTGAGACATTCTTGAGTGCAATAATTGTACTTTAATAAAACACTTTTTAAAATATAGATACTTGGCTTGAAGATTCAATTTTGATTAAAAAATTTGAAGATAGAGATTTGACATATGATCTGATATTTATAATGAACAATTTGAATATATCCCTATTATTTTAGATAACCAATATGTCAGTATAAAGATGAAAACATATAGATAAAAACAGGCCATGTGAATAAGATCTTAAATTGTGGTAAAAATATGTAGTATTTTTATATAATCAAAAAATAAATAAATATGAAGACCCACTTGCTATAGAAATAAAATGTTTTACCCCCCCCCCCAAACATATACACTAATAAAGAATTTCCATTACTATAAGTTTTATTAATAACAAGTTATTTATTTTTAATTTCCAAAGGATAACTAAATAGTATAAGTAATTTGAAGTTATGAAAAAAATCATTGCCCAAAAAAGGAATATGAATTCAGAAAAAAAAAGAAGAAATTTTTTTTTTAAAAAAAGCCCTTACAAATAAACACTAGTACACCTGGGTCTCGTTTTATGCGGATTATTTTAATGCGATTTTGAAGTTATGCGATTTGTGTTTCTTCTTAATATCATTCATATTTCACTATATTTATTAAATATCAAGAAATTTAAATTATTAATAACTTATTTTGACTTGAAATACTTTTTTTTCTTTCAAAAATATAATGTTATATTAGCAGCTAACGTGAATATGGCCTGAAGGTGTATTTAGAATATTATCTTCTATGTAAATAAACTATTTATACTAATGAGTAAATAATAATAGATTTATATTTACATATAAAAATATCGCAATAAATAGTCAAAAATTTTAATCTTTTAAAACGTATTTTGTTAATTATAACAGAAATAAATAATTTTTTAGATTTTTAAAATAAATAATAACGAAGATTTTATTGATTTTATAAACTGAAAATAATCTTTCTAATGATAATCTATAATCTTTTTGTTTTGATTACAATCTCATTTTTTTAATATAGAAACAAAAAATCATTAACACAGCTCAAGCCTGAAAGTGGCGCTAGTTGTATGTCACATGACGAATCTGATTTCTTAACATTTCCCAAATGAACGCATATTGTCAAATAGTCAAACAACCGCCAATGATTAAAATATGTATGAAAAAATGTAAAATTAAATACTGTAGTTAATAAAAAAAGTAAAAAAAGTTTGTCTTGTATTTTTTTTTTCAAATATTTGAAATTTTTTATTAGTCATACTTTATTTCCTTATTTTTTTAATGCAAATTTTAAAGTAATTTTTCCTTCTTGCTTTGCTTTTATGCAATTTCTGAAAATTACAACCCCCTATCCCCATTTTTGAAGGTAAGTTAAGTCTATTTTTGTGCGATTTCTTTTGTGCGCGTTTTCTGAGGAACCTATCTACCGCATAAAACGAGACCCAGGTGTATAAAGATTTAGTAAAACTAAAACATCATTTGAAACTTATGCCTAAAAATATTTATAAAATAATTCTGAAAAATGTAAATATTGTAATAAGTGACAACATTTAAGAGAATGGAGTCACAATTGTGAATAAATATGATTTGTAAAAATACTGTTAATTTCAAGCACATATATCAACTTAAAAAAAAAAAAAATAATGTAGTACACAAGATACAGATAAAAAGAAATAGTACAATATAATTTAAAAAAAAAAAAAAGACTTGCCTTGGCTAATCTTACGAGGCTTGATACTGGGACTAAGGGTGATGGGAGATCGATGGCGGAAAGAAAGCTTTTTTGATGGCTTATGAGGTATTTGGGGAGAAAGTTTTGCTGTTTGAAGAACATTGTCAAATTTTGACTTTCTCATAATTAAATCCATGCTTGTCACTCCCTTTTCCTATAGATAACATATAGGTTATATATAAATATATACACACACATCCATAAAATGAAATACAAAAACAAATGTAAAATTATTGCCTGATTTATAAATTCTTGGTTATGGTCTGATTTTATTTTAACATTAAGAATAATGATTTCCTACTTAATTTGGCAATATGTATTTTGGACATAATACTATATGTATATAAAATAAAGATTTACATGAATGAAATGTGAATACAGTTTTGAGTTCATTTGTATACTTGATAGTTACTAGATATTACTAATATAGCATTACTATTTTAACAAAGATTTCACATGATACTGTCTGGGTAACTATTACTAGAGGTTAGTAACAGAAAATAAAGATTTTCACATGTAAATGATTTGAAAAGTTGCTATCTCCCAAAGGTATTAATTAGATACCAGTCAGGAGAGCAGCAAAAACTAAATAATTTACCACAAAGTTAATAACAAAATTTATTCAATAATAATGAATACTAATAAATAAGAATAATTTGGAATTCCATATGAAATAAATATAGTCTATTATCTAATTGCATGTTTCACTTCTCTCTCTCTCACACACACAGGATATTATAAGCAACATTGTGTTTTAATCATAAAGTCTTTCACACATGTTATTACTGTTTTATATATACATGGTTTATTTAGCTGACAATCTGTTATCAAGAGTTAAAGAATCATATTTACTCCAAGTTTTTTGTGCTTAATTAGCACACATACTGTTCATACACTAATTAGTCATCTTTCATGCATTAGCAAATGAAAGTACATTGGAATGTTAGGAATTTATTACTGATATCAATTCAAGGGAAAAAGGAAGTATAAATAGTGTGCTCTAAAAAAAGAAAGGGTCGTCGTCAACTTTTCTGCACTCATCATAAGCCATTGGTGTTGCTGTATCGTGGATATGAGAAGGACCAGAGAAAAGCTGAGGGGGAAGTGCCTGGACTTTTCTGCAACAATGGATATGTTCCAGAGCCCATGCCTCTGAAGGTGAAAGATAGCCAGCTAGGGAAAATGTTAATAAACCACACCAGTCTCTTATTATTTACATACGCCTGAGAAGGCTCAAATAGGATTGTGTTTTGTGCAAAATAACCGTGAATATAAGCTTTAGTATTCACTTAATGTTACCTCTAGTATAGTGGCAGGATTTGTTACTCGGTGTGATATGAGCAGTGCAGTTAGAACATTAGGTCAAGGACTATTTGTGATATATGTAAATAAAGTAAATAGGATTGCTATTCGGTTAAATCTTAATTTATGTGTATGTATATATTGTAAATAAATATACTTAATCATTATTAATAATGTTTTGGGAATTTATAATTTTATGGTAATTGTTGGTGGTCAGTTTCATAGTCAAATACACAATAAAATGTCAGATAGTCACATTCAAACCAGGTGTAAAAGTAAGGCTCATTTATTGTGAGTATATATAAATAAAAAAATGGTATTGGGATAGTCAGTAGTAGCTGAATTTGATATAGGGGTTGCTGGAAAATGGCCATTTTATATTATGCAGCTAGAAAATGTTTTCTTGCTCAATGGTATTGTAGATGAAAAAAAAATAACAGTATTGCTGTGCCTATCATAGCGATAATAAATAAGTATTACGATTTACCTATAAAGGATACAGTAACATATGTGGATATTGTGAAAAAGATAAGTAATCAAATTAGCCCCAGTCAATCCAAACACATAGCCTGGTTCTCTCTAAGAAACATAAGACAAGCAAAGGGCTAATCTATAAAAGATTACGGTTTAGCATTAAGGCAAGTAGCAAAAGATTGTTTATACGGTAACTATATTGATGAAATATTGCTCAATCAGTTATTATGAGGTCTATTTGATGATAATCTAAGAAAAAATCTGCTATGTGATACAGATTTCAATTTTGAATCAGCTATCAAGAAAGCTGTAACTCATAAGCTAATATTAGTATAAGCAGCCTGTTTTAAAAAAATAACTGAAAGTGAGGATATAGCAGTGTGAAAAACCAATTGTAAAGAAGGGGATATATTCAAGCATTCAAAGAAAATAATTATTTATTTCTGCTGCGGTAAAAAGGGCACATAAAAAGCGAATGTTCTCGTTGAAAAATGCCATAACTATAATGTAAAAGGACATTTTAAAAAGTTGGGTAAGGCAAAAATGCAATTGTAACAGATGATATTATGAGCATAAATAATATGAGAGCAAATCTGGGAAATAAATTTATGTTAAAATTAGAAATCTGTAATAAAGACATCAAAATGGAAATCGACAGAGACTTGGGCATTTCATTGTGCTCAGAAAATTATGGAAACAGATTAAAGAAAAACGTACTGACGTTCCAATTAGACAGACAAATATAAAAGCTGTAGACGTCAGCAGCAACAAATTGGGTATGCTATGCTATGCTATAGTACCTATAAAGCACAAAAATAGTAATGTAAAATTACCATTGAACATAGTAAATGGAAAAATCAGTCCATTAATAGAACGGGAATGGTTTTTAAAGTTAGACATAACCATTAATGTTAATGCCAGGTAAAATGTGGCAAGTGGACCAACAGCAAAAGCAAAGCCTACGATCAGTAAGGCCAAGCTATGGCTATTAGCACAAGAAGCAAAGCAAAAGACAAACATAGCAAGAAAAAAAAAAGGTTAATGCTAGTTTCAGAACTGAAGCCGCAGAACATGGTAAAGAGAGGTCAAGTAAAACCTGGTTCAAAGGGGCAGCAGTAAAGAATCTGTTGAATCAAGCAGAAATTATTAGTGGTGATAATGATGGTGTAAAAAGACACCACAAGAGCCATGTTAGAGGTTGGGGTAGACCTGTCACCACTGAATATAGAAGGTGGAATGAAAAGTCTGGCAAAAAAAGAGAAACCCTAAGACAGTTAGTCATGAAAAAAAATGATAAGGCCGTGGGGGAAAAATTGGATGAAAAATAAAGCCCGCAAAACGTTTTTACGTTTTTACAATAGATTGACGCAATTGAGAAAAAAAAATTACCCAGATCTATTCGTGAAAAACGTAAACTGGATAGACTTCATGATTATATGTAAGATTAATGGGATTGTTCTCAGGAGTGGGGGAGGGGTTACATTTTGCATTAAAAAAATATAGGCTTTAGTAATTCGATAGTTATAAATTATAAAGCTATGTTTACTCCAGAGAAAAATAATAATGAAATGTAAATACATATCTAAGTTTTAAAAGCAATAAAAAAGATCGCTAATAATTAAAGGAATCGTAAATAGACATGTAAATTTAAAAAATAATGAAAAATAGATTCTGTAAAAATAAAGGAAACTTTATTTTAGATAATTTTAGTTTAAATTCAATAGCAACAAAGAAAGATGATTTGCAGATACATTAAACTTAAACAGACAGAGATTGTAGGTTTAAAAGCATTTTACAGAAGATTGCTGAAAGATAAATCAAATTGTTAATTACAAGGACAAGATATACCTAATGGATTTAAAATATAGAGAAAACTGTTATTGTTTAAAATTAAACACTAAGCTAATTTTAGTGAAGCAAACAACAGATAAAATATTTTAAATTAATTACAAAAGAATGTGAAGGGACATAATTAAAAGCTGGATCCTAATCATCATTGTAAAGATGCATTAGCTAAATGGAAGTATAGTTACATTGGAATGTTAGGAATTTATTACTGATATCAAGCAAGGAAAAAAAGGCATAAATAATACATGCTAAAAAGAGAAAGGGTCGTCATCAGCTTTTCTGCACTCATTGCAAGCCCGTGTCGTGGATATAAAAAGGACCTGAGAAAAGCTGAAGGGAAAATGTCTGGACTTTTCTGCAATGATGGATGTGTCCCAGAGCCTGTTCCTCTGAAGGTAAAAGATAGTCGGCTAGAGAAAATGTTAAAAAACCTGCACCGGTCTCTTATTATTTACATATGCCTGAGAAGACTCAAATATATTTTGTATAAAATAACCGTTCAGTATATACTTTAGTATTCACTTAATATTACCACTAGTATAGTGGCAGGATTTGTTACTTGGTGTGATATGGACAGTGCAATTAGAATGTTAAATCAAGGATTATTTGTGATATATGTAAATAAAGTAAATATGATTGCTATTCAGTTAAATCTTAATTTATGTGTATGTATATATTGTAAATAAATATATTTAATCATTATTAATAATGTTTTGGGAATTTATAATTTTGTAGTAATTGTTGGTAGTCAGCTTCATAGCTGAGTACACAACAATATGTACTTAGCTGACTTTCGACTATTACAAGGCATAAATGTAGCATAAGTTATGAAGTGTGAGTGGGCGTGTATATATGCAGTTAGTGATAATTTACATAAAAATTTAAATATAAAAATTAATTTGGAGGAACAGGCCATCTTTTAGACCGAGAATCATGCATGCCATTCTTTGAAATATGGCCTATTCTCCCAAATTAATTTTCATACTCAAATTTTATGTAAAGTAGCGATAACAACATATATATATATATACACCCACTCCCAACTTATGCTATGTCTATGATTTATAATAGATGAAAGTCGGCTAAGCACATACTATTTATAAAATGTACTTTATGAAAACTTTTCTCTATATGGACTTCATATATTTATAATTACAGATGAAAGTAAAAAAGTAGAACTAAAGGTAAACATTATAAATATTAAAATAATGTTCAATGGATTTTCTCAAAAGATGAAAATAAAGATTGATAATGATGAGTTAAAAGATGTTAACAACTACAAATATCTTGGTCAGATTATTATTACAGATAGAAAGATAAAGGATGAAATTAATCATAGAATTAAACTTGATTGGAGTGCTTTTGGTAGAAATAATATTAAATGGAAATATGCTTATGTGTTTGAAAAGGAAGGTTTTTAATAAATGTGTTTTTCCAGTTCTTACTTATGCATCTGAGATTTGGACACTTAATAGTAGAGCAATACAGAGGCTTTAGACCATGCATGTTAGAAGTAACAAGAAGAAATTGAAAACTAAATACTTGAGTAAGAGAACAAACAAGTGTTACTGACATCACTGAATGAATGAAGACTAAAGTGGAGTTGGGCTGGACATATATGATAATAGATGGATAGTTGAAATGTTAAACTGGATTCCAAGAGATTGTAAAAAATCCAGAAAGAGATCACATGTAATCTAGATGGATAAAAAAGGAAGTGTGCAGGAATGATGTGGAGAAGAAAGATTAGAGAAGATGGATTGAACTTGGAGAGTCCTTCATCCTACAATAGATTGATAATGATTAACAATGATGATGATGAAGTATGGCATGCTGTCTTGTATACAAAATTGGCATTTTGATTTGATTTTATCCTAAGTAGATCAATTTAAGATTCATACACTATATGTATGTTTTTCTTCATGCAAAAATTAAAACATGCAAATCACATAATTTTTCCTTGTAATAGTCATAAGATAATCACCACCATTACATGTGCTGTAGAAATTTATAAAGCTGAGAAATACTCTCACTTTCTAAACACAAGATAGAGTCTTTGAAAAGATAAGAATGAATCCACCTTATCTTTTTAACCTAAATATATATATATATAGGCCAATCTTAAGCATTTAGAAAAGTGAGCATGAAGGTCTTAATCAATCACGTTTGATTCCATTCACTATATATTAATAAATGGCATTTGCAAAATTTTTATAATTTACTGCATGTCAGCATTAGATGTAATATTAAATATATATAACTAATTATTTATTTATCTAGTGCTGTGATTTTATTTGTAATAGTCATAAGGAAATCACTTCTGATACGTGCTGTATGAATTTACAAAGCTGAGAAATACTCTCCCTTTCTAAACACAAGATAAAATCTTTTGAAAAGATAAATCCAACTTATTTTTTTTATCTAAACGTTTTTTATAGACAAATCTTAAGCATTTAGAAATGAGAGCTTGAAGATCTTTAATTAATCGCTTTCATTTCATTCACTATGTCTTAATAAATGACATTTGCTATTTTTTTACAATATACTGCATATCAGTATTAGATGTAATATTAAATATATTTATAACTAATGACTTATTTATCTAGTGCTGTCATTTTGTAATAATCATAAGTGATTGATTAAGACCTTCACACTCTCATTTCTAAATGCTTAAGATTGGCCTATATATATATATACCTTTAGGTAAAAAAGATAAGGGGGATTCATTCATATTTTTCCAACGATTCTATTTTGTGTTCAGAAAGTGAGAGTATTCTTCAGCTTTGTAAATTCATACAGCGCATGCGTCAGAGGTGATTTCCTTATGACTATTAGAAATAAAATCATAGCACTAAATAGATAAATTAACTATTTTAAAAAAAAAATTTGGCACAAAATTAAAATTATAGCAGTCTTAAAAACAAAACACAACAAATTAATCCTAGCAATGATTCAAAAAAATATTGCTCAATATTGGTACATTATATTCCTCACAAACTTTTTGAAAGAATCATACTAATAATAATTTTACCAGTACTTGATAGCCATCTAACAATAAAGCACGTTAAGTTTGCGCCAGGAAAAAAACACTGTGAACAAGTTTTATCTTTAACAACTTATATTGCAAAAAGCTTTCAAAATAAACTTTAAAATTGTACTATTTTTATTGATCTAATATCGGCTTACGATTCTGTTTGGACACAAATGGTCTAAAAATTTCTAAAATTCTTAAAAGCAGGAAAATCATTAATTTTCTAATCAAAATATCAATATAAAAATTAAAATGACACTAAATCATAATCATAATAGATATAACATTTTACAGAACAATCTACCACAGGATTCATATTCTCTCATTTACTTATAACTGATCTTCAAAATATTGAATACAAAAAAATAATCTGTGTTGACATTATTTCTAAAGACTAGAGACTTATTCTCAATCCAATGAAGACTGTGCTCATTTTTTCATAACAACAGAACATTATTTTGTAATCAGAATATAAACTTTTTGCAATAATAGACTGAAATAAAGTCCTATATCATGCTATTTAAGTGTTACATTGGATCATAGTCTAATTTATTTTCTTCATTTGCCTAAAGTCAGATTAACATTAGTAACTAGTTCAATAATGTCTTTGTAAAATTAATTGGTATTTTTTTTAATTGTGATGCAAATACATTATGGAAAACTTTCTTAGCACTACTATACTTCTGTCTGGAAAAAAAGTTCTCTCATTAAACTTTTCATTACTCAAATATTACAATAAGAATGATATTATTGGCAAACTCAAGTCTTCTTTACAGTGGCTCCTGGTTTTTTCATACAATCCTCACCAGATATCAAAAAAAAAGTTGCTTTATAGTAAATATATAAAAAGGTGTTGAGCTGATAAGATGACCCAATAATTTTTAAGATATAGTTTTCATAATCTAAAATTTGACTCTAATCAAGATACCAAAAATCTACTGTCAAAGAATTATGGCATATAAAAATGAATTCTTATAAAATTCCAAATAAATTTCTTTTTCCAGATTCAACAATAAAGCCAGCTGGATTTGATTTTTCTGGAAGCAATTGGAGTCTCAACAAACATATTCAGATAACTCATAATTGTTGCATTTATCTATTTCAATATGGGATTTAACAGTTACTGACCTTTGTAAATGAGAACAAAGAAACTATGAACTATGATACTTAATGACTATTAAATCCTTTAATTATAATGACAGAATTGATGGACTTAATAATGATTTTATCTCCTGGTTGAAATTTCTACAGATTGTTTTATAATATTTTGTTAACAGTTAAGTTGTTAAAAAAAAATCCATATGCTAAATAAATAAATTCTCCTTTAGAGTTTATTGCTAGTAATATGGTAAATTTAAAAATTTTAAAGAGCCTCTTAGAGTCATTAGTGCTTTCCCCATAAATTATTACATTCAATTAAAATAATTTTGCTTGTGTGTGTTTTCATGGGATTAATTAATCATATAGCCCTCTTTTCTTCGATGTTTCTTGTTTGTACAGTGACAGTTTAAATATGAGATGATTTCCAACAGTTGGGTATTCGAATAAAGTATAAACACAGTTTGAATTTTTCTAAAACACTTAACAGTTTAAATAAACGATAAAATAGTCGATATATAAAGATCATGATAATAAACTCATCTGCATTACAGAAAAACCAAATTTGAGATCTAATTGCATTTCAACTATTTTTATTTTATTCACATTAAAAAAAAACATTTATACTTTTTTAATGATGTTTCTTTTTTTTTTAATAGTTTAAAATTCAAATTTAACTAAAGCCAAATGATTAGTTTTTAATAAAAATATTTATAGAGCAGAAATTATATTATTATCTTAAAAAACAACAACAACAAAAATAATCTTTTTTTTTCATACGTCAAATGTGTTGACAGGGAAGCGAACAGGGCCAATGTAAAAATTAAAATATTATTAAATTATCTCAAAATAGTAAAAACAAAAATATAAAATAGTTACATGTAGATTTCAATGATATGTTTAAAAAAAAAAAGTATTGTTTAATAGTTTCCTCAAAGCCTTGAAAATGGAAAAAAAGTAAAGCCTTTTGATTGACTAGTCATTTTTAAAATGAACTTTCTAAGGTGTTATGATATTATTAAAAATTATAGTGAAAGTTAAAAGCTTAAAAAAAGTTTGATGAATAATATGTTATTCAGCAATATTAAATATTTATGATATATATATATACACATACATACGCACACACACACACACACACAATAAATGTACAATATTTATGTACATATATATTCAGAAAACAAAATACAAACCTGTTGTGTATTCAACTACAAAGCTGAATGCCAACAAAATAACAAAAATTATAGACTATAAGTTTTAAAGAATAATATCAAAATAAAAACATATTTATTCACATTAATATACATAACACATTATATACAATTGTGTTTTCAGTAATTCCGATGACTACTAACAACTGACCACCCAGCAGTTATTCATGCACATATTTATTCTTAAAGTTCTGCAATTACTAATGTGATCAAATCAGTCCTTGAATTGGAGGACTATTTCCCACTAAATGCTGATACTCCCCATGGTTAAACCCTAACCATTATCTTCACTATTTTTAGACCTGAGTAAATAACTAAAAAATTGTTTATACTCACAGTCCGACTCTGCACAGTTCTCATGAGCCTTATCAGGTGTACACAAATAAAAATAAGACCAATGCAAATAAAAATAAGACTGGGATGACGTCCCTTGTAGCAGAAAAGTTGCTACAATTTTTTCTTTGGGTGCTTTCTCCTGACATCCCATGATGCAACAGTAACATCACATGAAGAGTAAGAAAAAACTACTGCTCTTTTACGCACACACTATTTACATCTTTTCACAGATTAACATCCAGTATCAATTATTATATAAGTCCTGAGTCTTTTCACAAATTATCATCAAGCTTTTAATTGCGTCAGTGTATATTCTTTTCACCTGCAATAGTCTTTCAAATATTGATAAAACTGACCCTTCCTCAGTATTCTTTTGTTTAATTACTTTAAAATAGCTTAATGCTCTAATTAAACAATACTAGTCTTTTGTATTCTTAAATCCATTACGC
The DNA here is from genome assembly GCA_028023455.1 of Epiperipatus broadwayi. Taxonomy (NCBI): domain Eukaryota; kingdom Metazoa; phylum Onychophora; class Udeonychophora; order Euonychophora; family Peripatidae; genus Epiperipatus; species Epiperipatus broadwayi. The sequence continues at coordinate 12,025,626 of JAQFVV010006197.1, forward strand.
TTTTCTGGCATTATTATTCACATTTCTTTTATCTATCAGCAATCTTTTTTCATTGCTTTTAATTTACACTATTGTTCTATATTTAAGTTTCCATTCTTTTCTATTTTTTCTGAAATCACAAATCCTAGCTTTATAACTTATATTAATTACAGTTACTAAAGCAATATTCTTTCCAAAATATAACAAAACCTAAACATGAAGTAATTTTATTTTCTATCTTTGAATAATTTGCGGTGATTCTAATCTATGAAAAAAAAACATATATACATATATATCAAAAATTATTTAATTCGCTGTTTTTGTTTGCAGATGTGAGTTTTGGGTGACTCTCTATACATACAATATGCTGAAAAATAAAATAGCCTTTAAATATTACACTGCAAGGCAAAGACCTCTCCAACAGCCTCTCATAGGAGTACAGTAAAATCAGTATTAATCAATCTTTTCAATTGTCCAATGATGAATGCTTGTGCAATCTTTCCTTTATTTTCTAGCTATGACCAACTAAATACTCATCTACTGACCATTACTGTATGATTTTCTGGATTGGCTAAAGATTATCTGGTTGAAAAAAACCAAATTCAACTTGAGTGCATAGCAGGTAATACCATTGGTGCTATGTAAATCTAGTTTACAATCAAACATTGGATTTGACTATCATTAGAATCTATAAGTATCAGATAATGGTATGATCTTCAGATAGAAGGGTTAATTGTAAAAAACTAATAAATAGAGAATGACTAAGAGTATCCATTTGCTGTCTTTTAAATTAGGAAGTTGATTCATTAAATGATGGATTCTATTTTCCATAAGACATGTTTTTATTTCTCTTTTAAACTCTTTCAACCTCTTAAATTTTCTTTTTATTTTATTATCTTCAATCACTTAGGTTCAATTCATGTAGAGTTCAGTCATTATGAGTATATTCATGTCATTAGTCATATCTCTGCTCTAACTGTGACAACGGGATCACATGTGTGTGTAACTACATTTTAATCTATTAATTACATACACAGCAATTCTGACTTCAATATTTTTTCTTTTCTGTATGAATATATGCAAAGATTTAACATCAAGGAGTCCTTAGTTGTGATATAAATTTGTAAGTTCTATTTAATGATGGTCATGCCTCCCTAAAAGTAGAAGAACCTAGAAAAGTTAGCCTAAAAATGATCTTTCTCACAAGATCTGATTAGATCCATATGATTTATGGAATGCTCATTAAAATACATGCAAACAACTACAATACTGATAATGGCAACCAAACAGACATTTAGAAATAAAAATTTCATTGAAATATAAGTACATAAGATAGTAATTAACACAAAGAAATTAAGACTTATAGAATTGTTCTTAATAAAACTCATCTTCCAGAGAAAATAAGTTTAACTGAATGAATAGAGAACTACAGTTTTTTTTTTTTTTGTAAGTGGAGATCAATGAAATAAAAAAAAATTGCATAAGTGTAGAATTTACTGTCAAGTTTAACTTTGGACCTTCAAATTTCTAAATATAGCAATAAAAGACTGATAATATTAAAGTATGATTTGGTTCATATTTTATCAGAAATCAGAGTAAAAAAGCTTTTTGGATAATGTTAATGCAACAATATTATTTTAAAAAATTTTTTTTTTCTTTTATAACTCATTATTCCTAGGAATAAAATCACATATTCTATGAACTTAAAAACTGCTTGTTGTTATTGATTTTTTGCATAGTATATAAACTTATTTTCAACAATATTTTTATTATGAAAAACAAACAAACTATAATATATCCACATTCAAAACAATGGCATAGGAGTTAGTCTCTAAAAGATGTTAAAGTGTTTAGAGATTACATGGATCAGTAGGTTCCAAAGTTAAAATAATAATTGCATAATGATAGAAAATTTAAAGATCATATTTTAAAAGCAATTATTATTCATTCTAAATTTCAACAGAAGTTAAATAAAAATTGCTAATTTGGATTTTCAAGTTTGTTCCTACAACTGAGACATGGAATCTTTTTAAGGAATGTTTATGAATATAAATAAAACTATTTTGGATTCACTAAAAAGAAAACTGACTGGTTCTTTATTAGTAACTTGATTAGAGGGAAATGCTCTGTTTGAAAAAATAAAATGAATGAAGAAATTCATAAATAAAATACAGATTTAAAGGCAGTAGTTCAATGATCGAGAAGAAACTTAAGAATTGTTGATGTATTAAAACTATATAAGAGATAGATTCACTTAGTGATTAAAAGCTTGTGATGATGGCATTTTACATTTGATTACATGCTGGATTATTTACCATTTAAAACTAATTGTTAAATGTTTTTAGAAAAATTCAAACTTTACACAAACTTTTCAAATACATTTAACTGTCAGTAATATTACACAGATTAGTATATAACGCAATATTTCAAGTGTATTATTCTCTTCTCTTCTTTAATATTGTTGACTTAACCAATGACAGTATTAGCATGGGAATTGAACCAGGCCCTATTAGATTCATGAATATTAAAATTTTAAGGTTATGCTCTAATCCAGGGTTGGGGAACATCTGGCTTGTTGGCCAACTCAGAATCTCCAAAGTTCTCAATCCATCCCTTGGACATTTTCACAAATATGAATATAAAATGGCCCGGTAAAAAATCTCTATTTAAACACTTATGTAATATAAATATTGAATTAAAAGTTAATTAGAGGGGATTTGAACCCAGACTTTCAAGCTTTCTTTAATCATTCATTTTATCTTATACAATCGATACACATAACAACATCCATGCAAAAAAGATAAATGATCTCCAATATACGAATTTCGTTCTGAATCAACTCTCATTAGTTTGTCCAGATCATCATTTCCCACACACACACATATATAATCAGTACTCGGTTTATATTAAGATAGCAAATCTTCAAACTTTAATGGACAGGCTTCAATATTCTTCAAGTAAAATAAAATATTTATTTTCTTAAGTACATTTTTTTCTCTCTCCAACATTTATAATGTTCTTGTTCATGCTATCAGAGATTCAATATTCCAATAAATTACTTATAATGTGTGATCTATCTAACTAGGGATTTAATCTATTACACTGAGGGCATTTTGTTTGTTTTTATAGTGATTTTCATGGATGAATGTTTAATAGCAAAAATAAGATTTGAATTTTATTTCATTTTATTACTATTTTGCACTTAGTTTTTTTTTTTTTTTTAATAAAAATAGCTACACCAAATAAGATTAAAAAAAATGGATACAGAAAATCATGCATTTCAAAAGAAATGGACCAACACATTTTTTTATTGAAAAAAAAAAATAATAAATTGATGTACCTGATATATCTGGAAAATATTTCAATTAATAAGGAACACAATATTAAGATGCACTGTTTATCACAACATTATGATTATATTCTTAGGGAAGAAATATTGAAATGTTTCGTAAAAACTACAAGTCAGAAAATTTGGTGAAAGCAAGTTACATTATTTAAAAAAAAAAAACATGCAGAAAATTTGAAATGATTTTCTAAAGAGATGGATACAGTACAATATCTTTAATCGCTTTTTCTTTGATATTTCTTTTTATTGACTATTTAAGATTTACTTAATGACTACTGATAAATAACCATTCTTAATGAGAATTTGTTCCTTGTAGGTCTTTTCTTTTTTGAAGTAAGTAATTTTTGAATAAACTTCTTTTGTACTGTTCCATAATGATACTATAAGTTTTGTATTTCTGTCATGATTGGATATTGTCACAAGAGCAGTTAAGAATGCCAATTTATTGTGAATTTAATTGAAAAAATTATTCTTTTGTTGTATGTCAAGAGTGTTTGTAACCAAACAACAAATATATCAGCATAGCAAAACCAGACTTTAAGTAGATATGGGGTAGTATTTATACTGTGATTTTGAGTTTTTCTATCTAAATATTGCCAATCAGGAATGACAATGGTGAACCCAAAGCTATTCCTTGATTTTGTTGAAAAAATTCTGTGTTGTACTGAAAGTATCTTATTGCTATTTCAAATGATAAAAGTTACATTAAATTACCAGTAGGGAAATTCTTCTAATTTGTAAACTATTGTCATCATTAAATCTTCTCCTCACAATTGACAATGCTTCATCATACATTTGCCAATAAACTTTCCATACCAAAGTTTTATCAAGATTTCTTCTCACAATTCTTAATCCTTTGGTATACAAGATACAGTCCTTTGTTAGAGATAATAAACACTTTGTTGACTTAATTAAGAACTCAAAAATAGAAAAAGAGATGACATATTGGTAAGCTTTTCAGTGGATTCTTTATTAAAAAAATTCCTGACATGTTCTAGTCATTCACCTATAAATTTAATGTTTTTTCAGTTTTCATTAAATACTTATCATCCCTAGCATAAATTTTTATTTTCTGTTTTTTACTATTTTATGAATTGATAATGTGCCATTATATGCCTTTTTTTTTTTTTCAAAATTAAATCAATTATTTTAATTTTGACTCATAAACAGAGTGCTTAACTGTTTCTTTTAGGCTGGAAGAACTGATATCACCAATTTTGCATTTTAGATCATCATATTTACAGCAGCAACACGGTTTCTTGAGTGTCAATGCTGTTGCTGCAGTCACAACATTGTTGAATGTGCAAACCCAAAAAAAAAAAGGTTGCTATTGTATAAACAAAAAATGTGAAATTTATATATTTTGAAATTTTTTATTTAACATTTTTTTCGAACTAGTAAGTTATTGAATAATAGAAAGTTGAGATAGTAGATATGATCCTCTCATTGTACAAGAAAAAAATATGTTTTATGAAATCATTTGTGATTTGATGTAGGAGACAGAACAACATTTTTTAAAAGTGACTTGTTTTATTACTAAATAAATGTATCATATTAAAATAAAATACTAGTTTTTTATTCACCTTTGATTAGTAAATAGTTTATTGCGCTTTACGCAAAAAAGTGAAGCTTGACTCAATCTTATTACAAGTTATATGGCTTAGCACTTTCAGAGACCTTGTGTCTCCATAATCATAGCCTACTTTTAACTGAAGTTTAGTTTTGGTATACGCAATAAACCGAAAAGAATCGTGCTTTGCAATCTCCAGAAAATGGTAGTTATAAAATTTGCATAAAATTTTACATAAACCAAAACTAAACTTCAGTTAAAAGTAGGCTATGATTATGGAGACACAAGGTCTCTGAAAGCGCTAAGCCATATAACTTGTAATAAGATTGAGTCAAGCTTCACTTTTTTGTATAAAGCGCAATAAACTATGTATCATATTAAACAAAAGTCAGAATTGTATAACTCTATTAAACATCTTTTTTCAAAAAAACTACACTTTTAATCAACTCCTCTTCCCACCTCTTTTCCTAAATCCAATTATGACATAGTAATGTACAACATTGTCTCTATTATTCATCTATTAAATTATTCAGGAAAAACAAGCAGCAAACATATTTTCCAACAGTATAATTATATATTAGGGGAGAAACTTTTATGAATTAAAAAACTGGTTCTCATGCTGATTTAAATTAATACATAAATTTTTTTTGAAAACTTACATCTTCATCGGGATTATTGTTAGCTTGAATAGCCTGTATCCATGACAGCATGTTCTTATGGTTTTCTGCCTGAAGAAGATATTCTGACCCATTAAATGTGGTTAGACGGAAGACATTTTTCTTTTTTGTATAATCATAAGCAATATCCACTATGCTAGATTTTATACTAATTGGTTGATCATCTAATAACATTGGTGACTGTAAAAAAAAAAAAAAAATGTTAAACAGATTGCTGATAACAAAATAAAATATTTATTTTTTTAAAAAAAATCAGTTTGTCCAAACAAAATCCAGGAGATAATAAAATTGTTTAATTGGGAAATATGAAAAAATTTGTACTTTGATATTAATAAAGTCACACAAGGAAATAAACAGTAGTATGTAATAAATCACTTGAGATTCTACCTGAAAAAAGAGAAAAGGTGGTACTTTTCCAGCAGCAAGGATACTATAAAGAATATGGCCCTGGAGAAAAAATAATTTCTTTTACAGATAAATTTCATAATTAATCAGTTTGTACATTTTATCTTTATACAATAATCAAAACTAAAAGATACAAAATATTAATCATATATCAATTAAAAAAAAATATTTGTTTACACTTTAGATTGATGAATAACATTTTTTTTTTTTACTTTAGTTTAGATTTTGCAATTATTGCTGCTATTCAATTTTTTTAAAAATTTCAAAATTAGATAATTTAAAGATGTCTAAAAGATATTTGAAGAAACCTTTTTAAAACTAACAGTGGCATAGCTATTATGAAGTAAAACAAGAGAATGTGTATGGATCCATATGATTTAGAGATCCTTTTGCTTTATATACATTTAAAAAAATATTAAAAAAAGCTTTTTTTGAAATTTTATATAAGGAAACAAAAGTTCTAGCTGTGCTGATGATCTGTTAAGTCTTAAATGAGGATTCACACTTCAATGTTTTCTTAATATTAATGATAAAGATTTGATCAAAAATAAAAAAAATATGCAAACAGTAAATAATAATAATTAAAATGAGAAAATATACCAAAAACTCAGAATAATTGTGCTGAAAAAAGTAATTATAAATTTAAATAATCTGAAAAAGTCAGTCCTATGGAATTAATTAATTATCTATGAAAAATCATCAATAAAATTTTTAGATAATAAATAATAAAAATCCAATGGTTAGTTGTTTGGAATTGTGTGACACTTGAGCACTAGAAATAATAAGTTGACTTTAATCCAGGAACCTCTAGCTGTTGAAACTGTCACTATCACTGCCCCAAACTGCAAAGAACAAAGTAAATATCACAATAGCTTCTATTATATACTTTCTGACTATTAATAATATTCTGTCCAAGATAATAATAACTTTTAATACATCGATAAATAATGTTATGATTATAAATTTCTTTATTTGATTGGAAATTTTAATATCTATCATCTAGGAAAAAAATCATTAGTAGTTATCTCCTGATGGTGCAATTCTTATGATTACTCTAATGCTATCCAATAGTAAGATACTATAAATATTGACAGAGCACTCATTACATCTTAAAATGATGTAAATAAATAATATATATATAAAAATAAAAAATACTCTTGCTATTCAGTTCTCAGAAATATTTGTTGTTAAATCCTTCACATTAAATAAAATGTTTTTGTTTGTTTTTTTACACATAGTACTGACTTTTTGAAGTGAATAAGTCTAAAAAGGCTTAAAATCTTTAAATGTCATGTAAAAACACTCTATGTCTCTATACTATGCTGTGATTTTTTTTTTTTGTGAGAGTGATTTCATTATTAACTCCACCCCTTACTTTTTAGATACAATTAAATATACTTCTATAAATAACTTCTATAATTATTAAACCACTAAAATATAACATGAATTCTCATATTACTACAGCTTACATATTGCTGTTTTAGTAGCATACTTTTTTATCATCCCTATGTTATCATCATTGCTTTCTAAAACTTACAGTAAGTGGCATAAAAAATGAAAAAAAGTATCTTACTATTATTCTGATTTTATAATTGACTTTTTCATTACCACTGCCACTTTGAAACTATTATAATGTTTGCTTACATGATTTAATTGAGATTGCAATTTAATAATGAATGTAAATAGTAAACAAATAAAATGCCGAATCAATACAAAAATCTTTTGAATATAATTTTTTTTTAATCTCCCATTTCTAATTCAATATTAATCTTAATCAACAAATGAAAAAGCGCTTTAAACAATATAAGTAAAAAAAAAGCTTTAAAAATAGATTGAACATGCTGAATACATACTGGTATATCTCACCCTTCCTTCTAATAATAGACTAGTCCAGATTCCTTTCTTATCAGGATTGGATTGAGCATCAATTGCCACTAACCAATGTGTATATATAAAGATAATGCACAGCCAATGGCAAGAACAGGCCAATAGGCAATGATGCTCACTGATTTCAAATTTTTCCATTAAGGTTAGGATCTGGCAATAAATAGTCAGCCTTTTTGAAACTAAGGCAGAGAACAGCTGTCAAACCTGAAAGACAGTATGTATTCTCCAGAGAATAACTGTTAAACAATAACAGTAACCTAGTTCTCCATATACAGTTGAAAGAAACTCTTGCTAACCTAAACAGTAGTGATTGTTCTTCAGGCTATAGCAATTTAAGCTAATGCAGTGAGGCAAGTTGATATTAGGATCAGAAGATGCCAGAATGAAAGCTGCTCAAGGCAAGTTATAAATACAGCCGGAAGAGTCACCATGACTATTCATGAGGCAGACTGTCAAATGGCACATATAGTTCCTTTTTCAACAGTTCACATTAGAACTGGTAGCTGTACCCCGCTAGACAGTAGCAGGCAGAATATAGCAATCATTACTTAAATCTGTGTATGTTTGTATCTATATATTACTAATAAATATATTATTAAAACATATGTATACTTGTTTGTGTTTATATGAGTAATCCAGACTAAACACAACACATACAAAGTTAATATTTCATTGACTTGAGGTAAAAGAACGATTTGAGTTTTTCAGCATTATTGCACATATTAGGGTACTAAATTGTCATATATCTGCTAAACCATTGGCCCGATTAAAACACAAATGTGATTGCCCATTTATTTATTGGACAATAAAGTTTTCAAATTAATATTTTGTATTTCTATGTGATTAAATAATCTTTACTTTTTATTGGTAAAAATGTAATCCATTGTCGAAGCTAAGATTCTTGAATAAATCAAAGATTGTTATTTAAACATAAATACAAAATTTTTAATAAAAGTTTAGTATTTTAAAATATAAAATGATTAATATTATTATACATAGATATTATTGTTATGATTGAACTAAATACATGTTCACTCAAAATTAAAATTCTGATAATTACTTGGTATATATAAATTTTAAGTGAAAAATAAGACAAAAACTTTTGTTAAAGAGTGTTATGAGTTTTTATGGATTGTGAAAATGTATGCATACAAATGCAAATCTAATAAATTTAAGATGATTAATTAGTCACAAAGTTTACATAAGATTATAAAAAAGAGGAAAGAGTTAACAGGTATGTTATATATTTTATATTCAAGCTTTTATCATAATCTATATATTTCAGTGGATTCAGATTTATCTAATGACCAAATTCCCATCTTATTACTGAGGAGAATCAAAAACTCATGCTGGTTTTAAAAAGTTATTATCTGTATGCCAAAAATAAAAAAAGAAAAAAAATTGTTGAGAGGAATAAATTATTTCAGATTATCCAAAATAATAGCAGAAATATTACTCCATAATTTTTAACCATACCCTACTCTAGTTTTATTAACATGCAAAAAAATACATTCCAGGATTCCTCCATATATTGCTATAGTAGCTGTTTAAATACAGAAATTAAAAAATGTGAATCTCTTTCCTATTTTGTAAGTTATAAAAATGCTTTTCTTTGATATACTGTAGAAGCCTGGTTATACATGATACTAATCAAAAAAATCTTTATATCAAACTTAATGCTTAATACTGGACACCTTAATATCAATTTGATAAATTATATTTAATCTATTTAAAAAGAAATGACAATAAATATGTAAGAATTTATTATCAAATTTAAAGAATCACTCTCTAGTCGATTTAGGACATTTATCAATAAGATAGGAACTAAGGTTTATTTACCTTTTTCAAACCACTGAAACCCAGTAATATTTGCCATATATATTTGAATATTTTCACAGTTAATCGGTAAAAAGTTTGTTAAATATGGCTGAAAATTATTTTAACTAATAACAACAACTGTACGTAAATCCATTTAAAAAAGATGATCTGTTCTAGTTTTTCATTGTGAATTTAATTTGATTAAAATAAGTACATGAAGTCATCTATATATATTTAATAACAACTTTACAGTAGTTTATATATTTCCAGTATAAAAATTATAATATTAAATCGTAAATCGCAAGATTTCACGAAGGTTAATTTGTAAATGAAATAGTGGACTTAAACAGTTAAAAGAATAGCAGCTTCATGCTTCCAAATCAAGATGCTTCAGATTGGCCTATATAAGTGGAAAGTTAGGATAAAGATAAGATGGACGCTCTTATCTTCATAAAAGTTGCTATCTTGTGTTGAGGTTTGAGAAGTCCCTCTATCGGCAAATAAAGATATTGTTTGACTATTATAAACATTCAAGGTGCATATGATATAGGTTAAAGCTTGTCTCTGAAGTATTTACATATATGTTTAAATAAACTATTTGATTAACAATTGTAATCTAATTAAATACATAAGAAAATAGAATACACCAATGTCTTTTTTAAAAATATATATGTATAGTTGATACTACTACCAACATAGTTCAGATTGATTTAATTGTTTCCATTAAAAAATCATAAGAAAAAAAATTATATATTGTATACACATATGTATAGAAAGCAAACAGTACAAGTTATTCACTAGTGGGTGCTTTAAAATAAAATAACTGTATATACAATAATTATTCTTATAATCAAAATAATAATAATAATGATTTTTCATATATCATATCTTTTGAAAAAACAAACAAACTACTGTATACTAAAATCTCGTATGCTATCTAACATTTACAACAGATCAATATATCTTACATATCTTGCATAATGACACTTATAAATATATATTTAACATCCTGTGCATAACTATTAAAAAAAATATGTGCTTAATTCTTTATTTATTTATATAAATTCTCATTTGTATAATTTTTCTAAGATATGATAAACTGCAGAAAAATCAATGTACTTCATTAATATACAAGACACCATTTTAATATTTTTTTTGCCAGATATTTTATTTATGATTATTCTTTTGCATCTTGATGATGAGAAAGGATTATTAAAGTTTATAATGTATCTCAAGATGCCATAAAAAATGAGAAGATGGATAATTAATCACCAATATAGATCAGGAATTATTACTTATAATGTACTATTGTTTGGATAACTTCATTCGCCTTCAAAAACAAATTTTAGCATACAAAGATAATAATTAAAATATTGTACTATAATAAAATCTATGGCTGCCATTATTCTCATTAGATAATAAAATTTCTTATGTTGTTTGATTTTAAATTATAAACTTATTGAGCTATATTACTTAGTTAGTTCATTATTCTTTTCATAACTATGGCCTTCAACATTTTTTATTGAAATTTCCCAACATAATACGTATTTAAATTGTAATTATGGTAAGGAATCCAATAACTAGTTCAGAATTATTTACCAAAAAAGCATCTTTTTTATCCTTATGCAAATACAATGCATGTCCTCTAAGAACAGCCCACACAGGTTTCCATGATCTGTCACTTGAACGCTGAAAAAAATAAAAATGTATGTGTAATAACAAATGAATTAGGGATAAAGGTATATCTACAACAAAAATCAACAGAGAATATATATATATATCAATATCAGAAAAAGAAAAAATATATTTATAAAATATGGGTTTTGTAAAGAAATCTTTAAATAGTGAAAGATCAAAAATAATTATAATGATAAATCATTTTATTATTAATAGTTCACAATACTCATCTCTGATATATGTATAATAAAATAGCACTCATATCAAAAGTATATATTGATAAAAAAAAAAAGCTGTGTTAGACAAGAATTATCCCTTTCCCTTCCACTTTAATAAAAGTACATTCTCTAATGTTTTATTTATTTATAAAAAAAAAATTAAGTTTATTTACAAGCAAAAAAACACATTTGTTTGTGTGCAGTATTAATAAAAATACAAAGTTATGATTTTAAAATTTATTATAGGTTATATTTTTATGAATTATAAAATTGTTTTTTAAAAAAATACATCAATTATCTAAACTCCCTGATTGATTAAATTCTTTAATTGAAAATAAAAAAAATCAATGCAGATTTCAGAACACTTTTTTGTGAATTTAACATGACTAAAAGTCCATACAAATAGAATTCCAGATTTAACCATAAAGGCAACAAGATTTGATCTAACTAGATGCAACTGGAGTCTCAACAAACAAATTCAGACAACATATTGTGTATATCTAATTCAAAATGAAATTTAACAGATTACAATCAAATAAACCATGAATTATATATTTAATGACTATCAAATCCTATAACTACAGTGATAGAATTGAAAGATTTAATAAAGTCATTAGTGATTTTACATCTTCATTGGAATCTCTATAGATTGTTTCATATTTTGTTAACAGTTAAACTGTTTTTTTTTTTAAAAAAGTTCATATGTAAATGAATAAATAATATATAAGTAATTAGTTACAAATAAATCTTTGGGTTATTGCTATGATGAGGAATGAAATAGACCTTGCAATACAACATAAAATGACTTTGGCTGCACATAATCATTCAGTGTTTTTCTGGTATCATAATTTTTCAGCACAGTATTTATTAACATTCATACTGATAAAAGTGAATTACTCATTCTTGATAGATAATATATATGGAGAACAAGCTAATTAAAAAATCATGAGGAATCAATGTAAAATGATAGCTGATGTAAAATAGCTGTAGAGTAAATTATTCCATAAAAGCAATAACCATACCCTGTAAAATTTTATTCAGGTACCCTCAAGATATTAAAATTCAATTGTGGATTGTAATTGTGATTGGTTAGCCTATGTACTACTTATGTATAAAACCTGCACATTCTTTTGCAGTCAATGATCATTAGTGACTAACATATGCAATGCAATATAGTCAAGGAGAATTCCACATCATGGAAATTCAGGTATACCCCTTTCAATTTTTACACTTGCAATAATACCATCTGGTGGAAAAGTGCATTAGTATATATGATGCCATCTACAAACACTATCTCAATCTTCCAGAAACTACTGGTGCTAAACATGCTGATATATATATTGTAACGTTTATTTATATACGTTACAAATATATTGGCATTGGGTAAAAAAAAACTAAAAGATAAAAGTGGATTTAAAATTTTGTTGAGTAATTTTTTTTTAAAAAAAAAAAACGTACAATGAGGGTTGAATTATTCTTCTTATTTTTTTTTATGTGATTAGTAATAACAGTAATTGGAGAGAACAAAAGAATTCCAAAAGCAAGTAAAAAAAGATAAGCTGAAAGTAGAAATACTCAAATTAATTAAAGATGGCCGAAAACTTGAAGAAAATAAAGACTTTATTACATAAAATTTATAAAGACTGGATAAGATTAAAAAGGCATGGTACTAGCATGCGCAGAAGTCCTGAAAACTGGATATAAAAAGGAGGGATCCGGTTGAAGGAACGTCTTGTTCGTTTTGTTTCTCTAGTTGGTCTTGGATAACATTAATATATCCAAGATCGCTCTTCGCTGAAGGAATTCGGCATGTCGCAGTGAACCGGAGCTTCTGAAGACATCGGACCTAATGATGTACACCAGGAAAAGCCTTCGTGACCGACTGGGGAAATGGACCACAAGATCAAGCAATAACCAAAAGGCCGAGCTCATTATAACCAAAAAACTATGCATAGTTATCTACTACTGAATTCATGAAACTTACCGGTAAGAATAATTATCCTGATTGTGACAAAGTTAACTATTTAAAACTACTCGTAAAAATATACGTATAAAAGAATCCCGATAGTGACTTTAATTTTTCTATATGAGAGACTCTTATTTAACCAAGAACTTTTTGTTTATTTTAACTGATATTTATATTTTCTGGATATTTCCCACCTGAATTAAATGTGTTCTCTCCAAGGTATTAATTAGCTACTTAACATGAAGTATTTTAGTTTGTCAAAATTAAAAATATTTCTAATATCAATTCTCATTTGTGCGTTATTAATAATAGTTATTATTTTTTATTATTAAATTTATTTTTAGTGTAATAAGATTTAAACGTAAGTTACCTTTGCCAATATGTTTCAATACGCCCAGGACTAATAATCGTAAAAATCATTAATTCTCATTACGGTAGAATTACCGCCCCTTAAAAAAAAAATATAATAAAAATCTTTTTATTTTTTTTTGTTTTACAACTTGCGAGAGGTGCTGGCGACATATTTCAGTGGATTCTTAGGAATTCTGGCGCCCATAGTAAATAAAATTAAAAGTTGATTTTGTCAATAGCACAATTCGTAACAATTAATAGGCTGAAGTTGATCAGGAAAAATAGCTGTGTTTTTAGAATAGAAATACAACTTTCTTCTTTTTTGACATAGCTTGATCAACTCACGCGCAGTTTATATTAGCGTGTAAAGGCCTAGCAAAACGAAAACGTTACAATATATATATAACAAGCAGTTATACATAGCCTAAAAACAAAAGTATCTAAATGCTAATTAGTCAAGAGATATAAAAAACTTTCATTATTGAAAATATTGAAACAAAAAGAACAACTCTACACTGTATCAAATTATTAAAACATAAATAACAGATAGTGTTTTTAGGTATTTAGAAAGTTGAATTACCCGATGAATATTTAATACAAAAATTAAGATGAAAATTGAATAATTAAGCAAGCTTTTAATAAACATAAACAATCATTTTGGAGCCCAATAAAGTAACAAATTTTTTTAAGAGTAGAACTTCATTAAAAACAAACTTTGATTGCTTTGAGGTGGGGGGGGGGTGTTACAGTTTTTTAATAGGTGAAGAGTGGAAAATAAAAAGATATAATTAGACATGTTGAAGAAAGTGAATAAAAGTTTATTTATTAAGAATTTATAAATTAAAAAAAATGAACTAGATACACATTATTGAGATAGAGGAATTTTGAAAAAAAAAACTCTATTAAAAATAATAAAGAGTAAATAAAGATAATGATTTATGATCTATAGGAAACGACACATTATATGTTTAGAATTTAGAAGGGGCAAAAAATATTTAAGATGATTGCCATGCTGATGTATGAAATTTGCCTTTAAATGATCTGTATTATATTCTGAGAAAAATGAAATATTAAGAGTTTTACTTTTGCAAATACTAAGAATTTTTCATTAGTTTCCATAATAAATAAATAAAAATCAATGTGTTTTGACGGAAGGTGAAGTTTAGTCTTCAACCTTGCACATTATGTATGCTGATGGCACTTTACTCTGATGAGGACATTTTTTGATTGTAAAATTCATTTCATAATTAACAACAAATATCCCATGATTTTCTAAAAATTACTAGAGAACAAATACTGAATACAGCATAGAAAATATTGTTCTAAAATGACCTATTATGTTTGTATTGTATTATTAACAACAACAAAAAAAAAAAAAACAGATATTATTATTTAAATACTCTTAATAGTAAAAATATATATATACAATTCACAAAAATAAAAAAAGGAATTACTCAAATAAAAAATAAAGTTGGTATTTAAAAAAAAAAAACGGTTGTTGCATGTGTAAAAAAAAAAGCACACAATAAAAAAAAAAAAAAAGACTGAAATGATATATGGGATGTGTCTTATTAATCCATATGAAGAGATTTCCAAGAATTTATCTGATGAAGGAAGATTATTTCACCAGCAAGTCAATTCAGCAAAAATTATTCAAATATTAATTAAGAATTTATTATAAGCATTTTTTTTTGAAGTGCAAAATTAATTCGTACATAACTTGGATCTTCATGTGTTAAATAATTTATATTTGTAGAAAAAAATTATGGTCATTTTGCCAGATTCTGCATAATATACCTACATATATATTGAAATGATATTCCATAAGAATATATATTTCATTTATGTGTATATTAAGATATATCTTTGGAAAATAAATTTATTTAAAAGAAACAATATAATTTAAATATGTGATGACAATGAATTTATTATTTAAATACATTATACTTCTTTTGCTTAAATAAGATTAATTTTATAAGATTATAATTTAAAAGTTAAATTGTTTATAATTATATAAAAAATATTCTATTTTATTAAAATCAATTTTTGTTATATGTAAAATATTGATTTATAAAAAAACTGATATTTATTATTTTTATTAAATATTTTAATTATAAACAACAAAGTAATCTATTGTTTTGTTGGAGCATTGTCTAGAAAGCTTTCTTGAGATTCATAAGCATTCACATGCTTGGATTAGATCGGCTGACATTTTTGAAAAGAAAGGTATATATGCTAGAATTTCCACAATGAATCCCTGATTTCATTGTTTCATCCCAAAGGACAGATATGAATTTGAATGAATAACTTTAATTTGTTAGTTCCTTTAATTGCATATTAGTAGGAATACTTTCCAAACCATCAATTTCTACTGTAAATTATTATTATTATCTTTCTCTTCAATTTATTACAGGTCTAAAAATGGAACATCATCGAGATGGCTGCTATTGTTTATTGCTCTACTGAATCTTTTAATAAATTGCTGAAAAAAAACAAGACTTGGATTTGGTAAATAAATAAATAAAAGGAAATAAAAACAATTTATGAATAATTTTTTATTGAATTTTTTAAAAAATTACCTGTTTCTAATATAGTTATTTCTATACAATTATTAATTATTCAAGATACATTATTATTAGTTCCTACATAATATTTAAATTTATAATTTGTTGATAGATATACATTTTTTAATTAACATTTTAAAATGTTTTAGTTTTGTAAATTCAAAATGTAATACGAATGTTATAAAATTACTGATTTATTTTTATCTTATTAAACATAAAATATTTTGATGTCACTCTATAATGCAAACTGCAATAATATAAAATTCAAGTTGCATAAATATGCATGTAATTCCATATATTCAATAATTATCTATAAAACTAAAATGCATAATGTTTAATTACTTGCAATTATTAGTTTTATAAGTGAAGATTGGCTGTTGCAGTATGAATCAACAAATTTTAAATATTGAGTGATTGGAAGTATTTAATTTATAATATATTGTTGGTATTCAGTGTAATCTTCTATTAAAACAGACAAAACTCCCCATACAGTAATGCCACTCAGTGCAAGCCAGAATAATCAATGGATACCAGAAGGCTTGTGCATAAAATCCCTATCTAGTGCCTACTCATCCAATATCCCCAGACTAGTTTCTGGCTTGTGACCTTCATCAGTGAGGAGCCTTGGATCTGAGAGCACTGCACCTAGATCTTAGGATCTAATGCAACCCTCCAGCAGCCACCTTTTATCTTTCAAAAGGAAATTTTATTCACAAACCATAAGAATCATTTACAAAAAGGACATTTACATATCAATCTCAAAGGAGACCAGTCAACAAAATCAGAGGTTACGCTTGTATATATAAACAAAAAACAATTTCATATCAATAACATTAAGACATTAGTTATCACCAGAAGTTGAAGACATATAACTTCCCATTCCAGAAATCATAGTAGTGGCCCATTTACATTAATCTGATCATGTATATCACATATATGCTGGTGTTAGTCGATTCAAACACATATAAGTTTGTTTAATTTATGAACATTGTGAACAATGATTAAAACCATATTTGGCCATTTAGTCCATAGAGCTTTATCTTATCAAATGAAGAGCATTTTCCAATGTTTCGGTGTATATTAATTTAACATTTTAAATATCGAGAGATTAATTATTATGAACCATATATGAAAACCAAACACTTTACTTATAGATCATGAGGTTAGCCAATCCAATATAGGGATTGCATTGATAAAAATTACTTAAAAGCAGTTTTTCATAGAATACATAAGACTGAAAATTACACGAAATATCTCATAGATTCTTTACAGTAAACAAATCGGTTACCATTAGGCATTGTTAAAGCAGACTTAATATATTTATTGGGTCATTGATTAAAACTGATCCGTTAATCAAATGAAAGCCCTTTCCTATTATTCATCAATTAGGCGAGTAACTTATAAAGTTTATCTAGAATATTTTAGGTAAATGGTTCATTAAATTTTCTCAGTATCTGTGGATTTACAACTTTATATTCTTTTCATCATCGGTACTACACTTTGTTTTAGGTTTATTAGGGACCAGGTCTGGTTGAAGATCCAATTCTGAGAAAATTTTTGGTCTAATTATTTAATTTCTTTTAGTAAGTGTAAAGACATTTTCATTATGTCATATTCTTCTCCACTTTTGAAGATAGTCTTATTTCTCAATGACCAAATGGAAAAATTTATAAATGTTGCCAATCTTACGACCCCAAAATGTCCACTCTGAAGGCCTTAGTCAAATTTACACAAACTGATTCTTTGTTTTTAATGAGAGATTTAAAAGTGTTTCTTATGCTATTCCAAATTTGACACATCACTATGCCTACATAGTGCACATATAGGGTCCAGATTATAATTCCTTTTACTATGTAGGAAGTCAGCGGTAGGCAAGGCCCCAAGGTTAACCTTGATTAAAAAATCAACAAACCTTGGTTCCAATTTTAGACGTTTTGTCAACCTGGAGAACCTCGATATTCCAATCGAAAGAATATTGTCAATTTAAGTTTCTTCCAGATTCATAAGATCATATGTGTTCCAGTAGTTTAGTTTGTTATTAAACATTGTTCCTGGCTTCTTCATTTTTAGATGATTAAACACTATAGAAATTTGCTTTTGAATCCAAAGCCTTCCACTTTTGGGAGGTGGCCTATCGATAGGAGTTATTTCTTCTGGGAATATTGGTCCTTCCATATCTGGGTTTTTCATAAATAATCTGGTAAGTATATTATGAAAACACTGTACTAATAAGATTCTGACTGAGTGTAGTCCTATGCCGTTCATCTGTTTAGGTTTCTGTAGGAGGCGCAGGCTGATGACAGGAGCTTCCCCCTCAACACAGCTTTCTTAATCACAAAACTATGGGAATAAAATTGAAAAGACAATATTTTCAATCTAAGCTCATCAGCTTATATAGTCATATAGGTCTGAACTCAGTTCAGTACCCATATATTTTGGATGAGTAGGCACTGGATAGGGATTTTATGCACAAGCCTTCTGGCATCCAGTGATTATTCTGGCTTGCACTGAGTAGTACTATTGTTTGGAAAGTTTTGCTTGTTTTAATAATAGTATGAGCAAGCATAAGAAATGGTGATCATATGATGTTTGGTAGTATAATCTTCTATCAAGCTTATTGTTTCCATTGATTTGCTTTTTATTAAATACTTTGATGAAAGTCTGGGTGATTTCTTTGTGTATTATTAAGTATGGCTTATTTTAATGATGAATTAATGTGAATACATTCCAAATATTATGCATAATATATTAATGATAGTTATAGTACTATTGCCATTACTTTAATTTTCACTTTCATGAGTAAGTTTATTTCATATTTATGATGCATTTCACGTACTGTTTTTTTTTTTTTTTTGTAAGATTTCTTTGCATGGAGTGCTTTTGTACTGGTTGAAGTGCTTTGATTCTATTTGTAAATCAGTGCTATTTATGTTTAGTTTGTTGTTATAGGAACTTCTTAATCATGTGTGCATTTATCAATTTTTGATATGTGAATTTAAACTTCACTAGTCATTATAACAGCATTACTGTTTTATTATTATTAATAATAAATTAATTTTGTTTGCTAAACACACATTAAATTTGTTTTCTTATTTATAAATATTTAGTAAATTACTTAAAGGTAAACACAGGTACAATACATTTAAATGATGAGTACACTATATATATTCTATAATTTAGAAGTATATTTGTATTTTTCTCCTTTTACTTTCTTTGCATTTCTTCCTCTATATATTACTTATAATAACTCCCCTCATATACACTTCTATGCAATTTTTTTTTTAATGATTTCTTTATTTTCCTGACAGTTTCGACTGTCCTGCAGTTTTCATCAGAGTTACAATATTGAATATAAAATTGTGTATTTGACGTTTTTTTCCGTACATATATATGTAAGTTTTTGAGTATTTGTATATATATATTTGATATACATATGTATGTATATATATATTTATATGTATATGAAGTAATGGTTATATGTTTATATCATTCAATATTGTAGCTCTGATAATGAAGTCTGCAGGACAATCGAAACTGTCAGGAAAATAAAAAAAATCATTAAAAAAAATTATGCATTAAAGTGTATATGAGGGAGTTGTTGTAAGCAACATATATTAATATTCTATAATTATAATAAAGTTTCTGATTTCCATAATCACCAGACTATTAAAGGGAAAATGACTTTGTATGGTCAGTGGGAATGTGTGCATTTGTATGATTTTTCTAGTAAACTTAACTTCTTTCCTCATTAGTTTTGAATATTATATAACAATTTGAAATAAAAAAGAGGTCTAGATTTTTTATCTATGCCTTCTGGCAAATGTTATGCAAACTAAACCTCACTATGTGTTTTATGGTGTAGAAATAGTGCTTCTTCCCACTAAGCTCATGTTCCATGATCAAATCGAAATAAAATTAGAAAAATTTTTCAGGTTTAGAGTTGTTTTTCAGTTAACCAGTTCAAGTTAATCCAGAAAACTATTCCATGTTGATTAGAAAATAGGTAACTAGTCATTTTTAGTAACATGATAGACAATAAGAGAAAATCTCTCAAACCTCGACAAACCTGGTGAGAAATGCTTTCTTCATTATTCATGTTGGAAAACCCATTCTTATTATTTTTTCTTTATATAAAAGCAATTATTTTTTTAAAAATTATAAATTAATTAATGTATTTCATTAAGTTATAGCAATGTTAAAAACATTATTAGGATCTGTAAATACATAAAACAAGTGAATGCTACATTAATATTAAATATAAATATATACCTTTCCATCAGTTAATGCTGTTTTACAATGTAATATTCCTTCTTTAATTATATCATATAAAGGATTGGCAAGGTCTTTAGATCGTTCAGTAGCTTCCATAATTTTAGGTGTCTAAAATGATATACATAAAATAGTTAAAAAATTATATGTATAAAAAATTATTAAATTAAAAATCAAACTGATTTAAAAATATAAATTGTGTATGTGTGTTAGAGCAATTAAAACATAACAAGTAAAATACAAATTAGTATCACAAAGTAATATCATTAAACTCCATTCCAGCCAAATAGGAAAAAGTTAAAAATAAAATGTGGATAAATGAAATTATGATTGTGAATGTTTCCAATTCTCATTAGTTTTTCTAGAATCCTATGCTTCATTTTTAACAGTATGAGAATAAATAGATTTCTATATATACCCTATAATAATAAACTCTAAGAATTTCTTTTTATTAATCATAATTTTTTATTTTCTTAGTTTTAAAATTATTTAATAATTTTCTGAAGTTTTATTTAATTATTGTTTACATAAATACATGCACAATATTCAAATATCTGTTTACATATATATATATAAACACAAATATTTAATATAAATCAAATCAGCGAAAATGTTAGCTATATTAGTTTATATATGTATGTATATAGATGTACACACACACTTCATTAAAATGGGATTACCCATAATGTAAAAATGACTTCATGTTTTAAAATACTAAATATATGTTTTGAAAATATACACCAATTATGTAATTAATTATTATTTTAACAAACTTAAGAAAACAATCATTCAAAGAGATTGATTATTTCTCAAGTTATCAAAAACTAAATGTCATAGATTGTAATATCATCCAAAAAGAAAGAAAAAAAGAAAAAGTGGGGAAAAAATTGTAAAAAAAAACAAATTTTAAATCTCACTAGATTTTATTTGATTAATAGTTAATAATAAAATAGTGGCATAAAATTTATTATTAAAATAAAAATTTAGAATTATAAAAATATATTTCAGACAGATTAATTTGTAATTAAGTGTTTATATAAATATAATTTCCAATTATTCAAGTTTATATATCGATTCTCAAGCTTTTAAATACATAACTTGAAGAAAACTGCAATCCAAAAAGCCAGTTGATTCACAAATTATATTTTGACTATTATTTAAAAATAATAATAATCAAAAAATAGACTATTAAATTCTCTAATAATATTCATAATGAAACTGTCTTTCTCAAATTATAAGAATATTGCTTCACATGAACATTCCTATTTAACCATTTTAAGTAGTGATAATAGATTTGTAAATGCATTTTTGATATAATATTGGAAAAACAAACAAAAAATTGTACATATATGAATTTGATCAAAGATATTAGCATATCAAATGAAAGCTAAAAATTGAAGTGATATTTTGTAATAAAGAAAATATCATCAAAGCCTAAAATTTTAGCATTAAAATTCAAATACATAAGGTTTTTAAAATGTCAAAAAAAGTATTAAAGTATGATAAAATGTGCAAACAAAACTTACTTTCAAAACAGAATTTTAAAAAAAGATTTATATAAATGTGATGTATATAAATAACTATGATAAATCTATCACTAAAATGTTGATAAATTAAAAACAATGTATTTGGGGGAAAACATTGAAAATATTAAATACAATCTTAATGCATTTTTGGAATTGAACATCATTGCAAAGGTAATCAATTATTAAATATGATAAACACTTTTTCCTTTCAGGGAAAAAATTAACAAGTGGTTGCATTTTCCCTCTGAGACAGGAGATTTTTTTTACAAGTAATTTTCTTAATCTTGTTATTATTGATTTCAGTTTAATAAACAAATTGATTTTAATTCAGGCAGTGTTAAGAATTTTTTTTTTAAGATAACAATCCAAAGATCTTATCAAAAGTCTATGTGTTAAAATATATCCTTTAATTAGTTATTTAACAATAAAAATAAATCTCCCATTTAGAAAATTTTATTTTATGACAAATAAATCATATATACTCATAGTTTACATATTAATCTTCAATCCCTGCACCATCTTTCTTTAGAAAGAAATTTCGAATCAAATTGTTTTCAGAATTATACATAACAGAATTTTTAAAAAAATTCCATTAATTCTTTAAAATTATTATTGATTTTGTACTAACCAGTTCAGTTTCCTCTAAAGCTACACGGTTCCTCTCTTTATTTATAATTTATTTTTTTGCTTTACTTTCAACTTTTTTTTATAATGCCGTATATGATTTTTTTTTTGGTTGACATTATTTTTTCTAAACTGTGATTTATATGCAGTACGATTTGCTAATATTTAATAAACAGCACTAAAATATATACTTTTTAAAAAAATTATGTTAGTACAACATATTAATGGAGTGGTACCGCTACAGATTTAAAAACTAAAGGTCCCTAAATGAAGACTTAATCTATCACTGCTGGTTCTCAAATATCATATGACCTCCCAAGCAACTAAACAATGAATTATTTTTAAAATCCATCTTTGATAATAGACTATACCATGATTGATTAACTAATCCTAGCAATAAGCATTTTGCCTTGAAAGAAGGACAATGTAGTGATTCATGTATTTTCTCACTATACTCATGACAAGTCTGTGTACAGCTAGAAAAGTTTTTCAAGTAGTTGAACATTTAACTACCAAACATCACATGATCACCATTTCTTATTTTTTACTTGAAAATTTTCTAAACAAGCTTGAAATTTTTCAGATAATGTCCAACCATTATTCAATAAGAGTTAATAAATGGACTTTAGTTATTCTTAGTGAAAAATAAAGATACCAGAGTAATAAAACTTATTGAATGAATGTTAAGGAACTATGAAATAAAAGTATGATTATAATATAATGAAGTCTTTGACCTATTAATGTAAGTATTATATACTCACAGAAGCTGAGTCAACAATTTCTATCCTGCTTGGGAACAATTAAATAGAAATAAAAATCTCATTAAAGTCACTGACCTTTTATAATTAAAAGTAAAACTATTTGCTAATAATAATATTTAAAATAGGGTGAGAATTCTACTTCAAATTTTAATTTGAATTTATACACAATTGCTTGAATTTTCCTAATTCAATTTTTACAGCTATAATAAAATACATTACTATCACCAAAGTCATTATTGTATTTAATATATTTAAATAAATTCTTACTTATTCAAAGAATAATTCAGTGATTTTGTAATAGATATATAAAAATAGAAATTATACTTTATGGATAAATCTTGTTTAATGCAACTATTATTAAATGATAGTCACAAATATGAAACCTAAGACAGAAAAATATTCATTTATAGAGGAATGAGTTTCCATTTTATAATGATAACTTTAAATATAAATGTGCCACAGTGAAAAATAAATAAATAAATAAAATATTGAATATTATCTGAACAAATTTGTTTTAAGAAACATATCTATTATTAGATGATGTGAAACTGTGTGTGACATATTTAATTTTTATTTAATGGAGCAAAAAATAATACCTTTTCACCAAAAAATGCTTTCAATTTCTGAATACTTGGACTTCTTAATGGAAGCACTCTAAACAGCACAATAAATGAAATCATATTAAAATATTTGGATTAAAGTTTTTGTAATAATAGAAAAAAATGCATAAAAATACATCCAAAAAAGAAAATAATTTTTCATTAAAAATACTTGTCATAACTCACTTGTCATGCATCTGATCATCACCTTCAAAATCTTCACTTGATGTTGCTTTCAGATAAGAAGTTCTTCTAACACCTTTCAAATCTTCATCTTCTGCAATAGGAACAGCACCAATAACATCAGGACAGGAACCTAACATAAACCAGCAGGACCACAACCATAAGCAAGCAAATCCCCATTATTAGCTTACAGTTATCAGACTAGCAGCAAAGCAAAATGTTTATGAGTAAATTATAACAACCTTGAAAACATACAATGATAACAAGTAAAAGCAGACAAATGTGAACACTGCATGCATATATGATCTCAATAGAATATCATCTTACAATGAGATTATAATTATTAAAATTTTAATATTTATCTGCATGTACTTTTATAGTATAAATATACTTTTAAAACAACAATTTACTTAATAATGTAAATGCTACAAATTTTTGTTAAAATCATATACTAATTTTGATGCCTATTGTATTAATTTTTATGTTTAAAATATGAATCTATTTGTTAATGTTATGTATTTGTCATTGATTAAATATTTAAATTATTTAAATGATTGAAAAATTTTTAAAATAAATTTGTACTTATTTATTAATACTTCATCTAGGTTCTAAATTGTATACATTTTTTTAAAATCTTTATCTGTCTCTTTATATGGATATCTAACTGTAATAAGCTGATATTTCAAATGCTGTAATTTACAACTATATCTACCTATATTATTATATTTGTGACTTTATACTTCAACAAATATATTGCCCCAATCATGAAGAATCATACATGATATTTTTCTTTTTTTTATATAGAATTTTACTGGCATATAAATTTTTGCTTTAATTGTTTTTAAAAAATTGGTAATTTGTAAAATAAAAATGGTGGAAAATCTATATCCTAACTGTTTTCAAATGGCATCATAAAACCAAAAAAAGGGCAATTCTGATTAAAAGATTACAAAGTTGGAATTTTTTTTTAAACGAAAAGTATAATTTTTGATAAAGCAAGGTAAAATTTGATTTCGTAAATATTTTAAATTAATTAAATTGTGGTTATACTATGTATTTAATGGCAATTTAGATCAATTATAATTATGAATTTGATAAACTTTAAGGATTTTAGTTAAATTATATATTTAACATGTATTAAAATAAAATTTCAAATGGTACAGGTACAGCAAGAGAAATAGCACTGAATTTGATAAAATTTTACCATTTCCCTTTAAATATATTCTTACATGATAAAGTAAGCTTTAAATATATTTAATTAGCATGTGAAAAAAATTTTTTTAATGGTATGATATTTGCCTAATCTTAAAGATGTTAACCTACATTAATTAACTAAAATACTAATATAGATATGATAATAAAAAGATAGGCTAAATATAAGAAATATGAAAAATAAGTGAGTAGGTTCCCATGTTTTATCTTCTAAAAAATATCAACTTACAATAAATAAACCAAGGATAACTTTTCTACAATACTGAAAAAATATTTTTTCTCTATTCTTTATATATTTTCTACCTATCCCTTATAGACATATATATAGGCTATGGATTTTTGCTTTATAAAATTTAGCTCAATTTAAGCAATAAATCAATAAAAATAAAAGAGAGTGGTAGCCTAGCATTATTTACTTTCGAAAAAAATGTTGATTTACAATAATTTTTTAAAAAGCTGATTTTTCTGCAGTGCTTTATAAATTATATACTTTAAAATAAGATTAAAAATTATCCAATACAATATTTTAAAGAGTCCTTAAAATATATTTTTATTATCCTTTATATATATATATATAATATGCTAATATCTTACAATTTTTGTAGTGAACAGCTATAGTATATTATTATAAAAAAACATTCAAAGATGATACATCAGGAGCTTGGAGAGAATACCCACTTTTTTACATTGGCAATAATAATATTTATTAAAAAAGTTTATTAATCAAACCATATGTAAGCATGAAAATAAAAAAATAGTTAGACACTTATGTCAACGCATAAAGAAATCCAACAACCTCATAAATTTATAGTATTTTAGCCAGGTTCTGGGACATCATCAGATGACTCGGGAGATTAGATCAGTCTTACCTCCCCTCCCCCATATGCCAACTCGATATTTATTAATTAAACTATAAATGCACAACTTTATTCAAGATATATATATATATCGACAAGCACGTAAATAAATATGTATTATAAAGAGAATGTCAGAAACTATATCTCTTGCAACTTAATAACACATATAAATAAATATTATATGCAAATATTCAAATTAAAAATGCACAATTCTGGTCAATAAAATAAAATTTAATAATAACAATAAAAGCCTTGAAAAAAGATGCATATTTCCATATAACTTCTAAATAGCATACCAGAAAGTTTTTTTTATAAAACTAATTATTATTTACAAATGATTATTATTTGCAATTAATCAATTTTGCTACATGTTTTAGTGTTTTAATGTGTCTTGGATATGTAATATATCAGAGTGCATGCTTAATGATTAATAATACAAATTAGTTCACCACATGAAAAAAAAAATTTAAATATACTAAAAGTTGGTTATTCAATAATATAATGGTCATAAAAAAGTACACTTTTTGTGATATTGCTGTTGATGACTTATATATTATTTTTCATTTACAGTGGAAATAGCCACATATAGTGTTATATTATTTTATTCTACTAACATGAGCAGAGTCACATATGCAGGTAGTCTATTTGTATAAATACCAGATTAATAATAGCTTGTTTCATTTATTATTTAATTAATTATACAGGAGTAGTATGTTTACAAGGCCAGTAAAAAAAAAATAGAAATTAGTTCTGCCTTGTAAAAATTTAATTTTGGAGTTTCATTAACTTCTTGACAGATTTAAAAATTTGTTGTTTGTTATCATTGTCAAATTTACATTCTATTTGATATCTTAAATGTGGATAGAGTAGATTTTTATTTTTTTAAAAAGAATTATATTTATTATCTAAATATGATTTGGTTTTGATAATAGATGACATGCTGGACGCTTTAAATTATTAGTTAAAGAGTAATCCATTTATAAAATTACCAATTTAGTAATAGGTATTTTATTTAATATATTTGCGTGTATAATCAAGCATATATATTTGCACAGCAATGAATTGCAAAATGTTAGTAATTATTGTTAGGTTTTGATTAAAAGACAATTTTTATTAAAATATAGCAATTCAATGAAAAACTGAAAGATATACTGATCAAAAAAACAAATCGCTTAAATAAAAACAAATTTTTGTATTACCAGCAATAATCTTTGATATTGGACCAATGATAAGCCATTTATAATTTAGCACATTTTTAAACAAATTGTGAGGCAAATTTTTAATGCGGATGTTCAAATATAATAAAAGAGGAAAAACATTCCCATTTTTGATACATAAATATTTATTTATTATACAATGATTACCCACAATTTAAAATAAATAAATAATTTCTGATATGTAAAACTTCATATTAACATCAAAGCGATAAGCTTTAAATAAATTTAATAATATATATAACTTCTTTAACGAGCGTTATAAGCGCATAATTATTGATATTAAACAAGCTTAAGAATGAGCTGTTCTCTATCCCAATTCAGTTAGCCATACAAATTATTAATCAATAAATAATAATCCACCATTCTTAATAAAATTAATAAGAATTAACCAGATGAGAGTCATTATGATGACTACATATTATGGTATGCAGCTTATGATGCATCCTCTCCTATGAACAATGATTCACCTTTAAACTTTTACATTAAATATGAAATTATTTAGAATTATTTTATTTGTTAATATGTCTATCATTTTGTGATCAATTGTAATCAATGCCATCTGTAATCTTCCTTCATACTTACTTAGTTTTAAGTACATATAGTAAAGTTTGTGATGATAAATTTATAAAGAATTTGTTTAAATGGCATTGAACTCTAAAAATTTACAAATTTCTATTTTAAAAATATACATAAAAAAAAAAAAAATAAAATTTATTTTTAAAGATCTGTAACAGATATTTAATTGAAATTAATCTTAATAACTATCAAAAAAAAAAATGAAATTTTTTTAATAACACATGTAAAGAAAAAGTTATTCAAATTTATTTAAAGACCAAAAAAAAAAAATTGATTAAATTTTGTAAACTTGTATTAAATTATAAAAAATTAGTGAATTGATTCTAGATATAAATTCAATAAAATAATAGAGTCATCTGTGCTATCTTTAATAATACTATTAACCTATACCACATAAAATTATATAACATGTGACAAATGTCTTATGAAATACTAAATTAAAACCACATAACAAAAGTTTTTCTAAAAAATGCTGATAAAAGATTTTAACCACTGTGCCATAGATGTGTAACATCATTTTCATGATCCTTAAACTAATATTTAACTATGTTATTATATAAAACAAATTCTCATCTTGAAAATTTTCAGTATTATATATGTTTGCATCAAGAAAAAAAATTTGCTCTTCCAAAATGTTAAAATTTTTACAGCTGTCTATATTATATAATTGCTCAAATCAAAAAATTCCATCACATTATCCTAATTTAAAAAAATATCTGGATAAAGAACTTCTTTTGATGATTGCCAATTATAAATTCTTAGAAAAATTGATGGAAATGATTTATCTGACTTTTATGACAAGATTTTAATCATCTAGTATATATAGTTCTTGGAATTTCAAGACATTAGCTTAAATAACATGAGTGAAAAGTAATCATTGAATGAGTATAATACAAAGACAACAATTCCTACCAGAAAAGAGACAACAATTCTGAAAACAAATTAGGAAAGATGTGTACACTTTGATCTAGTGCTTGATGATATTTATAGTAAGGAGCTCTAAAGAGAGAGAGAAAAAAATTATATCTGTCAAAAACAATCTAAATTTTTCAACAATACATTATATTTCTCTCTTTCTAATAAAAAATTACAACTTTATATCATAGCATTGTTTTTTATTATTTCAATAATTTTATTATTGTTCCACATTTTAGAATGGCTAACACATCTATGTAACTGATTCAAAGATAACTGAGTTATCAGTTCAATTATTGAATTAAATGATTATCCAGCTATTATTATTTGGAAATAAAAAACAAGGAGTGTGGAACACATAAGCCTGACCATTTGGACTTTGATTAACCTGATGAGAATTACCTTCTTTTTCATAATTTCTCTGAAAAAAAATATGTATATATTCTGGAAAGACTCTGGACTGCAGTGGGCTATTTAAAAAACTGCTTAACTCCATCTTTTAATTGTAATAAAAAAATTGATTGTTTAATGCTAGTCATTTTAATGACTTAGGTACGAAACAAATATTTTTCACAATAATAGTTTTCAACAAAGAGCTATAATTCACTTCCCCCATTTTTGTAATATTCAAATTAAGAAAAATACATTTTTGATTTATTAAGTTATTAAATATGAAAAGGTCCTAGTTAATCACTGCACTAATAATGACTATATGACTATTTTATTGTTTAAAAATAAAAGTATCAATAATTTTAATTCTCTAACATATAAAAATACTAAAACAATTCTCAAAATATATTTAGATCTATACTTTTTATTATAATATAATATCAAAAAAAAAAACTTTATGCCAAGTCTCATATAATATAAGGAAATTTGCTATACAAAAAATAATTCTCAAATGAATATAAGTATACTTTTCTAAGAAAATAACACTTTGAATCTATTTTTTTTTTGCTTCTGAAAACATGATATAATTAACCTATTTTTATATTTTATAATTAATGCAGATTTCATTAACAGCAGTATTTCTCTCTATTGTAGCTCACAATGAAAGACATATGTCTATAATTGAAAAGCATTTGATGACACAAATCCACATGTTAACACCTTTATTGGCTCTATGCTTCTCAAGTTAATGATTTGAAATTTCAAACACCCTAAGACATTGAACCTAAATATTCTTGCTTATATAGTTATATAGCCTGACAATCTTGTAACTTTTATCAATCAGTGATCATTGATTATTAAAGGATTCAGAGTAGAATACAGCTGTAAATGCAGATATTAAATGTAACCTAGGAGTCAAGTGATAGTGTTTTGATATTGCTGTAGATTAAAATGCTTTGTAACATTATTTACCTATTTCTATTTATTGATCAAAAAAAAAAAAAAAATCCAAAAAGGCAATTAAAATTCCTATTTAAAAATAGAAGAGACAACAAAAGCTGATGTATTCTATTCTAGCTGATAAAGCATACTTTTATTATATGTCAAATTTTAAATAAATGGAATAAGATTTATTTTTATTCCTTATTTTATGCAAAATATATTTTATCAACATTTGACAGAATATCCAAATAAATATTAGTAAAATCTTCCTGAGATTTCTGTTCTTCTAAATCAAATAAAGATAATAAGTTAAACTTTATTGTACAAATAAAAGATTAAATATTATGTGTTGACTATATATAATGAATAATTGTAATAACAATGAGATAATAGAAATAAAATATTAGTCTGATATAATTAAAAAAGTATATGGAAAGTATAGAAAGATGGTAAAAATTCCAAACAAAATAATGAAAATACTGTAATTTGGACTATAATATATAAAATGTGTATTGTCTAAAATTAGGCTATTGGTAGCCAATTAAAAATATTTTTTACAAAATTTGAAAAAAATGCTATTATGTATTGGCCACATAGTGCTCTAGGCTTGTGATACAGATTTTGTTTGGGAATAATAGTTTGGAACCAATCTGAGATTAAGAACAAAATGACTGGATTTTAGGCTTACTACTGATACTTCTTTCATAATGGAAAATAAACATTTACTTAAAAAACTGATTTAATGGAAAAGAAAGAGAGCAAGAAGGAGAGAAAAGGAAAGAGCAGGAAAGATATAAAAAAGAAATAATTTCCTGATTGTTACTTTATTTTAATATATTATTTAAATATTGTTAAGAAAAAATGTTAGTGTTAGCAACTAGGAAATTAATAAATAAGAATTTATTTGGTTTAAAAGTGAAAACTAAAGTTGTAAAAATAGAAGATAAAAACAAAGAAGTAGTAATAATATTTGGCAGTTCAATCCAATATTTGGACACTTAGTTAAGAAAAAAAGCATCCACTCTAGAAATGAAGACATCTCAAAACAGTAATATACTGTATACACATATATGCATTTTAAAAATATGTCCATAAAATGCTCACAAAGCTATTACATACTTCTTTCATGATTTTAATATGAAGAACAAATAAAAGCTTATATAAATTAGATCTTAATGATGAGATATAACACTAAATATTGAGATATTACAATATTCTGCTGTTAAGAAGGTGTTATGCACTGATAAATTACTACTAACGATGATAAATCTGCTTCAAAAATTAAGCCTAATTGAATCAATTTTTGAGAACCTTTTAAAATAACTGGTAAATATATTAATTAAAAACTGAAACAAAAAACCTGTGACACTATTTCTCCATACATCGTTTTTTGTATTTGTTTAAAGGCTAAAATCACTTGTCAAATTCATCATTTTGGTTGGAACATCTTTTAAATTCATTTCCTTGTTCCTTAATAGTTTACAATCAATATGCAAAATTTTGTATTTGCGTTGGCAGAAAAATCAGGATTAAAAATAAAAATATCTGAGGAATAATTAACACAGTGATTATTTACTGAAAATCTTCAAATAGTTTTTCTGATATTCTATAGATTTGAATTTAATGCTTTTAGATTTTTTTGAAGATGATAACAGAATATGGCTTAAATATATTTCAGACAATCACCTTTCAAAATTATTATACATTAGGATAAAATTAAAAATCACAAAATTCAATCCCATGAGTCTGCCTGCAGTCAAAGAATAAACTATGAGCATAAAATATAAAAACATTAATACAAATTATACACTCATTAAAATGACAGAGAAAATAAAAATACAAAAACTATTTAATTATCAATGATCACAAATGTGGATTAAATTAAGTAGATTAATTAATGACATCTAAATCCATCATATCTGTTTTAAACAAGCAGTAAATAAATCAATAGATAATAGAAGGCAATGCTAGTAGTCTTGGATCACTACTAGCTTTGCAATCTTCATTCAGGAAAGAGGAATTTCTAGTCAAGAAATGTACCTATCCAATAGATTTTGAGTTATGAGGTCACCCACTATGTTTTTTATTACTTACTTATATAAAAAAAAAAGTTCCAGTGTGTGTGCAAATAGGTACACACTCATTGAAATCTCTATATATACACAAATAAAAATGTCAATTTATATGATTAAAATATGTTCAATCAAGACAATAAATGTCTAAGTAACAGATCTACAAAAACAATAATGTTTTTAAATAATGGTAGCAATTCAAGCTGTTTTCTAACAAGATTTGCTCCAGGTGGGACAAATATGTAAAAAGAACAAACAAATGCAAGAAAAAAGAACTAAGCTTAGAATAAGTTGTCCTGGAGATCCTGCCCTCTACGAAAAACAATCTTTTTGTAGCAGAACAACTTTAACTTAATAAAATTGTATTTGTAAAACTAAGTTTCCACACCAAATAAAAAAAACAAACTTTTACTCATACTTATTGTCTGGTGTAATAAAATAAAAAAAGCATTAATACTACATAAAACATTGCTATAAAAAGAAAGTTAAGGGGGAAAAAAGAAACCTATTACAAATACTAATCATGTAAAAGTTATGATGTTATTGCCTTAATACAATGTATTTGAGAATCTCAATTTTAATTTCATGTCATACATTTTTATTAAAGACTTTACATATTAATTTTAATTATTATTATTAAACAACTTTTACTAAATATGATCTGAAATTCATATTTGTTACCTCATCCTTTTTTTCACTTTAAATTATATAAAATTATTTGAATTCGTTAACAAGCTATAAAAACAGCCTCTTCTATTAAAGCTTCATTCACTATAATTAACTACTTCTTAAAAAATTGTGTGTACAAAAATATATGTTCGCATGTATGTGCATGAATACATACATATGTAACATATGAAACAAGTCTAACTCCAAAGTTTTTTCCCTAAATCAACTTCATGAATTTTAGTTCCAAATGTAAAAACCATTAATCAAATTTTATATATAAAATATAGATTAAAATATTAAAGATATATATAA
The DNA here is from genome assembly GCA_028023455.1 of Epiperipatus broadwayi. Classification (NCBI taxonomy): domain Eukaryota; kingdom Metazoa; phylum Onychophora; class Udeonychophora; order Euonychophora; family Peripatidae; genus Epiperipatus; species Epiperipatus broadwayi. The sequence continues at coordinate 12,059,208 of JAQFVV010006197.1, forward strand.
TATTTTAATTGTAATTACTTCTAAGAATAAAAATTAAAAAATTAATTTAAAGCTGATAATAATTATAGATTACTTACCAAACACGGATCGATTTCTTAAAATGACTGAGCTGCTAGCAGAATCATTAGCTGTTAATGTTGCAATAGATGGAGTTGATGTACAACAAGTTGCAGGAAGAAAATCTTCACCATTAGGAAACTTAGCTAAAATTATAGTAGAAGCATTCAAAAAGAAAAACTGTAATAAATTGTAACAAAAATCAGATCAGAGTAAAATTTTATAATTACTAACAGTTAATGCTGAAATGCATTTTTTAAAATTTTGCTAAGAGAAAAAATTTAAATGGAAATTTACAGAGAAAAAAAAAATTATTTATTATTTGCTGATTTATATTAATCAGAATGTAGAACATTCTCATTATTACTACTAATGTTTAGATAACCAAGTGAAGAAATATTTTACCAAATGTCATAAGAGAAGAGGTGGGGGAATGATAAACAGCTCCTAATAATTAAAGTCTGAACCACTTTTTTTTTTTTTTAAGTTAAAATATTCTGTCATTTTAAATAAGCAATAATATTCGTCACACACACATAAACACCCAAAAGACACAAATTTTAAATGCAAGCAATGACATGTTGAAATATAATTCCATTGAAATATTTATTATAAATAAATTATAAAGTAGATTAAAAAGATTACTAGCTAAATATTTAGCATTATAGTCATCTTTTTGATAAAATTAATAATAGGGGGAAAGCACCAATCATTTTGTATAAAAACAAAATTGCAATAATGAAAAATTAAGAAGATAAATTACAACTTTTATAACTGCAAAAGAATTATTATAAGCAACATATATTATATTCTTAATAGTATAACGTTTTTTTTACATTTATTAGTGACAGATGAGAAAAAAAAACAAAAGAATGAGTACAAGATATTTAAAGAATTAATCCTTTATTTATATAATAGTAGAGTAATAATTTTAGTAGTTTTCCAAATTTAGAAGTTTTAAATGCAATTCTAAGAAGTTGCTGTTCCAAAGAACAAAAAAATTTTAAATCTGAATTCTTTACATTTACTTAATAAAAAAAAATTCCTTTTCAATTAAAATCATTAATATAATAATATCCTAAAAATCGTTTCAAATTATCTGTTCAAAACATCTTTAATTAAAAAAAAAAGTAGGCTACTTAAATTTCAATCATTTTTCTTCTTCTAAAGCTTCAAAGTTATAAATTGCTATAATCATATAAAAATTCAAATTTTGATAGTAAATTTTGCATTAATATGTAAATTAAATAAATCCATGCAACTACTTTAAAACAATATTTTTATCTTAAAAAAAAAAAAGTAAATATATAAAAGTGAAACTTTACAAATATCCAAAACATATTAATACTGTAAATAAATAAAAATTATAACTAAAGATCAAAATAAATATCAATAAATATTTATACTATCTACCAATCTTCTTCAGACTAATGTAAGTATGATAAAAAAGCCAGTTAACAATAATATAAGAAGAGATTGGTAATGACTAGAAGAAACAGTTAATATATTTTAATAAAAAACAAACAAGCGCATATTAGAAAGATGTTGGAGTTTGTGACATTTAATTTATGATTTAAAATAATATAAAATCCCGACACCATCTATAATAAAATAATAAATACAATGCAGAACAGTGATTTTGTTAAGGTTACTTTGATCTTTTTGAGCTTAAATATAAATGTTTTACATTCCAGTTGTAATTAATAAGTTTTCTATGAGAAGAGATAAAAAAAAAAATTTTTTTTTAATGAAAATTTATTAAAAATAATTATTTTTTTTACAATTCAGTAAAATATCATTAATTCCCAATTTATTAATCTCTTTAAGATTTTCATATAAATATCATGATTATTGTGATGTATAAAAACATGATTTCCTTGAAAGAAAACATTTACGATATATGATCATATTTAAAATGTTTCTATAAAGTAGATTATTTAAAACATACTCCGAGATTAACTTCTTTTTTTTGTACTGTACATGACTGAAAAAAAAAAAAATTTCTTTTTTTGTGTGTGTTGTTAAGTTCAATTATAATTCAGTTATGAATAGTATGATAAAGAAGTAAAGTTAGTTTGCTCCTAGTAAATTATATATATTTTTTCCTTTTTAGACTGTTTAATTGAATATATTATTGAATTGTGAATAATATGCTGTATACATGTCACACAGTTAATCAAATAAACATAATTTATACCAAATTAGTTTTAATGGATGTTAATTGTTTGTATCATATTTCCTGTTATATAAGATATAAAATAAAATAGCAATGTAATTTATTAAAAATTTTTATGAGGGAAAGGATAACATTTTTTGAGAAAATATAAAATTTGTATTATTACACAAAAAAAATCACCTTCATTAATACAATTTTCCTTTTTTTCTTCTAATTAATTAATATTATCTAGCCATGAATTACCAATAAAAGCAATTTAAAATTGCCATCTTTTTCTCTCTGAGAAAAAAAAAAGTCCCTACAGAATAAAACATAAAGATGACTATGATCTAAATACCAATAGAAGTATGATGCTTCTCTCACCGATAGTGAATGAAGATCTATAACATATTACAATTGTTTGTTTGTTTTTTAATCAGTACATCAACACTCATTATATTACACAGATTAACTGTTAATAACAAGCTATAAATATACTTTTATTTGAATAATTTTGGTAATATATTGTAATGTTCACGGCACAATTAGGATTTTATTATATGATTTACGATCTTGTATTCAATGACCAAATTGCATTGGATTATAAATTACCTATCTGCATCATTTTAAGCAACTTATCTGCAATTATTTTTCCTGGTTACTTAATCCTATTTTAAACAATTTAACCCTACTTGCAAAAAGAAGGAAAAAAAGGAAACCAGCTTTTATTTATTTAAGGTGCCAGAACTCGTATTAAGAGTTTACTGGTTACTCCCCCCCTTTTCTTAACCGAATACTAAATGACCTATTTAAAATACCTGGAGGATTGTATTTTACAGTACAGAATCAGCAGTTTATCCACTGATTGGCCATCATAGCGAATTTTCTAAGAATTTCAATAAACAATATTTAATAATTAACACCAATGTAAGTTATATTATTAATTTTATTAATCTACTAGAATATCTTTACTAAGGTTAGAATAACAACAAATTTAACAATGATAATAACAAGAGAGATTAAATAGGGTGAAACCCTTTCTAAAATTTTTATTAAACTTAAGCACATACATAATATGACTGTTCTAGTTCGAGGGAAAAAAATAGTTTGAGAAAAATAGATCACTTTAAATTACATTCAAATATCAGCCTTTCAAGCTAATTGTGCACGCGCTTTGCGAGTGTTAATAATAATAAATGAATACTTTCCTTTCTAATACAAGATATAGTATTTATGCAGGAATAAAATGAATCCACTTATTCCTACAACTCAAATGCTTATATATGAGCAAATCTGAAGTACTGGCAAGGAAAGCGTGAGGAAAGACCACTCACTTTAAATTACTATTTATGATGTCTGAATGAATGACGTCGTTCCTTGCCAGTACTTCAGATTTGCTCATATATAAGCATTTGAGTTGTAGGAATAAGTGGATTCATTTTATTCCTGCATAAATACTATATCTTGTATTGGAAAGTATTCATTTATTATTATTAACACTCACAAAGCGCGTGCACAATTAGCTTGAAAGGCTGATATTTGAATGTAATACAATTGTAAACACAGTGCTATATAAAAATAAATGCTTATTTACATATGATCACTTTAAAGTTTCTTACCGGTAAGTTATTGTTAATATAGCACATCATAAGTTCTACCATGTATGGATTTATTTTGAATGACTGGAGCAGCACTTAAATAATTCGTGGGTTTAAATTCTCTAGGAGATGACTTCACTCAGGGTCTTATGCAACATCGGGCAGAAACAACACCGGCAAATGATTTCGTCTATTCATACATTTTAAGATAAGCTGGCACACTGATGAGAGTCCTTTGGTATGCTCTTCATGACTTTGTGCAAGGTTTTCTTTTTCTTTCTTTCCCAATTGATTTTCTCGAAAGCACAGCTCTGAGGTTTCTCCATACTTTTTTCTTCTCTATCTACCATGCGCTTTCTCTTTTATATCATTGATCTCTTTTTTTTGTCTCTGCGCATCACCTGTGGACACCTATTAGTTCAACTCAATTTTTGTATAATTTCATCTTCAAATTCATGCTTTCTCTTCTTGAAATCGTCATCTTTAATTAGTGATCAACTGCTATGCTTTGTGTGGTTAATAGCTTTTTGTGATAAGAAGTTATTTTCTTACCTTTTTTTAAATTTAATACACACAAAAATAGTTTTCTCCCTTTCTCTCTCAAGTTATTTTTAAGACAAAAAATGTATACAACCCACATTGTGCAAATCAAACTAACCAAATATTTAAAATAAATAGAATATTCTCACTTAAGTAATTTAATTTGTACTAGAATAAATACAGTACAATATATAATAATTTTTAAAGAGATTTTTGTAAAAAAAAAAGTTTTAGATGATAAGAAATAGTTACATAAGTATTTTGAGTTAAGCAAATTAATGTTATTTTATTCAAACATTATTTTTAAGCATGTATACACAAAAACATATATATATATTATCAGATGTTTTCTGTCTCTGAAAATATCTCAGACTTCTCCACAAAAGTCTGTAACAAGCTTTTATAAAATGACTCATCAAACTTTCTTAATTCATTATTATACTTGAAATAAGATATTTGTAATTTCTTGATATCAAGTGAAGAATTGATCTATTCCATCAATTATTATTTCTTTTTGATTTACATTTGATCCAATTCCAACTATTTTTAAAAAAATAGCAAAGGTATCAGTCTAGACTAAAATTCATTCATTTCTTATTCTTTTCCTTATTGTCATTCTGATTATATTTCCCATTCACATCATAAATCTTTGTTTTATTTAAGAACTCAAAGATCACATTTTATAAAAGTAAAATAAAATAGAAAAGAAGACATTAATTAAATAGACATTCTTCCTTTAAATATAATATTACCCCTAAAATGTTTTCCATTTAATGTAATTCTTATAATTACTTTTTTGTATTTTACTTAGCATCAAATGATTCAAATAAACATAATTATGCACCTCTTCAATTTTATTTCAATAATTATAGTAGTCCTTCAGCAATATAAATTTGCTTAACATTAATTTTACTAAATTTTCTTTAAATAAATACTTGGTTGGACATTATTGGATATTGCAAACATGATTTAGGTAACTATTATTTACCTAGACTTCTGACATTTCTTTATCAGATCTTTTAAAAAACTTCTTTTTCAATAATTTATATTTAACTTTATGTGATATGGCATTTTTTTGTACTAACTTTTTCATAATTTCAATGTGTTTTTGAATTTGATGATTTTATTACCAGATATATATATATATTGTGCACACATGCAAATTAAGTCCATCCAATGTTCATATTCATTATATCTTTGAATTATTTGATTTACTTTGTGTAGATGTCTTGCAACCTAAATGTTCAAATGTCTCATCAAAATACAGTCTTTTTTTATAATTTTCTGCATAAAATTTTAATATACAGTGATCAAATAATGGATAAAAAAAAGTAATGCCTTTAAAAATTCTTAAATCTTTTCTAGCATTTTTTTGTGGAAAATAGTATATTAATACAAAGAAAAAAAATTTATACTGTAGACAATATGCAATAAATACCACATGAGTTTGTAGATAATAATTACGGTAACAAAAATAAATATAAAAACAATAAATATAAAAACAATATTTATCAACCACTAAGCCAGGTTTTGATACGGACATGACTGACATGAGAGATTAGTAAGAAAGTGATGGCATTCCCAATTGTATATAAGGATAAATTAAAGTGGTCATAGGTTTTAATAAAATTGCATATTTGCATGAGTAAATACATATGTGTAAATGCACACATATTTACATATGCAAATTTATTCAAGTCTACGACTAATTTAATTCATCCTTATATACAGTTGGAAATGCCATCACTTTCTTACTAATCTCTCATGTCAGTCATGTCTTTATTGAAGCCTGGATTAGTGGTTAATAAATATTGTTTTTATACTTATTTTTGTTGCCGTAATTATTATCTACATATTTATGTGGAAATTGCTTATTTATTATATATTATTATAATTGTTGGATATGTTATTTTCTTACGAGCATCTTGTAAACAAAAATTATAATCCTTTTATAATTAATTCACCACAGCTTTAACTGTCCCCCTTCTCACTCAGTGACTTTCCATTTTTCATATGTGAGATGCAAAAGACAGTGTAGCTCAGATTTCATCTGCATCTACTTAATTTATTCTCTTGCTATCAAATTCTTCTATAAAAATATTCCTTCAATACAAAAATGAGGAAAATTCATTTAACTTTTCCTATAACCTTCTTTTTATTAATATCATGGTTCCATATCACTTTTTAAATATGTTTTCCTATTTTTCGCTTTTTTTTTTAATTTTTCATATTTTCAATAATTTTTTTATTAAAAAAATTATATACATAAATTACAATTTAAAAAATTCTTAATGATTAAAATTGCTCTTTAAAAATTAATTTTTGTTTATCTTCCAGTTCTTTTTACTTTCTCAGTATTATTGTGATTAATTTTTTTTTACCATTTTTTAAAAAAATGTTCTTTCCACCAACTAAATTACTAGTTTCCACAATGCAATAACTTACTACTCATTAATTTAAATTTATTTAATTCATGATCTCTTTAAGAGCTGAAAACATGTTTTCAAGCTTCGCCTGAAAGACTGGTAACAGTGTATTAAGATTTTTCTAAAACTATATGTGTAGAATTCTTCTTCAACAGTTGCAATTTAATATTAAAGTACAAATAGTATTTTACAAGCCTATGATCAACACCCGTAATATGGCTATTAAAATACAGCACTATTATACTTTGAGTGAGGTAAAACAAACCATTATAAAATACAGGACAAAGATCTCTCCAAAAACTCTTCAAATAAGTGCATATTATAATAATCATTTATAAATTAAATTTTCTAGAATCATTTACTAAATTTATAAATAACAACATCTCTGATCAATCCACTAGTCAGATAAAAAATTAATTAATTAAACTCAATATTTAATCACTGTTATTTATTTAGATGATCGTTAAAATTAGCAGAATATATATGTAAGTAATCAACTCTTTTAGACTTATAATGCACTCTTTTAAGCATGTAATAAATTTTAAATTATTGATCAACATAAAATCCTCCAGATCAATCTCGATCAATCTCTATCATTATCATGTATATTATAAGTAATTCTCACTCATCAGGTAAGTTGAAGACCTGAAACAACTGAATATTACAACACAAATAATAATCAGACTTTTTTACTTATATATCTTAATTACAACTGATTTGATTTTGCAGATTGAATGTTTTAACAATCTATCATTTACACAGATAATATTCAAACTATAAAATCTTCAATAATATTCATATTTCAAAATAAGTTGGGATAATTATTATCTACATTACAAATCGCCCTCTCCCTAAAAAAAAAAAAACCCCAAAATGTGATCCTATTGAAAATGTGATGCATATTGAAAATTTATTTTTCTTAAGTATTACGATTGTGACTTTTGATGTAAGATAAAAATATAATAGATAAAGCCACAATGAAGGTTTCCACATTTGGAATATTGTGCCCTCAAAGCACATATTAAGAATATTATCTATAAAATGAATACAGTATTTAACAATAAATTTATATTTTATTATTACTATAATAAATATTTTCACTTAAGATATAAAATAGAGTAGTTTTTCTTTTACTTGTTTATGTATTTCTTCATTCTTTTAAATTGACAACATTAATTATTTTCATCTTTTTATTGATTGCATGACTAGTCAAATGCCTTTTTTTTTCTCATGTGCCATAGCATCAGCCGGGAAGCGAACTCACTAATCCAGGACAACTGCTTATAAAGCAGCCGCCGCTAACCTCTCGTCCACCAATGATTGACGAGTCAATGCCATTTGGATAGCAAAGTAGCAGGCTGAACATAATGCACTCATTCATTGAAAAACACTGAAATGCTATTGTTTTTTAACATTTTTCTCAAGGAATGTTTAATCTCAAGTAGCATCCTCAATAAAAATTTTTATCAATTTATTAATTAAATACTTCATATAAAATCAATCTAAGATTTTATATTCTTGCCAAAATTAATAATTTAAGATTATATAATGACTTGATAAAATATGGATATATTATAAAAACAAAATTAGAAAATTAAATGCAACATTTATAGTAAGAGAATGGTTTTAAGCTTTTATATGCTGGCAAATAGTTAGGATATAAATTTAATGTTTTATTTTGAATTTTTATATATATTTGTGAATATTATATATAGGTAGTATTTATCTAGTAAAAAAAAAAAAAAGTATATCTATTTCAAATAAAATAATTTTGAATTATATTTGAGTTAAATAATGTTATATGTTTGGTTTTATAATCAAAATATTTATTTAGCAAATATATAATTTATCACGATATAAAATATACTGTAGGCTAATTGAATGCTCAGTAAAATGTTCATAGTAAAAAAGTACGATGCATTTACTATTGATTGTTTGAAAGTTTGTGATCATGGCATTTTACTTATAGTTACCTGTTAGACTATTTCCATCATCTAGTTGAAATTGTTAAATGTTATTTTAAAAAATTCAAACTTTTCTTTATACTTATTCAAATATATGCAACTTTTAGTAATAACATACAAATTAGTCTGCAACACAATGTTTTGGGTGATATTATTTCTTATCTTTTAAGGTGTTGATGATGAACAGTAATAAGTAGTAAAGTAATAAACAAGGGTCCTTTACATTCATGAAAACTGAATTTAAGATAATGCACTGACTAATTATCTAGTTGATTAGTGCATAAATGTAAATCCAATATTTATCAATCTAAAAGTTATCAGCTCATTTCTATGTTAGCTATCACCGATTAGATCAGTAATATCTGAATAAAAAAATTGAAAAATTACTTACTTAAAACTTTATGTTTTATACTAACTTGCATGTTATTACTAGCAGTTGAATGTATTTAGAAAAGTATAAATAAATATGAATTTTTCTAAAATAATATTTAACAATTTGAACTAAATGAATTATAAATGTATTTATTATTTTAAACAATTCAAAACAAAGCAAAACTCTCCATATAGTAGTGCCATCTTGTGCTAACAAGAGCAATCAATGGATGCCAGAAGGCTTGTGCATAAAGTCCCTATTTAGTGCCTACTCATCCAATATCCCCAGACTAGTTTCTGGCTTGTGGCCTTCATCAGTGAGGAGCCTTGGATCTGAGAGCACTGCACCTAGATCTTAGGATCTAATGCAACCCTCCAGCACCCACCTTTTAACTCTATTTAACTACAAAACTATGAGAATGAAATTGAAAACACAATTAATATTTTCAATCCAAGCTCAATAGCTTATATAGTCATATGGGTCTGAACTCAATTCAGCACCCATACATTTTGGTGTCTTTGGCTCTTTAACAACCATAGCCACCACTATCCTATTAGGCAGGATTGGTGTTAAACCACTAAACATCACATGATCACTATCTCATACTAGCACATAATTGTTATTAAATAATGCAAAACAAAGCAAAACTCTCCATATAGTAGTGCCATCTTGTGCTAACAAGAGCAATCAATGGCACTACTATATGGAGAGTTTTGCATTGTTTAATAATAATTATGTGCTAGTATGAGATAGAGATCATGTGATATTTAGTGGTTTAACACCAATCCTGCCTAATAGGATAGTGGTGGCTATGGTTGTTAAAGAGCCAAAGACACCAAAATGTATGGGTGCTGAATTGAGTTCAGACCCATATGACTATATAAGCTATTGAGCTTGGATTGAAAATATTAATTGTGTTTTCAATTTCATTCTCATAGTTTTGTAGTTAAATAAAGTTAAAAGGTGGGTGCTGGAGGGCTGCATTAGATCCTAAGATCTAGGTGCAGTGCTCTCAGATCCAAGGCTTCTCACTGATGAAGGCCACAAGCCAGAAACTAGTCTGGGGATATTGGATGAGTAGGCACTAGATAGGATTTTATGCACAAGCCTTCTGGCATCCATTGATTGTGCTTGTTAGCACAAGATGGCACTACTATATGGAGAGTTTTGCTTTGTTTTGAATTGTTTAATAACAATTATGTGCTAGTATGAGATAGTGATCATGCAATGTTCAGTGGTTTATTTATTATTTTCTGTATAGATATTTTAAATCAGATTATTATTTATGATTAAAATGGTATAATATTTTAAATCAGTTCAGACAATATTTATATACTATTATGTTAAAAGCTGCTTAGTCAATTACATTGTATAAAATATTGAAAAGATAATTTCAATTTGGGTTATTCCATGAGTTGATGTACACATACATATACTACTATGCTCTCTTATTTAAGACTGCATCAAAAATCTTCCAACCACAAACAAAGAAGCACTGAATATTAATTGATTGGAGCACTGAATATAATGCACCAGGCACATCTTATCAAGAGAATCTAGATCTGTTATGCAATATATTTTTTTGCTTTGATTCTTCTAACCCTTTATAATACACAAGAATATATTCAATACCAAGAGATTTTTGAGAATATCTGTCTGTAGCAAATTATCTTAATTATTTGTAACCATTACGATAATTTATTAGTTATTTTTATTCTTTATTTCCCAAAATATTGACCCATGCGATTCTGAAAAACATTTTTGACTAACTATAACTATTTTCTTACATAATAAGACACCAGTTTTACTATTTTTATTTATTTATATATTTTTAAAATATTTTTTACAACCTTTAATGTAAAAGATTTCTAATGCTTTTAGTTAATTTATAAACATTATTGGAATTTTCATGCATATCATAGGCAAACAATAATTACCATGCAAAAAGGGCAAAACTGATTCTGCACTATATTATTATAAAAAGAAGTCCCAAGAGAGAAGACAAGCAGATTAGGGTTATGTTTTACAATTAGCCAACCTTCTAGCATGTTATCAAAGGCCGCCAAGATGTCACTAAATAAATTGTGATCTAACTCCATGGGACTGCTACTAGAGGAATGTGAGCTCGCATTGCTACTCGGACTATCTGTACTCCAAGCTCGTATCAGACGCACAGGAGTTTGTATTTCATTCTTGTCTATATGTTAGAAAATAACAAGCTTTAAACAAAATAAATAAACATACAAACAAACAAAAAGAGAAAAAATAAAAAAGAAAAAAAGTTAAAAATATTTAAATAATAAATGTTAATAATATTAAAAAACAAACAAGAAAATTAAACAACATCAAATAAATACATGCAAATGCTATTACTGTTTTTTTCTTTTTTGTTGTTGTTATTATTATTATTATTATTATAAAAGATGAAATATATATAAAGGTATGCAAATTAAAAATAATAAAGGCATTCAAAGAACTTAATTTAAAATATTTAAAACAATAATTTAAAAGATAATTTAAAATATAAATAATTAAACTAAAGAAAAAAATATCTAAACATTACATACATGGATTATGAAAGTATGGGAATACGTTTTTTTTTTAATATTACTTTTTTGAATTATTAGCAATACTCTATGTATAGTAGAATACATATATAAAAGTTTGTGGAAAACAATTTTAAGGAATATGGAAAATTTAAATTCTTTACAAAAATTTATGGGAAAATTAGAAAGAACAAGTGGATACAAACCAACAGTTGCAATTATGCATCAAATATTATCATTATAAATGAACAGGTTTAACGATTGTTTTTGAAATATTGATAATCTATAAATACTAAGTGAAATAATTTAAAGATATAATAAATATGATCTATATAGTAACCTTCAGTGATTACAAAAAGTATTTAATTCTTAGAAACATAGTGTAATATGTCTGAGATTAAAATCTTAAAAAATCAGAAGATTAAAAAGATGGTGACATTATTGCATTTTTCATAAATAAAAATACTACTTCAATTATTAATGTCTCCAAAATTATTCAGTAATTTTAAAAGCTTCTAAAGTTTCATGTTAGAATCTGACTTCAATTTTGTTGAACTTATTAATAAGATTTTTGATACTGTGCTGATTTAGCAATTTGTTTAAAATTAGTTTTATAAAAGGACATGAATAATTGTAAATATTGATCAATTTCTGATTTTATGATATTCATATCTGAAAATATTATTTTAATAATATATAGAACTGAAATAGAAAATCATTTTATATGCAATATTTTGTCAAAATTAAGAAGAAGAAAAACAGGAAATCTATCAAAATTTGTCACGATCAACTGCTTAATCATTAATGATAGTTGAGCACCATTAATATAAACCATGTAAGATTTGTTGTGAATGATGATATTATTTTTGAAAATACAGTTGTTAATTTTACAATTAAAAAAATTGTGAACTATATTTCTCAAATATAAAGAAAAACTTGAAAAAAAAAAAAAAATGTAATAAAGTTAAAGTAATGATTAAATGAATATAGTTTTATGAAATTATAGTTAATGAAGAGGAAAGGAAAATGTGTATAATTGGATTTATTCGGTATCAATTAATATTAATTAAAATAAAATAGAAAAAATAATTAAAAAGTTAGGATGAGATAATGAAATAACAAGTTTTTTGTAAGATTGTTTTTTAAAAAAACCACTTGTGATAAATTTTTGTGGAAAAGTATTAAAAAACTTTGGCCTGATAATAGATGATGTCAATAATTCACAAAAAAATAAAATATCTGTTATTTTACTATCTTTACTTAAATTGTGAATATATATGGGCATGAATAAAAGGTATAGCTAATGATCACATTATTAATTGTAGATATTTTCCAGGAGACTAATGTAAGTTCAGATAATGGTTTGGTGGTTACAAATATCAAACTGAAACAAAAATTTAAATGAAAATTATTTTCCGAGCTAAGGTAACTTAGTAAGGTAGCTAAGGCAGAAAATAATTCAAAATGTCAACCAATATTTAAAAGAATCAAAATATACATATAAAAAACAAAGATCAAATTGAAGATTTCAAGAAGTTGTTAAAATTTTGAAGAAAGCTGCTACCAATGTTATATGTGAATAAAATAAAATTAGGAAAAATTGATTACACAAGAACCACTGGAACTAGTACAAGAAAAAAACTTGTAGAAAAATAGAAAAGCCAATTCAGAAATTGTAGAACAGCAATATAAAATAATTAGCAATAAAATAAAATAAAAGACTAAAATGTTTAGACAGTCAGGTATATAGCCATAGAAAAATGTCATGAAAAATAAAAATTATTAGACATATAATATAGTAATAAATCTTAATAGGAAATAGCAGTTAAAAAATGGAAAAATATTCACTGGCAAGAATGAAATTTTAAAATGATGAACAAAATTATTTATAGCAGATTTCAAAAAAAAAAAAAAATAGAGAAAAACTTAGTTGAGATTGAGACACTATCCTATCAAAAGTAAAAGTTGATAAACTACTGCAAGAAATTTAATAAATCAGTGAATAAAGAACTCTGGACAATCATCAATATAAGCAGATAAAATTATTAAAACTACAAATGGCCAAACAATAAAATAATATGTTTTTTTTTTTTTGCAAGAAATTTAATAAAACAGTGAATAAAGAACTCTGGACAATCATCAATATAAGCAGATAAAATTATTAAAACTACAAATGGCCAAACAATAAAATAAAATGTTTTTTTTTTTAAAAGATATCGTTTGAATTTTTTCAGTTATTTATTTTGCAGATAATTTACTTATAAAAAATTTACAGGTTGTATAACATTTCATGAAAAGAAAATAAATATATAAAGAAAGAACAATGCCTCTACTGATTTATTGTTTAATATCATTACTATATCTTCCTTACAAGATATGTGAAAGAAACAAGAACTTTGAAAAACTACTATAAAGAAGTTTTATCTTTAACAACAAATACTGAAAAAGGTTTTCAAAATAAATTAAAAATTGGTCGTTACCTTTATTGATTTATTTCAGCTTATGATTCTGTTTGGAAAAGTAATCTTAATAAAAATTTCTAAAATACTTAAATGCAGGAAAGCTATTAATTTCCTTGACAAAATGCTCTCCAATAGAAAAATTGAAGCACTAAATGATAAGTCATAGATGATACAAAATTTTACATAATGTTTTACCAGTGGATATTCAGTTCTTTCATTTATTTTATTTAAAACATTCATTAGTAATCTAGATACAGAACACACAACATATATCTATATTAATAACATTGCTTTAACTTCATAAAAGAGATTTTTTTCTAGAAATAGAAAAGTCTCTCAATAAAAATATAAAAAATTTGGAAATCTTTTTCAAACACATTGAGGTTTCATTCTTAATCTAACAAAGACCATATGCTCAACTTTTCATGTAAATAAAAGAAACTTCACAGTTTAGAATATAAATTTTTGCAAAAATACATTGAAACATAATCCTACCTCATTCTATTTAGTAGTATCTTATACTAAAGAAATAATCTAATTTCTTAAATTTATCTAATGTTCCAGCTAAAACAATTTCTAAAAATATTTTCTTTGGAAAGCTGGCTGTCACTACTTGGGGTATTAATAAATGCCTCTATTATATTCAATTAAATATTGTCATGAGAAATATTATTGGTACATTCAAATGTATTCCACTACATTAACTTCATGGTATTTCACATATTTCTCCACCAGATATCAGAAAAAAGCCTCATAACAATATATGGAAAGCTGTATGTAGATCACACTTGCCAATAATCAAGATATAGTTTCACCATTCAAGTCTTGTTTCAAATCAATATTCATGAATCTAAAGGTAGATTCCCATGCTACTACTATTACTGGTCAAGCTAGCAAGATGTAACGAAGAGAGGAAAATACCCCCCCCCCAACATTGTGTTATATACTAACCTGTGTACTATTACTAACAGTTTATGTAACTGGAAAGTTTAAATAAAAGTATGAATTTTTCTACAAGCATTAAATATTTAATATTAGATGGCAAAAATAGTCCCAACATATAATTACTAATAATCTCTTAAGTGGCTTGCTTGATAGGAAAAAAAAGAGAAATATCTCTTAATCTATAAAGAAAATACAGTGTAAACATTCAAAATATTTAATAATTTCAGTAGAAATATAAATGCATAAGTAATTAAAAAAAGTATATATGTAAAAAAAAATGTGTATGTGCATGCAATGTAAAGCTTTTTTTTTGTTGTTGTAATTATTAATATTTTATTAAATATATTGGAATATACAAATATAAAAACTTTTTTTTGATTATTAACATATGTTTATAATAGATACATAGTAAAATCAAACAAAAATTTAATGATAATCTGTTGAGAAATGTTGACTATATAATTAATATGAACAAAGTAATCACACTCCTAATTATCATTCTATTTTAAAACATGATATATAGTATGATGTGAACATCTTCAGATATTGCTAAGACAAAAATATTATAATGATCTGTAATAAATGGTCTATTTATCTAGTGCTTGACTATATATATAATATAAAGAAGAGAAATAAATCTTCAATCATGCACTTTTACGAATCTACATATACTCAACCATAGATGGACCACTTATGCTTAGAGCTTATTATTATATAAGCAAGCGTTTGCTCACTGTGCTGGAATCAGGGCTTTAATTTATTGTGTGCCTGATATATAACTTGATAAAACAATTGTACAAACTTATTCATTCTATAGCAGGAGAGAAATAGAATCTCATTTAACTGCCTGCGATTAAAAATAAATATTAAATTTTGAATTTACTGTAATAAATAAACTTCCAGTCATGCAATTTTATAAATTTACATGCACTCATCTATAAGCAACAACTTAAGTGGGCCACTTATGCTTAGAAATTAATCATTATATAAGCCAATCTTTGCTCACCATGCTGAAATCAAAGCTTTAACCTATTGTATGGTTGATATATAACTTGATAACTAAATTGTACAAACTTATTCATTCTATAGCAGAAGATAGAATCTCATTTTTAAACCCCTGTGATATAACTCTCTCCAGCTATAAAATGAATAAGTTTGTACAATTCATTTATTAAGTTATATGTCAGGTACACAATAGGTTAAAGCCCTGACTTCAGCATGGTGCGCAAAGATTGGCTCATATAACGATATGCTTTTATGGGTGAGTACGTGTAAATTTGTAAAAGCGCATAACCGGAGGTTTATTTCTCTTCTTTATATTACATAAGTGACTGCATTATATAAGTAGACTATTTATTACAGTAAATTCAAAATTTAATATTTACTTCTAATCGCAGATGGTTAAAAATGAGATTCTATCTCTCTCTTGCTATAGAATAAATAAGTTTGTGCAATTCATTTATCAAGTTATATATCAGGCACACAATAAATTAAAGCCCTTATTCCAGCACAGTGAGCAAACTCTAAGCATAAATGGTTCACGTATGTTTTTTAAACTGATGCTTATGGGTGTGTATGTCTAAATTTATAAAAGCGCATGACTGAAGATTTATTCCCTTCTTTATATTATATAATGAGCTTCATAATTTAGACCAACAAATTAGAAACAAATTTTACTTCTCTCATAAATATTAAGTGATAAATATTCATTTACTCTTTAAAATTTATCTGCTTTATGAAATATTATAAGCTTATAACCCTTTATATACATTGTAATAATAATGTAGTTAAAAATATAAATAAATAAAAAGTCTAAAAATATAATAAATTTTAAAATAAATAATAATAATAAGAAACATAACATTTTAGATAAAAACTACATTAAAAAATATAATGAAAAATCAGATAATTGAGTGTATGAAATGAAATGCAAAAAATGCTAACTTAATAATATTAAAACTAATTCTGTTGGAGAAACAAAAATTCAATTTACAGAAGGCTAACACAACATAAATATGATTAAAAAATCACTGATTTATTTACATTCAATAGAAACAATTCATGATTTTTGCGAAGATAGTATTAAAATGATTCAATATATAAATGACAAGAGAAAAAGAAAAATCAAAGAAGTTATCCTTATAAATAACATCAAATCACATTAAGTAATGATTTTGGCTTAAAAACTGTTTTCATTCAATTAGGATTGGAATAATTTATAAGAGATCTAAAATAAGTTATATAAAAAATAAATTTAAAATACAAATTGGTGACATTTGAAAAAACTGAATAATAATAATGTGGTAATAATATTGGTTAGGTAAGAAGTTAAAAAATATTTATAAATACATTTTACAATAAGAATAATTATTAAATTTAGAGTTTACACATTAATATTTAAATTAAAAATAGAAAATTAATAAATAAATAATAAAAAATTATTAAGTTTTATAGGTTAGCTAAATTTATTTTAATTTTTACATGTATGATAATATTAATTAATATAAAATACTAAGAGCTTACAGAATTTTGACTTCTTGTAAAATTTTATGATATAAATATAGTATAGATTTTGAGTACATTAGTATATGATACACTTAAGGTACATATATATATATACATATAATTAGTATATACATTAATCATGGTATGTGCTTATATATTGTATATAAATTAGGCATAATATATATATGTATAGCATATATGATGAAAATTATATTTGGTGTATAGATGTAATAAGATATAAAAAAAAAGTCAATTTATAGAGATGTAATGTTAAATTATTTGTTTATATGATAAACTATTTGTGTATTCACATATTTAAAATGGAGGATAGAGAAGATTAAAAAAAGAGAATAAGATCTGATGAAGACTGCATGGTACAGTCAAAACTGTAATCAATAATAAGCGTTTTTTTGGTGAAAAGTGAAAAGTGTTAAGATTTTTGAAATTCAATATTATATTTATATATATTTTATAGCTCTGAAGAAGATTGTTGGTCAATCAAATCTGTAAGGTGTTTTTCTTTTCCATACGTCAAAGCATCAGCCGAATGGAAAAGAAAAAAAAACCTTACAGATTTGATTGACCAACAATCTTCTTCAGAACTATAAAATATATATATAAATATAATATTGAATTTCAAAAATCTTAACACTTTTCACCAAAAAAACATTTATTATTGATGATAAGTTTAATAAAATAACCACTGTAACAGTAATAAGAAAAGTGGATTTGTTTTTAATTCTTTAAAATCTATCTGTTTGTTAATTTCTATCATTATCAATTTTTTTTAATAAAATTCATATCTACATCATTGTAAATGTTTGTTTGATATATACACTATATATAGCTGGCATGTAAGTGATCCGCCGTGACTTTAACTTTAAAAAAAACTGACACAATGTATGTTACAATACCACATTAATAATTTTCATTCACTTCTTCCAACATATGCTATTGATCATTAATAAATCTTAAAAAAATATTTATTGATACTTATGATAAGTAAACACAAGTGCTTTTTGTACATTATTATGTCAACTATAAGATAACTGCTATTAGACAGTTTTCCACAATATTTACTATAAGTCATTTTTTTAGGTGATTAACTTTAAAAAAGTTCAGTGCTTTTAAATGCTAACTTCGAATCTATCAGCAACCAATAAATATAAATATAGATAATATGCACCAAAATAATAATAATAATAAAATAGTTGTGACATCAGAAAATTAAATACTAACTCCCAAAAATAAATAATGAATTAGACAATAAAATATTTCAAATATTTTATGGCTGAACCAGATAATAATGCAAACTCATTATGTGCTACTTGATTTACAAAAATATGGGTAGCCAAATAAACATATAATTCAATTATTATTCATTAATGAATAAAATAGACTCTTAATCCATAAGATTGTTAAAATAAACTGCTTATTTAATCCTTTATATATATTATTTATTCATTTGTATATATAAAATAGAAAAAAAAAAAATCTTTTACTTTCACTTCTATTAATAATTTCCTTTTCAGAAAATGTAATTCAAAAAGTTTTATTTATTTATGTACATTAATATATAATTGTGAAAGTATGTTTGTTTATGACTTTATAACTCAATAAATATTGAATAAATATTAAGAAATCTTGCATGATATTCTTTTTTTTTTTTGCACAGAATTTTGTTAACATATAAAATTTTGCATTAATTCTTTTAAAAAATTGTAATTTGCAATATAAAAATGTGCAGAAAATCTATATTACAATTCTTTTTGAACAATATCATAAAAAAAAAAAAGAGGGCAGCACCTATTAAAAGATGTCAGAGTTGAAAACTTTTTAAATAAAAAGTATAGTTTTGGGTAAAGAAAGGTTAAATATCATTTTATAAATATATTTTAAATTAATCAAATTATATTTATAATGACATATTTAATTTCTCATTTAAATAATGACAATTTAGATCAGTTATAGTAATGCATTTGATAAACTTTTAGGATTTCAATTAAAATATATATTTAATTAAGCATGTGTTAAAGTAAAATTTAAAATTGAACTGATACAGCAAAAGAAATATAATTGAATTTGTTAAACTTTTACCATTTCCCTTTAAATATATTCTCATGCAATAAAGTAAGATATTGTGGCCCACATATTGAAACACACATTAGAGATATGAAGAGGTATTAGTTTTTGGCAATCCAGATAAAATTTTATTAAATAAATATATTTTTAATTATTTAAACTTCATTTGGACCACA
Organism: Epiperipatus broadwayi; assembly: GCA_028023455.1. Lineage (NCBI taxonomy): Eukaryota > Metazoa > Onychophora > Udeonychophora > Euonychophora > Peripatidae > Epiperipatus > Epiperipatus broadwayi. The sequence continues at coordinate 12,079,037 of JAQFVV010006197.1, forward strand.
TACTTAATTAATCACTGTGATGTCAAATTTTATAACCATTTTTAAAATTATCACATGAAAAATATAAAATAATTTATTTTAAAATTATTGTTTATTGTATTTAATAAAAATTATATTTTTTGTGAAACTGTTGTTAATAATTATTTCATGAAAATATTACATAAATATATTTTAATTCAAACTTTCTACTAACACAAAAAGACAGTTAAAGAAATGGAGAGAATTAGCAAATAATTTTTTTATTTGGTATTCATCAAAAATGAAATACATATATTTTAATCATCAAATGTTCAATTAATACTAGGCTACAGCTAGAGTTTGAAAATGGAATATGTAAATATATTTTAATTATCAAAATTTCTAATAACAATGATGAGGCAAGCTACAGAAATGGGGTAAATTAGCTAGAGAAATTTTTATTTGGTATTCAATATATCAAAAACAAAATGGAATTTAGATAATAAAACATTAAAAAATTTCAATTGCTCAGAATATAAACTCCTTATACATATATAAATTAGAAATATATTTTAATAATCAACACTGTCTGAGAATTAAAATATATTTAAAGAATATTTATATGAAATAATAATATGTGCAGTTATAAGCAGCAGTTAAAATTGACTTACAGCATTGTTTATAAAAGTACTTGCAATAGTTATTTTTATCTGCTATTAGTATCTTGTATTATTATTTCATGTAATATTATTTAAATATATTATAATTAACTACATTACATTCTTTTAATCTAATAATGTGCAGGTACAACTTGCTTATAAAAGAGAATGGAATCAATAATTTATCTCATAATTAAGATTGTACAAAGATTAAAAAGAGATCTCTGCAAATATTTTTTTTTCTTTTTTCCAAATCAATCATTAATTAAAGGTTTCCTGAAAATAATTTTTTTCAAAAATTCACTTATAAGATAACTTTATCAGATTTTTTTTTTTTTGGCAAAGCAAGCTTCATTATATGTTTGCATGATTAATATGTATTATAATAGCTAAAAAATGTTTAAAAAACCAAAAAGCAAATTGAACAAAATAGTCGCATTGAACTGCGTTTTTTCTTTCCTTTCCTTAGCTGGGAATGGATACAGGAACATTTAGTTATTGACTACACTTCTGCTTTTTAAAAAGCTCAGGAGAAAAAAAAAAATCAATTCAAACAAGCACAAGATATTTAATCAAATATATAATAAAATATATTCTACAAAACTATGTAGATAATTATCAACTATTACAGTAATAAAGTTTTGGTATAAAACAATATTTATTATTTTGTTGAGCCAGGTTTTTGATACAGCCAGTGTATGCTGTCAAAGCCTGGCTCAGCAAAGTACTAAACATTGTTTTATACCAAAAATTTATTACAGTAATAGTTGATAATTATCTACATACTCTTGCAGAATATATTTTATTACATATTATTATCTATGATATATAGAAAGTAAAATATTTTATAAAAATTAAAATAGTATACTTTGTTTTTATAGTTTATTAATGGACCTGTATAGTTACTGAAAGTATAATTCAGAAGATTGGGGGGGGGGGGTTAAAATAGATTTGTTTTTTTTTAGAAAGAGCATTTCTAAAAAAACAAATCCATTTAAACCATTTTTTAAATTCAAAAACTGCTTACAAAATAGGAATGAATATTACCAAATAACAAAACTTTTTCTACTTTGCATTTAATCAAAAGATGAGATAATAGTCACCAATATAGATGTTGTATAAATCAATATCTTGGATTGGGAGAAGACCTATCAATCTGGAATTGAAAACAAGAGTTTAGTTGCACTGCCATTTACTGTCCAAAGACTTACAAAATGGTTATAGATAGGTTTTAATGTGGAGGGAAAAAGACATGACTGCTATTAAATATATGGATAATAATTTAGCTTGGATGTAATCTAGCAACAAATTCAATTACTTTTCTTTTGCCTGAAATGCTAATAAAGTCTTAAATCTAACCTAAGCAACAAAAAATATTTAAAATTATTTTATATAAAAAATTATGTTTTTATATATTCATTTATATATATATGGTTTTATATATACAGAAAGTAAAACACTTAATAGTTATATGATTTAACAGCACTCATAATAAATTTAAGATCTGCTAATGCAAAATCTAATATATTAATCATATTTATTAAATAAATAAATTTAGTCATTAATTTTATAATAAAATATACTTTTCAATAACTATAAAAAGGAGATTTTTTACATATAAAATAGTTGCAAAAAACTTACCAGTAGATTGAATAGCTGAAAGGTATGAATTCTGTCGAACAGCTTTGAATGATAGTTCATCATTATTGGCTGAATTAGTTATTTCTGTAAATGGCATTACATTTTCTTCTTTATTAACCTGAGTTACAGTAATACTAGGAAGCACAGAGGGTGATTTGACATCTCGATTTGGAAGATCACATGTTTCTAATTTAGGAAAATGTCTATCTACTGAATAATGATCAACTGAAATTCTTCGCCTAGGCTCACACTTCATTTCTGTTGTAGATATAGTTTCCATGCTGGCTGAGCGATTTTCAAATTGTGCTGTGCGTTGAGCCACACTACTAGCTCCTTTATATATGATGCGCTTGGGTTCTATCCGATAACGAGGAACATTATCTATATCTTGCTTGACAGTATTTTCAAACTTTTTGGCTCGCTGGCTAACTAACTGCAGTGTGGATATTCGCTGGCTCTCAACTGGCATGTTAATTGTAACACCAGAAATAGTAGTTCGAGCCATTGCTGGAGAATTTACAGAATCATTGGATTTTAATGTTTGAGTGCTAAAGGTTGGGGAAGATGAAGAGGATGGACCAAATTTTGTCGTATAGGTAGTTAAAGGTGGAGCTGAACTGCGCATTGGAAGTTCATTTGACATTGGATAAGTTACAGAACCAGGCCAAGAATTCCAGGGTTTGTCAATGTTTTGGTGATTCACAGATGTTAAATTTTCTTGAATTCTATCTAAATTTGAATTAAATGTTCTTCCAACAGTAGGTATAAAACAGTCAGTCAAATGTGAATTATGTACATTTTCATTATAATTGTTTACTAAAAATGAATGATTTTGATACCCATTACTCACTTTTGGATAGTTATTTGAAGACCCAACGTTGGAAGAAACATTTTCAGAACTTTGAGAGATTTTATTGGTAGTACCCATGACATAAATTGGGGCTGAAAATGTAGGAGCAGTACTTGGTCTAGATGGCATGCAAACAGGTCTTGTAACAATTGTATCACTGCTATTGCTACGTGTATGTAAAAGTTTTACATCTGGAAGAGGCTTTATCTTTGAAGTCCGAATATTTTCCACAGAAGGATTGAGTGCTCGCAAAGGAGAAGACACTGAAGAAAAACTAATTGGCTTAGAAACTGAAGGCAATCCATCAGGAGAAAAAGTAACAGGCTTCCAATTGGATGATATACAGGGTACAGAAGAATTAACAGATTTCCATCCTATTGATCCACTAGAAGATGGAGGAGCAACTGATCTCCATGTAGGAGCTGAATTAGAGTCAGAAGAAACCTGAGAAGGCTTCCAAGGCAAAGGAGAAAATTTTTCTAAAGCAGGAGTTGCTGTTTTCCATAAATTATTTGAATTATTTTCTGTAGAACCTGATAACTTCCATGAGGAAGCAGCAGGTTGGGCTTTTTGCTCTAAAAATGGCTGTTGGAACCTATTTACATATTCAAGTGGAATTTTATAACTAGAATTTATGTCTTTTTGCTCTTCAAATAAACTGTTTGAAGAATGCCTAAAAGGTTCTACTATTTGTCGAGGTGGAGAAAGATTTTTATTTACAGAATTGTAGGAATAAGAAATAGCTTCTTTGGCTTGTGTATGAGGTTGGAAAACTACATTAGCATTGTTAGGTGGAACCTCTAAACTATTCATCTGACCCTTTTCCAGTTTCTGGAAATGAGATAAGGCCAAATGTTTGGTGCTTGAGCGATAAAGTAATGGAGCATTAGCAAAAGAAAGAACACCGGGTTGCCTTTCTGTTTGTATTATTTTTTGTAAATTGTCTGCACTAATACTGACATCCTTCCACCCTGATTTATCATTTTTATTGCTTAAATTAGATAATACTTCTTGACTACCTCCAAGTTCGTCTGCCTTTGCTGATGTCAAGATGTGAGGAAATGACCCTGATGAAGACTCAAAGTTCTGAAAATATTTAATGTGATCCTTAGAGTTAGAAGGGACTGATAAAAACTCTGCTCTATATTTAGTAGGAGAAAGAGACTGTGAGCGAGGTAAATGAGGTGATGGCATACATATTTGGTTGTAATAGTTATGAGGTATAGCATGGTGGGGTAAATTGCTACTGTCATGAGGTTTACCCAAATAAATATCTTGACCCTGGTTATAAGCTGAACTGGAATAGGCCTAAATTTTAAAACAAATAAAAAATTAATAATTTATTTATTTTTACAAATAAATAAATAATGTCATATATTTAAAAACAAAAATAAATCATAATAATATAATAGAATGAAATATGTGATAATATTATTTTCAAAACATCATTAAATTAGAAACTATTTTTAAAGACTACTATAAACATTAAAAGTTAGAAATCAGAAGAAAACAATAATGGAAATTAATATATGTACATTAATCTATAATGAGATGTAATGCATATGAGAACAATGAGTTCATAGAGCATCCTCTATTTAAATCTGAACTTACATAAAGCCACCAAAATTTTTTTTACATATGATATTCAAATCAACTTGACACTAAATTTTTTGTGTAGTTCTGTTATGTGAATATATTTGTACAGCCTATTTTCATTTATTAAAAAAATATGTTCATATTTTACACCACTGATTACACTATAAACTATATCAGATAAATGTACAAATATTTAAATTTATTATACTTATTTTAAGTAGTTGAAAATCAATTTAAAAAATCAGAATCAATCCTACTAGTAGCATTGTGTTAGTATAAAAAGAATATATAATATAAATTAATTTAAACAAATATTTATTTAAATATATATATACAATATATTATATCACAGACATTTGGTTTAACAGAAAAATCAATATAAAAAATTTGCATGTATCCTTATTCAAAGCAATAGCAATTCGTGTACTATATTATAATTTAATGTCAATATATATAAAGTTAATCTTACACAAGTACTTAGAGCTACAGATTGTTGGATATATAATACATTATTTATAAGCTTCAAAATTAAAATAATTAATTACATTTAAAAAAAAATAACAGAAATTTGATATTTGTTCTTTAGAAACAGTTGTTACACTAAAATTGATAATTTGGATTCGCATTTTGTATTAAAGAATGGAATTCTTAAATTATATTATTGATACAAATAAATTTACTTTAGAGCTTGCTAAAAAGATATCCTGACTGGTTTTTAACAATAATTACATTATTAATGATTTTAAAAAAGAAAAGAAAAAAGGTAAGATTCTCTACTTATTTGAATAATAAATTTTGGATGCAGTTAAAAAATTTAAAGGCAGAAATTCAATAATGGGAGAGAATATTAATAATTTAATATAAGAATCCATATGACTATATTTAATAATGTATTCATCCTATCAATTCATTTAGATTTGGACAAAAATACTCTGCTTGATAGAACTAAAATAATCTTTTATAATCTCAAAAACATAAAAGCTGAACTCCTGATAAGACCTGAGTACATTAATTTCAAAACTAATGGAACTTTTTTTAGGAATATATGATCTCTTGAAGTTGTGTTCTTATCCCATTTAAAACAAATATGGAGAATAAAAAAAAAATTATAGCAGCAATCATAGAATATCATTGTTTTTCATTACAGCAAAAGTATTTTCAAGAATTTTATTAAATAGACTGTTTTTATTGACAGGTCATATAAGGAAATTATAGCAAGTAAAAATATGATTTGCTTTTATTTGCGCAGTGATAGAATGTTAGATTCTGGAATGTGGAATAATAGTATCAATTCTGATGTTGGTACTTCTGGCATTCAAACTTTTTATAAACTCTCGAGCAATAAAGTCTTTTTTTTTTTTTTTTGTGGATTTAATTAATATATGTGATTTAGATAATCAAAAAGATTTATGATAATTTTTGAAAATAACTGATTATCTACTGAAACTTAATCATATTATCCCATTGTAATGCATTTGGAAAGAAAACTGGGATAAACAAAGATGGATAGCTTCAGCATTGTTTCACATTTTTATGATGTCTTTAAAATAATTTATAGAAAACTTCATGAAATGAGCATCAAGATGTAATATAGATTTGATGGTAACGATTTTTTTATTAAATTGATGAAAATCAAAAATAAGGATTTCATTTTCTAGATTTAAAACATACAGACGATTTATGCTATTTTTGATAATTCAAGCAGTATGTTCTTAATATTTTAAATGTAATCTATAAAAATGTTGATTTACCAATTAATGTTCCATATATATATTGATTTGAATATTATACATTATATAAGGGTTTTAGTATTCAGTGAAAAAAAAAAATCGCAGTAATTGATAACACATACATAGAAAATGAAATTGGAAAGAGATTGAAAGAAAATATGTTTATAGAATTTTGTTTAGAATCAAAAAATACCTACAATTCGGTTTGAATTATTATCAGCTTGAGAATATGGATCCGTTAAAACACTTAGTAATTTTTTTAATAGAAAGATGAGCTAGATGTTAAAGAATAACACAGACTCCCATAAACTTCTACACCTTTAATAAATTAAAAGTGGGAATATTTTATCATTACAATCATTTCAATTAAATTAATTTTATATAAGAATTGATTTTATGGAAATCATTCATGGATCTATTACTGGAGTAATATAAAGATACTGAAAAATTTTCATTTGAGAACATTTCATAATATTTTAACTATATGATGGCATGATTATAACATCAATCAGTATGTTCTTCAGATAGATGAATGTGATGATAATGAATCTATTATTATAGAAATTCATGTGAAATGATTGAAAAGTGACTTCCTAAAAAAGTCTTTTGTGGTAAACTTGAGTGTGAGTATTGTAGAAAAGAAAGACCCATTTAATTTACAAAGATTATAACAATTAAAAAATTATCATAATGAATACTTTTATTGAAAATAAAATAGAATGGAGAACTACAAATAAAAAAGACGTTAATGATATTCGTAAAAAAAAAAAGTTTGCTGTAGAAAAAAATTATAAAACAGCATTATGAAATATCACACAAAATAAATAAAGAAATATGTAAATATTTTGGTTTCATGGATTGATTTGTATTAAAGGTAAGATTACTTTTAATTTAATATTATAATTTTTTCTCTTTCTCACTTTTTCTCTCCTGAAATTAGATTCATTAATGAGTTGCTGCTAATGAAAACACAATAAAATAAAGTCTTAAAAGAAATTATTACTTGTTTATTCTTTAAGAGATTCTCCTTTTAATCATATTAACACAATTATTTCTCCAGAAAGATTAATTATAAAGCATAAACAATATTTTTAATAATATGAAATATATTATTATTATTATTATTATTATTATAATTTTTCTTTTTTTAAAACTTATATCAACTTTGGAATGCACCTTATTCTTGATAGCATAAATAAGCATAACAGTGATATTTCAAATATTCAAAATCTTGTATTCTTGGGCTTTGTATAATTTCACTTTTGACAATCTTCAAATTAAAAAAACCCCTGACAGTTGCATGTGAATTTGAAAAAGTTTCTTTTATAATAATTTATAAAAAAAATGATTCTAAAAATGTTATGATTTTTTTTCAAAAAATAAATCTATAGTGCTTTGGCTATATTTTTTCACAAATGCATTGTAATCAAACCACTAAACATCACATGGTTCTTTATGCTTACACAAACTGTTTACACAGAGGCAAAACTCTCCATACTGTAGCACCACTCAGGGCAAGCTAGAGTTATCAATGGATGCAGAAAAATTTGTGCATAAACGCCATTTTAGAAAAAATAGAATGAAGATGTAGAATGAGTAGATACTAAATAGGGATCTTATGCACAAACCTTCCTGCATACATTGATTACTCTGGCTTGCCCCGAGTGGCACTATTGTATGGAATTTTGTCTCTGTGCATTGTAATCAACTTTTTTGATAGTTTGATCATAAGTCTTTGCTCACTACTTTGTTTTTTTGACTTCTTTCAATACAACTTTTAAAATAGTTATAGTAGTATTCACTGCATGTTTATAATAAAGTAATGATTTCCCATATTCAAAATGTAATCGGGAAAAACACTTTCTTATCTCAAGTATCTAGAGAAGAATAAAAAACAAGTGATTTATAAAATAAAAACAAATCTCATGAAAAAAGTTTAGAATGGATGCAAAAATTAGACTTATTATTAATAATGGGATGCATTCCATTGGCAGTTTAAATGATTTATGGGGAAAATCATAGTTGTCATAAATATAGATATACACATATATAAATACACATTTATTCTCCAATGTAAAATTTAACAAAAGATATCAGTGTTTCTTGAAATTTGTACTTTAAGTCATTAAAACTCATTGTATTCAAAAAGTGGTGGAGACAGTGGCATAATAACTTGCTGGAAACAAAGTTTATTTCCTTCAACACTAACTGATAATAAAAAAAATCCCAATCTGTCCTATAAGATAAAATTTATTCTGATAGAATATCATTAAACAGATAGATCTCAGAATTATAGACCACTCAAATATAATATATATAGCAATGAGGGATATTATTATTATTAATGAATGAATATAGCAAGATTCAAAATCAGAAGAGAATAACATCCTTATTTTAGCATTCTCCTGTAATGCATGAAGCAAGAACAAAACTTAAACATAATGAACCTTCTTGAACTATCAAAAAATAAAAAAGCAAGATTATGATACTGAAAAATTGTTACATTCTTTAAAAGAAATCTTTCATTTACAAAGAAGATCAAATACAGTTAACTTTAAAAGTATATTAAATTACTTAAAACTTACAACTAGCACTGATTTTCAAAGTATAAATGTTTTAAAAACTATTATAATTTTTTTATTTTAAATCAGTAAATCTCAAAAACAGAGCAAAATATTTGAGAAAAAAAAAGTTTAATACTTTCTCTTTAATTTACATTATAAGACATTAAAAACATTTCTTAATTTTATAAGCAACACTGTAATATATAAAATCATTAGGTTTTTAGAAAAAGAAACAGATAGTCATGATTGGTTCCTAACTAGGATCATAAAAAATGCATGATTTTATTCAATGTTTACATTATAATTTTTGTCATGGATAAGAAAATACTAATCACTGTTAAAATCTGATATAACTAATTGAGAATTAAATTTTGGAATCATGACACATTCACATGAAACATTTTTAATACTTCTAAAAACAAAAAAAATTAACTTAATTACCAACTGAAGGATATCTTCATCTTTAGGCACTACAAGAAGCTGCAACTTATTATCTGAAGCTTGGATCAACTGAATTACTTGGGAATAGGTCTTTCCGGTCACACTTTCACCATTAACAGAAATGATACGGTCTCCAGTTGATAACCCTGCTTTTTGGGCTGGGCCTCCTTCTTTAACATGCTTAACAAAGATGGTATCCATTGGTTCCAAAGCACTAAGTTTGCTACGCTTTCTTTTAGCTATCAAAGTTTTTTTTTTTAAAAAAATATTATTAATATTTTTACTTTTATTAATCAAAAATAATAATAAATTATAATGCATTTAAATACATAAAAAACTTTAATTTAATTTTTTTTAAAAAAAAATACAGAATAAAAAAATGTATGTGTAAAATATTTTTAAAAATTTCATAACATATACATGCAAGATGATTTAGAACCATAAACAATAATACAAAAATAATGAAAAAACAAAAGAACTATTTTTTGCAAATAATAGTATGCTTTCCATAGTACTAACCAGTATTTTTCTTTTTTTTTGCTCTTCCCTTTACCATCTCAAACTCATCTATAATCTTTTCTTAATATACTATATATAACTTTCTTTCAATATATACTTAATCAAATGCCTTTCAATCTCAAACTCATAAATAAGGATTTTATTTTTAATTCTTGATTCTTTATAAATAATCTTATTCAAAGAAACTTGCTAGTTAATTTTTCAAATGCTATTTCCATTAGTTCATTAAATAATGTCACCTTATAAATTTGAATACTTTTTCTTCACTCTTTTTTCCAATTTCTCAAAAATGATAGCTATAAAAACAAATTTGTAATACTAAATCCCTTTTTATCAAAAATATTTTAATCATTAAAACTTACGCTTTGAAAATATTTAAAATGTTTCACAATAAAATGAAAAAATTTGTGTGCCCAACTTCACAATAATGTATTGCCATTTACTAAAATTTAATTTCTGCTCCAATGAATCTTTTTTTCCTTCACTTAAAATCATCAATCAATTAGTTGACTACAAAATGTAGTGTTTATTTAAATTTGGCTGCAAAAAGAAATTTGCACCTTTTGGTTCCTCTTTTGCTATTTATCATAAGTTAATTATGCTTCCATCATTCAATTTTTTTCACCTAATAAATAATCATCTATTAGTTACAATATCATAGCTATTATAATATATTTAAATATGGTTGCAAAAAGAGGATTAATATCTTTTGATTTCTCTTTGAGACCTTGAAGGACTGGAGCAAAGCAAATTGTCAAATATATTCATTTTTTTTTTGCTCTAACTGTTATTACTACGTGATTATTCATATAATAAATGCTCACAAAGACATATCAGCCAGTGTGCATAGCTTAATGGCTTTGTATCTTTGGGTTTAAGATCAAAAAACACCATAAATGTTCCCAGATAGTTCTTAACTAAAATATCAGTTGAGTTTTATTGAACGTGGGATGAAAGTATTTACAGTCATGGCAGAAAAATAAATTATAGTCACTGCTGATGAAGTTGACTGAATCTAAGCTTCCATTTGATGATGACCTTTTAGTTAAGTATCTATAATTTCCAGATCATTTTCAAGTGAAGAAAAATTGCACGAATCTGAAAGAGATCTTTCTAATATTGGGTTTTTTTGGACTTTGTGAATTTAGAAGAAAAGTGAAAAGACAAGTGATTTAAAAAGTGAATAAGTATTTTACTTAAAAGTACAAATATTGGAAGCACGAGTAAAGTAAAATTCATTATTAATAAAAAATGGAAAAAAATATTTTAGAGATTGATGATATTTTAGATACAGTGGCAAGATTAATTATTCAAAATAATGAAAAATACCAAGTGCAGATAATTCATGTTTATGCCCCAACAAGTTCTCATTGTGATTACAATTTTCATATGAATATATAAAATGCTTTTAATCAGACCAAACAATATTTTAATTGTCATGGTAGATTTTAATGGAATTGGCAAGTGATTGAAATATGAAAAGTGTAAATTTAATTATAGTGACATAAATGAAAAAGAACATAGACTTGTAGAGTTTGAAAAAAAAAAATGCTAAAATGGAAATGGACACGGAAGTATCCAAATGAAACCGTAACAGAATTGGATTATAGTTTAACTTATAAGAAATATGTATTTCAAGATTGTAATGTTTTTAATATTCAACACAGGAAATGATCAGCGATTAGTGAAATGAAAGATATATATCAATGCAAAACTAGAAAGACAAACACTATTAACAAAGAGATGTTAGCAGTTGATATTCTTAATCTTCAGAAATATCCTAACAGACTTTGAAGATGATTCAGACCTGACTGAAATCAATAAGAAGATTACTGATACATTATTAAGAATTTAATATACAAATTAAAAAGCGTATGAAACACTATCAATAGACGGGATACCTGCTTTGACATCTCCAAACGTTGGAAGTATCTAGCTCATTTGCATACTGCTTTGTTTCCTTGCCCTATTTCCTCGTTCTGCATCTCGCATTACTGCTATGAATATGAGGCAAATGGCCTCGAAAGCGCTTAGCGTATAATAATTTTTGAATTTTTATAGCTTCTCGTTCAAGTGTTTCATATGCTTTTTAATTTGTATATTAAATTATCGAGGGAGAAGTTTAAAATCCTTAATATTATTAAGAATTGTAAAAGAGAAATTTATCAGTGATTTTTCTACTGAGACAAAACAATATACACCCGGGTCTCGTTTTATGCACATTTATTTAATGCGATTTTGAAGTTATGCGATTCACGATTCTTCTTAATATCTTTGTATGCGGTTTTCTTTTATGTGATAAAAATTATTAGATCAAAAGTTGAGCTCCGATAATGCGCTATTACTTTAAATATTATAAATTTCACGCACTCACGTCATATTTAAAGTAATAGCACATTAACAGAGTTCGACTTCCATCTAATAATTTCAATATTTTCAATGCTTTATAATAGTACTGTAATAGATTTTATGTAATAAAGAAGTTCATAATTCACTTAGAATCAGAATTTCCCTATTTTATATACACACATTAAATTTTACAAGACTATAATGTAAATTTGTTCAAATGTTATAGATGAAAAATACTGTGTTTGTTGTTGTTTTTGCATTTTAAATCACGTTCTATTTTTGCTTTTTATAAAAAAAGTACGTAATTAATTAATCATTTAGTGTCCGCAAGTAACAAATTTTACAAGATTATAATGCAAATCTGTTCAAATGTTATAGATGCCTATACGATGTATGTTGTTGTTTTTGCTTTTTATAAAACGAATATGTAATCAATTAATCATTTAGTGTCCACAAGTTTATTTTTAAAAGGTGAGTAACAGTGGAGGGCACAATTAAATTTGACAATTAAAATCTGATTTTTAATTGTAATTAACAATTTAAAAATTACATAACGAGGTGATATGAAACGATGAAATTTGATTTTTAAACGGAATTGAAAATTAAAAAATTAAAGACAAAAATAAGAATTTAATTTTTAATTGTTAGTTTCAATTAAATTTTTCCCAACAGTTGGGAGTCGGTGTCTTTTTATTATCGTAAGTCTAAGTTCTTATTTTTATTTTAAATTTTTAGTTTACTCTAACGGAGAAAAAAAACACCCAAGAAAATGAATTTCTTTGGAAACAAAAATTTCAATTTTAGATCGCTTAGCGAAATGGGAAGCATCAATAGCGATTGGAAAACATTTTCATGACGAATCTGATGTCTCAAATAGCAATACTAAGTAAAATACCATACATGTATGAAAAAAATGCAAATTACACAAAAGTATATTGTTTTGAATAAAATTAAAACTGTAGTTAATAAAAAAAGTAAAAAAAGTTTGTCTTGTATCAATTTTTTTCAAATTTGAAATTTTTTATTAGTCATATTTTATTTTCTTATTTTTTTTGTGCGAATTTTAAAGTGATTTTACATTGTTGCTTTGCTTTTATGCGATTTTTGGAAAATTACAGTACGTATCCCCCATTTTACAAGGTAAATTAAGTCTATTTTTGTGCGATTTCTTTTGTGCAAGTTTTCTGAGGAACCTATCTACCGCATAAAATGAGACCCAGGTGTATAAAAAAAAGAGTTGTGAAAATTTTTAAAAATAATTCATTAAGAAAAATTGGATATCTAAGGGATTTGTAAATGATATGAAATAGAGCCAATAATTATAAACGAAATATAATTATGAATTATACGAAATGCTATAGAAAAAAATAAGTCTCAAAAGTACAAAACAATATCTTGGGATTAAAAGAAAAGTTTTTTCAGCAATAAGAAAAAAAGATGAAACTATTACAAAAAAAGAGACAATATCGTGAAATGTGTGGAAAAGTTCTTAAAAAATTATATAGTAATAAAAAACAAGGAAATTTCCTACAATTACTACATCTTCTAAATTATCAAGTGTTTTAAAAGAGTAAGATAAACAATTAAATTAATGAAGACGGCAAAAGCTTTATAAAATGATGCAATTATAATTTTAAAATAAACGAAGAAAGAGATAAATTGTTGGAAAAGACATATATCAAATATTTAAATAATAAAGATCTAAGAGATAATTGAAAGAATACGGTAGCAATATTGATAATTAAGAAAGGTGATAAAAATTTATTAAAAATTCTAGATCTATCAGTTCTATACAAAATCTTTATCAAGAGAATTATAACTCCTCTAAAATAAGACTTTGGATTTTTTTTTTTCTCATATGTCATAGCATCAGCTGGGACACGAACCCACAACCGTCTGCAACCAACTACTTGCTTGCAAGACAGATGCGATGACCTCTCGTCTAACAACGCTTGACTAAGACTTTGGATTTAACCAACCAAAAATAACAAGCTGAATTTAAAAAGTAGTCTTAAAAACAGTGGATCACATTCAAATATTGTGAGAAGTATTAAAAAGGAAATATGAGTTGCCATTATGTTTTAGATTTGTAGATTATAAAAGCATTTCTACAATAATCAAACCTTTAGATTATCATGATAAAGATCTGGAAAAAATATTTATCAAAATGCAACAACAATGATTAGATTCTAAAAAAAAAAAAAAAAAATTAGATTCTATGGTAATACCAAAAAGATTAACATTGATAAGTGTAAAACAAACCGATTCCTAATCTTTTTACAGGTTTTACAGGAAATATTTAGTGGATTAAAATAGGAAACTAAGAAAATAAAAGTAAACTTAAGTCATCTAGATGGTGAAGTTGTTTTGCAAATAATTCAGAGTTTTAGAAAATTTTTGGAAATTTTTGCAAGAGTTATCAAATGAAAGTAACAAAATAGAATTAAAGATAAATTCTAAAAACACTAAAAGAATGTTCAATATATTTGCTCAGAAAAAGAAAATAAAGTTTGATAATCATGATTTAGAAGTTAAGAATTACAAATACAGTATCTTAGTCAGATTATTATAGATAAGACACATAGAGAATGAAATTGATCATAGAATTAAATTTAAAAGGAGTTCTTTTGGTAGAAATAACTTGGTAATGAAAAAAAATATGCTTATTATTTGAAAAGAAAGATTTTAAATAGAGGTATTTTATCAGTTCTCACTAATAGATCTGAGACTTGGATACTTAACAGAAGAACAATGCAGAGACATTAGACAACTAATTTTTTTTGCTTTATTCATTGTTTTTAGTTGTCTCCCCTTATGGCCCAAATAATGTTTTTCAACTTTGCTAGTTAATCATAAAAATGTTTATGTTTTATCTTATTAAATCTCATATGATTCTAAATACTTTTTAAAGAAATTCATCTATGAGTAAATGTTTTCTATACAAAGACAAGTTTTGATGTCTACACAACCCAATACTAGGACCAAAAAAAATTTTTAATGGAATTTTGTCATCACTTTTTTTAAAATTGCATCCATTTATTTCATATTCATGTTGTGCAATAAACAAATGAAGTACAAATAGTAGTTGTTAATTACCTTAAAATGTAATTTATAATTATTATAAAGTGGAAATAAATAATATACATTATAAATAGGAAAAAAATTTTTTTTTAATAATAGGTTTTTTGGTTTTTTTTTTTTTTCATTACTATGTAGTGTATGTAATTGCCATATAAGAAGAGAGAGAAGTAAAAAAGAAGGGGGGAAAGGAGCAGAATTATATATTTTTTTAAAAAACCTAGATGTTATTATGTACAATTATTGTAAAAATTGATAAATGAAGCAAAGAAAAGAACGGGACTGATAAAGAAATTAACAATGTTTTCATGTAATAAATATGATGTACCAAGAATTGTATGGAAGGGAGAGGCAATAGCAGGGTTAACTTATGATAATGACGTGTTATGTGTTAGTAAAGGGATATTAAATTGCTTAGAAAAAATACAAAGAAAAGTAGGAAGACGTGCATTAGATGCAGGTGTGTGGATGGCAAAAGAGGCAATTTAAGGAGAAATGGGGTAGTCAAGTTTTCAAATAAGAGATGCAAAAAGAAAAATGAAAATGGTTGGTAGATTGTAATTTATGGATAATAAGAGAATAGTCAAAATAGTATTTAAATGGATTACAAGTAAAAGACAGATAATATTGAGAAAGTTAGAATCATATGCAGAAGATTTGGATAAAGAATTTATGTCAGTATATTTGTACAAAAAAATGGAATGATTGTGTTAGGAAAATTGTTGTATGTTATAGTGGCAAAGAATAGGATAGAAGAATAGATGCATTAATAAAAATAGGGACTTAAAAAACTAGTACGAGAGTAAAAAGAGTTTAAATATATATAAAAATAAACAGAATATTGGGTGAGTTAATTTATGATAATAGCAAGGAAAGTAGTTTACTGTTTAAGACTCAATCAGGATTAATAGCAAAAGGAAATATACACACAAATAGAGAAATGTAAGAAAGGCATAAAAAATATTAAGCATCTGTTAATTGAATATAAATGCTTATAAGCGGAATGGGTACAAATAATAAAGTTGTGGGAGAATAAATATAAACAAAGTGATTATACAGAAAGTGGGTTCTTGGTTTTTAACCTGGGTTTGGAAAAAGATAAAGAGGATCTAGATATAAAGGCCATAGGGTGAACAAAGATAATGTTGTGGAAATGGGATAGAGCAAGATAGAAAAGAATATGAGAAAAACTTAGAGTGGCTAAGATATTCTGGGCATAGTGGCTAAGAGATTCCTGACTGATAAAGAAGAAGCCATAATGCATCACATCATAATATTCTTAATAATATATATGATACACTAAGGAGAGCAATAAAACATTCCTGAAATAACATTTTATGCATTAAAAAGTATAATGTTCGCTTTTGTATAACTTTTCTTAGTTTTATTTATTTACAACTCATATATCTTTATATCATCATAATTTCTATATTCTAACTTTATATTTTAAAATATTGATTCATATGTTTTAAATAAAAGTATACTTTAGTGATTTAATTAATAAGAAACATGTAGCATTTTCTGTTTGCCAGAATAATAGATTAAATATAGATTTTCATAATAAACATAAACATCTGAAAGCAAAAATTGCTACTCCAAACAGAAAAATGTTTTTTTTTTTGTATCAAGAGAACAATTTCAACAATAATTTTATTCAACATTCCCTAATTATAGATTAGGCAAGATGTTCCACTGATTGTATAAAATATTTTAAAGAATGTTTTCTTGAATAAAAAGATCAAAATTTGAGAAAAATCTGTAGAAATCAAAACAAAGTTGACCATAAATATGATTACTTGTTTCAAGAACCTCAACAACATGCTAAAGAGTTTGCAATTCAAGTAATTCAATAGAACAAAATTCAATTCATTAGTTAGGAGGTCTACAATTTTATTAATATCACACAATTCATTAATAATAATATTCATTTTTCTGATTGTTTAATTTTTCCAGTTTCCCCATTTATTTTACTTACCATTCACCACTATTATCATTGTTTAATGATGTGAACTATTGCCTTTTCAATTTTTTCTATATTACTTGATTTTTCTTGAATTACTTTCATTAGATCATTTTTATTCTATAAGTTCATCATCTGATCATAGAACTAAATTTCAAATAACTTAAATTTTATTTTTAATCATTCTCAGTTGTACAGAAACCTACACTCAATATAAAGTTTTTTAACAAATCATGATTTTATAAAAATTGACTTATGTATGAATGTAATCAAATTTCATTTTTATGAAATGCCCTTTTTTTTTTTTTTTTGCTTGAAAAATTCTTAAAACCACATTACTACTATTAGATATAATTATGTTTTAAATCAGGAATCTGCAAACTACTGCCCATTGGCCGCATCTGGCCCATGACAAGCAGCGATTGCTCAGGATTAAAATGTTATAATCAATAAATGAAAGAAAACATTATTTTTCAATTATGTATAATATCGACAACCAGAAAATGAAGCAGAAAAAAAAAATACCAGCACAAATGGAGTAAATTTGTCATTTTTGTATAGAAAGGCATAAAAAAAAAAAATCTTGTTTTTCCTCAAAAGATGAATAACTTATTTTTTTAAAATTAAAAATAAGTTAAAATTGAATGAATAAAATGCTTTATAAAATGAGATAATAAAAATAAAAAAAACGTATTTTTTACAAAAACTTTTCTCAATTATCATTTCACAGGTTATTTAAAAAAAAAATTGTTCATTCCTTCTATTATACCTTGTAGCTCTTCTTATTTTCTTCTAAAGACATTATATGTTATGTTTCCAACTAAAAATAAGATGTGTAACTAGACAAAAGATTATTACAATCAAGTTATAACAATTTTCTATTGTCAATAATAGTTAGTTAAAGCTTGCTACATTCATAATGTATTTTATTTAAGCATCTTGATATTTAGAACTACAATGCAAACTGTGAAAACACCATTAAAACATACAATATTGCAAAACAATTTGTATTCTATATTCTGCTATTTATTCTTAAACTGTGCCATTTTCCTTCTATAATTTTTTCATTGTTATATCTGTCAAGAATAAGAGGCTATATTTTTGTTTCACTTCTTTTTGCACTTTTATAGTTATAGTTTTTTATTATTTATAATTATTATTTAATTCTTGTATAAATAAATGGTAAATTTATTCTGCCTCTATAGGTAATTTTTAAATACATTAAATAAAATATTATAACTAATATTATCAAATGATTTTAATGTCATTTAATCAATATTTAATTTTTATATATAATAATTAACTAAGCAAATAAGTTAAAATGGCTTGATTAACCTTAAATTATATGCAACAGTAGGTTGATTATAAGTACATTTTAATATTTCATTATTTCAAACATTAAAATATACTGGCAGCTATACAGATATTTTTAAGATTCAAGTTAAGGAATGACATAGCATATAGTAAGGTAATTGTCAAATGCTAAAATCGAACTGCTGATAAGCCCTATGGTAATGGAAATGAGGAAAAAATTACTTTCAGATATATCAAATAACTAATAATTAATATCTGATCAAGATTATTTTTTGCTGGTTTTCAATAAAATATGTTTGAATCTTTAAAAACCAGTTACTGTTCTGAATTCTTGCTGCCTTCAATTATTTAAATCAGCATAGAATCCAATCATTATAAGCTTTTCATGACATTGGAGAATCTCTCAACATTGTCTATAATAATGAAATGGTATATTTGTGGAATCACATTTTCATCCTTTAATTGTATGGATAGCAATTCTGACTACATTTTTATGTGCAAAAAACTCTTGAGAATAGATTTAGTGAACTAAGTTCTTAGTTGATATCTCATACATGGCATATTATAAATAATGAGTCACTTTGGAACTATACTTTAGAGAGGAATTCCATTTACCAAATGATTATATGTTTAGGCAGCCCTATTGACAGATTATCTGACACAGAAAATTTAGAAAAATGTAGTAGATGATCTAAAAATGATTATTCTCTTTAAAAAATGGTAGAAATATAGCATTAATAACAGTATAATTTGGGTGGTAATAGTGATAACAAAGGTACATATTTCTTTTTTCTCCTAAATATAAATATTTAGTGTTAATACTATCTGATGTGAACTTTCCAAATCTGAAGATAGAATAATATGCAGCTTAAGAGCTATCCTGGTTTTAAATTTCTTATAGTTGTTCTTAGTAAAACTCATCTACCAGATGTAAAAAATTTAATTAAATAGATAGGTTGCTACAAATTTATTTTGTAGATGGTTGTGACATGTTACATTTTTTTAAAAGTCTAGCTTGATATCATCTATTCTTGAAATTTCTAGATGTAACAATGAGTAGATATGGTACTTAACCTTTTTTTATCAAAAAACATCAATCTTTGCCCTCTCTTGTTTCCTTAATGTCTATGCCTTGTATCCATGCACTGAAATGAATATATCAAAACCTTCAATAATTTATACTTTGTCTACATACTTATGCCTCTGTTTTCCATATAACACCAATGTTTTACTTTTTTGATGCCAATAAAAAACTATGCATTTATCTCCAAATGACATTCCCATTTTGATTTTGTCTGAAGTCCAGATAGACAAGCTCTAAAACCTATCCCTGCCAAATATTTTTCATTATTATTTCTGTTATTCCTTTAGTTAATCACATTATAGTCATATTGTTCATATTTAGCTTTATCTTATACCAATCATCTACCAGAGTTTATAGCTATTTTTTTCTGCAGTGCCACCAGAACTATCTATAAATCACAACTTTCATACTCATCTTCCTCCAATAAGAAACCATTCACAAAAACCATCCAAAGCTTCTCTCATTGCAATCTCTGCTATAAACTGAATGAGTATGATGATAACTCACAGCCTTGTCTCATTCTTTCCCCCCATTGAAATTAATCCAAACTCATCTGCACTACTTATAACTTCAAATACTGAGATAAAAGAAATGATTTATGCTAATAAAGTGGCAAACAGCAGCAAACTACCACTAGTAGTAATCAAATATATTTGCCTAGTCACAACAACTTATTGCTCAGTTATCTCAATTTTCTTTCACATTAGATATTTTTTGCCATTATATATTAATTAATATGCTATTAAAGTTAATAATAAATGAAGATGGAGAAATTTCATTTGTAATCTATTAAAGTCCTTGAAATATTAACACTGAAAGTATTGTAATAAAAAAAAATGCAATTAATAAAATATAATTAAATCTATAACCAATTTTCAGCCTAATACGGCAATCATTTTCAATAAAAATAAAAATAGAATTCAAAATAATCATATAACATTCTGTACATAGTTTAATCTTGGTGCATTTACATTGATGATTTAGAAATCTATCTCTAAAATTAATATATTCGGCTTCCTTTTATTTTATGATTTTGTCCCTGAAGAAGGGTTTTAAAAATGAATACTGGAGATGAATGCCAATTATTTGTGAACAATTCCTCTTATTGTAAAATGTAATGAAAGTCTCATCAATATATATATAAAAATCCACAATTTACAGAACAAATAATTTTATAAATAATAACAACTCAATTTTATTATTTGTATATGCACATATTACAAGTTATAACAGATAACTAAAAAAAAAAAATTTTAAATATATGATCACACATACCTTCACCATCTCTATCACTGAAATTTTCATTTTCCTAAATATAGAAACAAATAAAATAAATAAATATCTGATAATTTTATTATAGTATAATTAATAATCTTTTTTTTTTTTAAAGATTACTAACATTTACCAAATGCCGGTTTAGCAAACTTATAAAACTGAAATATCTCAGAAAATTGAGAATAGCCATAATAAGAATAATAAATAAAAATAATGAATGCAAATAATGGCTAAAGCAATATTATAAATAACAATATTAATAGACTAGCATTACTGCAAAAATGAATAATTAAAGCAATTGAAAGAAAGTATATATAAAAAGAAAAAAATGACTACAAAAATATACTTTAATGAACTTGAATTGAATATAATTCATAGGAAAAAAAAATTTTGATAATATTTTCAAAAAACCTTGTATAAAACAATTTGAAATGAGTCTAAGAAACATGAATTCACATGTAGTTGAAAAATATAGTAATAAATAAGAAATTAAGATAAGAATTCCTTAAGAAGTATATTAGAAAAAAAAATACAGTAACTTAGTAATTAGCAATATATATAATATGATGCAATTAATATTTTAGTAATTGCTCTGCTTTTATAATTTGTATTATATGTAAAATCAAAGTAATTGTAAATATCTAGACTATTTATGACAATTCCTCCTATATAAAAACACAACTAGGGCTTAGGAGGATAATATTTTGTGTAAATATATTTAATTTTATAAATAAATAAATATACATTTAAAAATAATATTTTAATAAAAATATTAACTTAAAGATTAATTAGAAGGAATTTGAACTCAGACTTTCAAGCTCTGTACAGCTATCCAACTCCATCTTATACAAACAATACACATATGATCTTCTATTCAAATCCTTTCTAATTACATTAAATTCAGTATAGACAATATACTTATATTTAAAAATTACCATTTAATGAAAAAAAAATTATTTTGTGAAATACCAAATGACTGAAATGAAAAATTGTTTCCTTTTGTTTAGATATGAGGAGACATAGAAGATATTCCATAC
The DNA here is from genome assembly GCA_028023455.1 of Epiperipatus broadwayi. NCBI lineage: Eukaryota > Metazoa > Onychophora > Udeonychophora > Euonychophora > Peripatidae > Epiperipatus > Epiperipatus broadwayi. The sequence continues at coordinate 12,101,092 of JAQFVV010006197.1, forward strand.
ACCTATGAACTTTATATCACAAGGACTTTTCTACATTAATCAGCTTCAAAACATATGAACTGTACAAGATTTATCTAATACACAATTATAATGCATGGTGATCTATGTATGTTTTGAGACAATGTAACCTTGTTTAGCCTAAATAAAATTATTATTTACAATACAGCAAAACCTGAAGGATTTAAAAAAAGAAAGAGTGACAATATGTTTTTGAAATATAGATATGAAAGAAATATAGAAGTGAAATGGAAAGCAAGAAAAAAAAACCTTAAGACTTAAGAAACTTTACAATTTTTCAGAGATCAGTTGAAGTGAAATATTTGCCAAAAAAAATTAAATGTCATTTTTTAAAAAAATTTATAAGCAAACAATTGAATAATTTTTATAATAAATGAGTGATAAGATTACTTATTTAAAAAAAGCAATATTATCTAATCACTATAATTAACATTATCTCAAATTTTTTTAAACATGTGTAACTATTGTGATATTCAAGCTGTACATGAGAGGATATTCCAAATAAATGGAATCATTCTCTGGTGGGCAAGCCCATGTAGTACATGCTTCTGCTGCTGGAAGTCTCTTGTAGGGACCCTTCTGCATCAGTCTGCTAAGTGGAGTCATTGAGTCAAGTCATGGTGCCATGTAGTAATTTTTTTGTTAAGTGCATCTCACTTATTTGTCAATTTTTGTCATGATTGAAAAGTTAGAATGTGAATTTCTGCTTTCTATCAAGTAAAATGAAAGAGGAAACAGTTGTAATAATTGAAACAGCTTACAAACAAACTACTCTGAGGAAATCACAAGTTTACAAATGGTTTAATGCAAAAATTCAAATTCACCACATCCCAAAAAGCATGGATTTTTTTTGATGCAAACTACAAATTCAAAAATATTTGTGTGCTGCAATAAATGAAAATATCTCAATTTGTGATAAAGAGGATAATTCACCACAACAATGAACATGACAGCATACAAAACCTTCAGTATGTTAAAATTTTTAATCAACTGACCCAGCTTAACCATCTACTATACTCATCCAATCCCTTTTTGCGCAATTCCTTTTATTCCCCGAATAAAAAAATGCATCAAAGTAAACATTTTGTGAACTTGGAAGAGGTAAAAGAAAAAATGGCAGAGGCATTAAAAGTCATTACTTTGCAAGAAATTCAAGATTGCTTAGAATAATGGAAAACATGTTTAGACCTATGCATTGCATCAAATGAACAGTACTTTGAAGAAAATTCAATTTGTAACACCTAAAAATAAATATACAATTTTCTATTACAAAATTCCAGAACTACAATTTTTTTATATATAAATAATTAGTGTGAAACATTGTTAATCATACTATTTAAATTGTACTGAATTTTTAACTATACTTTCTAATGAATTCCATTTTATCATTTATTTTCTCCGGTCACTTGGAAATGATGAATTGAGAATTCACTGTATAACAACCTAACAGTTTCTATGCAGAATATTTACAAATGTTAACATTTCAAATGAATTAATACCATATAATTGAATTAATAATTATTTTGTTCTCTAAGAAAATCCCCATCACTTTTGTTAGCTATTCCAAAAAAAATATTATTTAAAATTAATCCATTTATTATTTTAAGCAAACGATATTTTTATTTTCTAATTTAAATAATCTCTCAAAACAGATGTTTATTACTATAATATTAATAAATTTATATATGACATAAAATCATAAAACTAAACAAAATTGGATTGGATATATATTCAAAGGATATGACCAACAGAGATAAGATAAAATGACTAATGAGGTACTTCTCAAACTGTTTCATTTGTATACTTCCATTTTTTTTTACAAAAACAAAATTGCATATACATATTGTAAGTAATCAGATTGGTGTATATACAGTATTTAAAAAAAAGTTTGTTGGTTTTGTTTAATTTTTATTTCACTTGATCTATGGATAACGGAGGTACTGAAGTATTAATATTAACCAGGTAACTATGGTAACTATACTACTCAAACAACATTCTTATTTATTATTAACATTTAGCATCAATTTATAAATTTGTTGTGATCAACCTCAGAAAAAAATATGAACATGTGAATAAATAAATAGATTTTGGAAATAATTAAGTGAATCAATCATAAAAGCTTACTTGAAGGGAATCAATATTATTACTAAGTATTACACATTTCAATTTGTTATTACAATCACCATAGCAACACCTATTATAAAATTAAATGTTTTATGTTTCATACGTGTTTGTCCATAAATTAGTTATAAAAAAATTGTTATTAAAAAATATATGTAAAAACATTTATATTCATTACAATGTATTGGAATTATAATATGACTTCTTTATTTTGGTTTAAAATGGAAAAATAATATTGAACTTATAAAACAGGATTTCATTTTCACTGTATCTAATTTTTTTTAAAATTTCCATTTCATTTATTAATTGGAGGCAAATTTTCTTGAACAATTTCTTACACCATTCAGTCAAATTTGAGCAACATTCAAGTTGTTGAGACAATAACATCATCAAGAGTACCTTATAAATAAAAGAAAAATGCTGTAATTTGAGTTCTTGTAATTTTGTTATTGCCTACAACGGACGTTTTACATCTGTCTTTAAAAATTTATTAAATTTTATTGTTTAAGTGATTAATTTATAAAACTACATCTGTCTTAAGAAATTTATTAAATTTTATTGTTTAAGTGATTAATTTATAAAACCATGGAAGAATAAAAATTTTAACTATCTGCCCATTCAATTGGGACAGCTTGCTGATGAAATTCCAAGGAAAATGGTAAGAATGTAAAAGAAAGAAAAATCCATCAAAATGCATTGTATTGCAGGTCTGCTATATAAAGATGTTCCGTGGTTAAAAATTCAGAAAAGGGTTTAAATATGAGACTTTTTTTATGTTTGTGTAATTATTTAGAGATTACATTAATGAATAAATAAAGATCAATTCTTATTTGATCACATTTTTTTTATTATGGTAAAATCTCTCCTTCCATTGTATATATATATAGTATTATTATCTTGCAACATTTTTTTTTTAGTTCCATACTGTGCCGGTCAGATTTGTATGTTCACGTAACAAGATCTAGCTTCTAGGTAAAAGTACCTCGAATCCAATCGTGCGCAAGATACACAGGTCAGGAACACTCATGAATTCTGCTCTATTTGCCTATTTCCCAGATCTATAACATTATGAGCAACAATCCCGATGACATCGATTAATTTACTTCTCACCCGCCGGCATCGATCATCGGAGACACAAAAAGACTCTAGGCTAAACTTATATGATAGCATAACTTAATAACTAGTTATATTTTATGAGCAATAAAGGCTCATGATCTAGCATATTAATTATGTATTGAGCGAAGATCATCTAATCATATTTAGCATAAGTAATAATTTAATATTTTATCTTAACTAAAAGAAAGCAATGGTTCGAGTTTGATATATATATTTAAGATTTATTAATAACAAAATTATGTCGGGTTATTTACCTGATATGAGCCTCATAAGTATTATATATATGTGTTTGATTTATATTTAATGATAACATAAGATTTGCGGCTATGCCAATAATATATATATATATATGTGATTTAATGAATTAGTGCTATTAGAATACATTACTAGAATACTATTACACCCCCAGAGACGAAAAGAGCATTTACTTAATTTAAACAATAATAATTTCATAAGCAGATATTACATTTGGTTACATTCAATATTATGATTAATTTGAGTTATAGATAATTAATGCGCGGGATGGGTAATAAATAATTATATAAACGATACTAAATCTATCGCATTAATACTTATATTAAACTAATGGAAATTTGTCTGTTTAAAGAAATCATTTCATTACGGATTATGAATACTTCTGGGCGGCTAATAAGACACTGAGAGGTGATGCGTGCATGGCGGCTGATTGGGTAGGTTCAATTATGGATCCTGGAGTGTGCTTCATGAATTTTTAATAACGAAGTGGACCGATTTCCTCTGCAAACGTAGGCAGGGTCGGTTTGACGAACGAAAGAGTCCAAGATTCCCTGGAATAAAGTACAGGCGAATCATGGATGATGAAGAGTGGTCGGCAACGACTTTATTGGGCTGGTTTCCCAGATCGCTCCCCATATAAAGTATGCACATAGAACCAAGTATGTCCCAGGGTGGTTTTACAGCCTGGTTTAAGGACATTGAGAACGACAATGGAGCTCGACTGCGCGAATACCTCCATGTGAGAAAGAAACACAAATATATATATATATGAAATGGCCTTTATGCACGTAACGCTTAATAATATAATATAAACAAAACTCTAAAGGTTAAAGATTATCTAACATATTTATTGCCCAATATATATAAATGATTACAAAATAAGTGGGTGGTGGTAATAGCTAAGATAGGTTTACATATATAATATAATTTAAGAATAAAAGATAGCGCATTATTTAGGAAGGAGAATGTGAAAAACAGATGTCAAATCTGTTTTTCTACAGTAAACATGAAAAATGTAATTAGTTTATTTATCTAAAATCGCGAGCACCTGGGCAAGTCGAATAAGACTTGTTTGATCAAATTATAAATTATTTACCCAGTAAATGATGGGTGGGGAAATAAAAATTAATTATATGCTGGTGATTTTAGAATATTATTGGCATTTATTTTAAAATATAAATACATAAATGTAAATGAAAATTGTTTGCCGCTTGGAATTAAAAGAAAAGGAAAAACATTATATAGGAGGCTTAATATAGATTAATTATATAGAGTTATAGAATACATATTTGAAGACGTTTAAAATAGGTGATTAAAATATAAATATTACAGAGAAGGCAGGATTTAATAATTATAAGCAGTCAAAGTTCTTTTACCTTGCTTATTTGGAAGAATGATTTCATTAGGAGTCAGTCCATCGGTATTGTTTCACTAGATCTAGGGTAGCATTATTAATTTGAGAGTTAGCATTTCACTTTCACTGGAAAAATATCTAAAGTTCATTAGTACGGGATGCAGAGCTTCTTCGTTCATGGGAACAGCATATTAGAAAGGAGGGACAAGACGAAATTTCCTACTCACGACACATTGAGTGAGAATTAGAACTGGCGTGGAATATGTATAGCAACATAGTTATTTAATGGTCTCCTCCTGTGGATTCAAATCCAGCAGTATATATACCTTTATTTTGAAGTTGTAACTTAGCAACTACTGCTGGACCTGAGGCGGTTTAAGCACTTAGTTTCATCTGGAATAGTTTGACCGGATACTCTTATCTAGTAAGATGTTTGAAACAATGCAAGTTTGTTATCAGTTTCTTGAACAATTGTTTTAAAATATATCTTATGATTTTAAAACAAGCTAGCATGGACAATTTCCACTAATGGGTTTATTTTATTATTACCAATTCGTAATCTTTTACTTTAATCTAATGGGTCTTCCAGGTAATTGTTTTTCGAGAGACTTCTTAACAAGATTGCATCACTTCTGGCTACAAAATTATATATGAAAAAATAATGTTTCATATACATAATACCTTATATATATAATATAACTATTAATTTATTCGCAATCTCCTACGCTGAAATATACATATATATTTATTATTTACGCCTGCATACACATGAGAATAATATTATTAAATAAAATATTTTTAAATTAAAATACATACGCGTTTACATTATTTGTTATAATATTAACCAAAAGAAATATATATATTATTAGCTATGTATATACGTGCGTAAAGGTGGGTTTGAATACAGTTAGGTGGTAGGAGATTGGATGTGGGCTGTAAAGCAGGATCTGAGCATCAGATCATCTGCTTCAATACACAGATATTATTATTATGGACTTTAGTTTATTACATACATCGTTGGTTATTGTTCTTTTATATATATTTCATTTTATTATTATTGTTATAAATTTTTATTATAAACCAATAAATTTAGAATTGATTTAAAATTCAGTGAATCTGTTTAATTATTTCTTTTGAATGTGCAATATAATTTTGGTACTTAAAGTTTGATCCAAGATCAGACCCATTTTGGTAAGTGAAATAGAATTAGATATATGTATATTTTTATACATCATTTTAAAATCTGATTGCCTTTAGATTTTATATTTGTTACTGCATTTAAATATTTGTTTACTTATTTAAGTCACTATTATTAGTAGAAATAATTTCATTAGTTCAGAATTGATTATTTATTTGCTTATCTTGTCCAGTTATAAAAATCTTAATAGATTTTTATTTTATCATTAGTCAAAATGATCTGTCTTATTTACCTTCTTAAACTTCTTTGAAGTGGAGATCATAAATTTTATTAACCAGTAGAACTGAATAGTATCTTTGGCTTGGACAACTGCCAATTATCATCATATATAATTTAATTGTTATAAAACCAATTTTTATAATCGATTGATTGGAGATTTAAGTAGATGAATAATATCATTGATTATAAGTCATTAAGTTATCCAATAGAAACCTACGGTATATTTTATATAATGTGATTTGGTACTGTAAAAATTTGAAATTATCTAATAGATTTATTGATAACAAATTTTTATAGAATATAATAATTACATGCCACTATAGTGTAGAGTATGAATGAAATATTGATATTATATTTAACTTTTTATTAAAATAGATACAAAAGTGAGTAAAGGTTTATTTTATTCAAACATTATAAATATTGTATAGTTTAGAAAATGTTCTCAAAATGTAATTATAATTATTTAGAAACTAGTTGATTTAAACAGAATGTTATTAAATATTAAAATAAATTTGCATTACTATAAATAATATTAGATTGATAAAATATATTGGAATTTAGTTGTTTATTGATTCGAATTTAATCTTATTCAATTATCAATCAAATAGATCTCTTAAGCATGCATCATTGTTTAGGGCAATGATGTATGATTTCACTGCTTATTGTAGTTTACTTTGGGATCATGAATAGATTTGTTGGTGTCTGAGGAGATGATCTCATTTGCTTTATTTCATTTTAAATATAATCTGAATAAATTAGATTTTAATAGAGATTATTAGTATTTATGATAGAGAAGTGGAAAATCTAAATAATTATATATGGGAAATATTGTTATTGCCTAGTGTGATCAATAATTGAGCTAGATAATTTTACACAGATTCTAACAGTTACTATTTGTTAACGCATGTTTTGCTCTGTGATAAATAATCACAAATGACAAATGTTGACAAAACAAATGTAGAGAGGTAGTGAGATAGAAAATCCAATATTATTGTGACAAAGTAGCTACCCAATGCTAGCCGATGATAATCATGTACAAGTGGCAATTATTATAAAATGCCAAATTAACTTCAGGGCTATTATAAAATGACATTCCACATTTAGGCTAGATCTATATTATTATGGATGACGTCTCAATTCTGAGACAGTAAAGTTTTTTTTATATTATCATCCCATATTATAATCAATAATCTATTACAAAATGGCGACCAATGATCGGGTTATGTTTTATTCAGATTAGATTGATCATTTTCTCAGCATCATCATTTTTTATCATGTTACAATATATATATATATCTTAATGAAATAAGAAGCTTCACTATTTTATGATATAGTTTATATAATTTGAAGAGTCTTACAGTGTAATATAATATATCTGTCTGCCATGCTCATAAATGAGTTTAGAATCTGATATAAATAAATTTAGAAAGTTTTCAAAATCATAAATGGATTTAGAATTTTTCTTAAAGATAAATAGCTAATATAGCTAAATATCTGATAATAGTTGGTAAATAGGTATCTAAGTTATTTTTAACTAGAGTGAAAATATCTCAGGTTAATCTGGTTTAGTTTAGATAAAATGTAATAACTGTAAAAATAAAAAAATATAATAGTAATATGATGGCATTTCATTCATCATCATTATCATCAACCATTATCAATCCACTGCAGGATGAAGGTCTCTCCAAGTTTAATCCATCTTCTCCGATCTTTAGCTTCTCTTCTCCACATCACCCCTACACACTTTCTTATTTCATCCATCCATCTCACATGTGGTCTCTTTCTGGGTCTTTTACAATCTCTTGGAATCCAGTTTAAAATTTCAATTGTCCATCTATTATCATCTCTTTTAGCAATATGTCCAGCCCAACTCCATTTCAATCTTTTAATTTTTTCAATAAGGTCAGTAACACCTGTTTGTTGTCTCACCCATACATTGCGTTTTCGATCCCTTCTTGTTACTCCCAACATACATATCTCCATACTCCTTTGAGTGGTCTGAAGTCTCTGTATTGCTCTTCTATTAAGTGTCCAAGTCTCAGATCCATAAGTAAGAACTGGTAAAACACATTTGTTAAAAACCATTCTTTTCAAACACATAGGCATATTTCCTTTTAGTATCAAGTTATTTCTACCAAAAGCACTCCAACCAAGTTTAATTCTATGATTAATTTCCTCCATTATGTTTCCATTTGTATTAATAATCTGACCAAGGTATTTGTAACTGTTAACTTCTTCTAATTCTTCATAATCAATCTTTATTTTCATATTTTGAGCAAATCGATTAAACATTACTTTAGTCTTTTTAACATTTATCTTTAGCTCTACTTTTCTACTTTCATCTGCTAACTCCTGCAACATTTCCTGCAGCTCTAAAGCATTATTTGCAAAAACAACTACATCATCTGCGAAATCTAAATGACTTAAATACTCTCCATTTACTTTTACTCCTTTAGTTTCCCATTTTAATCCACAAAATACTTCTTGCAGCACTGCTGTAAAAAGTTTTGGAGATATGGAGTCACCTTGTCTTACACCTTTCTCAATGTTGATTTTTTCAGTATCATTATGTAATCTAATTGTTGCTGTTGCATTTTTATAAATATTCTTTAAAATATGACAATATCCTGGATCTATACCTTGATGATCCAATGCTTTAATCATTGAAGAAACGTGTATTGAATCGAATGCCTTTTCATAATCTACAAATCCAAAACATAATGACAACTCATATTCATTTGTCCTTTCTATGATTTCTCTCAATACCTGGATATGATCTATTGTATTAAAACCACTTTTAAATCCAGCTTGTTCTCTTGGTTGGTGGAAATCCAAAGTTCTCTGTAGACGAGTTGCAATTATCTTGGTAAAAATTTTATATAAAACTGATAAAAGGCTGATAGGTCTGTAATTTCTAATATCTTCCTTATCACGTTTTTTAAATATTAATATTATTACTGCATTCTTCCAATCTTCCGGTACATCTTTATCATTTAGACATTTGGTATATAACTTTGCTAAAATTGTTTCTATTTCTTCACCTGCTTCTTTTAAAATATCAATTATAATTCCATCATTTCCTGGAGCCTTTCCTTTCTTCATACATTTAATTGCAAGTCTCACTTCTTCATTTAAAATTCTGGGCAATTTGGAAGATGTAATAGATATAGGAGGTACTTGTTCTTTATTACTATATAATTCTTGATAAAAATCTTCTACCAATTTCATGATGTCATCTTTCTTTTTAGTAATAATTCCATCTTTTTTTCTTATTGCAGATATAAATTTCTTACCAAAACCAAAATGTTGTTTAACATTCTCCTTTGAGGATTAAACTTAAGAATTAAAGTTATCTTTTAAACAATAAAATCTATTAAAGTTCATGAACTAGTTTTTAAAATGCAAGATGCTAGAATAAACGGTGACATGGGTGACAAGCAATACCAATTAACCACTAAATATGATAAGGGCTACTCAAGTAATCTTCATAATACAGAATATGACTAAACATTTATTTTGTAGTAATAATTATATATACGGTATATCTTAATTTATATGTATTTTAATATTTATTTTTGTTTACAATTCTAGAAAAAAATAATAGAAAATTACATATTTCAAAATCTACAAAAACATTTAACACATACGAGTAAAGACATATGAAAAATTAAATGATATTTAAGTTTTTGAAATTTTAAATTAGATAAAGAAATTTCAGTCATCAAATGAATATACCCAAAGCATGACATCTCTGTTTCAAGGCTATTTAATCTCTTATAGGGGAAATCGTGCAAAACTGAATTTTACTAAACATCGTGCACATAATTTTAGGAGCATAAATTTTTGGAGTAAATTCCCCCCCCCCCCCCAAATGTGTGCATTTTATTTTTCTTCATAAGATTTCATTTTTTCAAAATATAATAGAAAATATTAAAAAGCAGTTCAACTATTAAAAACATTAACCTAAACAGTTAACCCAATAGATGGCAAAAATTTCTTGTATTATATTTCAGACTTTTTAAAAAAATAAGGAAATGTATATAAGTTTTCTGTCCAAAAGCAGGCTAAATGTCAAAATAACAAAGTATTACAAGTAATGACACTTGATCATTATCTTTCAAGTTTTGCCTTTGCTTGTCACATCTCTTAACAAAATTTATTCTAACACCTTTAATGAGACATTTACATCATTAAAAAATAAATTCTCAAATAGTTTGTTGCTAAGATCATGTAAAATTTAAACACTAAAGTGATGGGCTAAACATAACAGATCTAATCAATTAATTTGAACCCCCCCCCCCCATTAACTGGGAATTTATTCAGGAATTCTCAATTCTAGAGGCAATCACTCTATCATTGGTTAAAATGCATCTTTAAATTGCAGTGAAGTAAAAAAAATCAGACATGCCAGGTAAATGTTAATAGGATGCTCTGCCTCTGTTATTTTTCTAATTTTTAACAAAATTTTGTAAAGATGTATTGACTGTGTGAAATAATATTTTTAAATGGTTTATACTAACGAATGTTACACTCCCATTTCTTATTTTAATTCCCAATTAATATTTAACATCATGATAGAAAAAAATCAGAGGTTATCAGAGAAGCAGCTGATAATTAAATCTCTTTCAAATATTATAAACAGTTTTAAATCAGAAGTTATCATAAATTACTTTTGATGATGATATACATCTTTCTTCATTTAGGAATTATCAAGTGCAACAGTGAAAACAGATATCTACATGTCTACTACCCTCCCTCCCCATAAATCTGAGATCTGTTGCCAAAATGCTGACGATGTATAATTATTTTTAAAATTACTTAAGACTTTGATAAGATTCTTTGGAATGAAATCTAAGACATTATTATTTATATATTCAATTAATGAGAACTAAAGAACCTTCAATTAACATGCAAATTCAATCTTCTTGTACTTACAACATTTTACTATAATTAGATTTTTTTTAAAGAATATTTATAATAAAGCTTTTACATTTTTTTAAAATAATAATTTAATTACATGGAATTATTCTGGTAATAATATAATTATCTTTGCATATTTGGGTGAATAAGAAACAATTGCTAATTCATGTTACAATTTTAAAACAGCATCTTCCTGTCTCTATAAAATGTATGCTACATATATATAGTATACACGGATGCATGTATGTATGTATATGAGAGAATTTAAGATTCTCAACTAAAACGGGCTTTTAATTAACTCACAGTTATCTGAACTAAACTGCAACTATAGATCTAAAAACAGACTATTATGTTTGTGCCTTTGCTTAAAAAGATCACTTTACACAACTTTTTTATAACATAGTTTACTCCAAAAAAAAAAAAAAAATAGCCCTTACACAGATAAGATAACAATTAAATAGAAGTATATTAAATGTTTTACCTAGATAAAATTATAATAACCTTTTTTATAAATAAATAGGTCATTGCAGGGCAAAGACTTCTCCCATAGCTCTTTACAGTAAACACTTAAGAAAGCAGTATTCATCAGGCTTGCTAATTGCCAGGTGGGAAGGTTTGATCATTTTTTCAAACTAGTTTTATCTTTTAGTTAAGAATTTATTGACCAGTATTAAATGATTAGCTGGTTTAATTAAGAACCAATTATCTGGAAAAAACAATAACTAAATAATTCTGGTTATGATCATCTGGTTAACAACAAGTCATGAAGACTTGTAAAAACCAGCAAATTATTTATTATTAACCAACTTTGTGTCTACTATTAAGGAAAATGAGTCTTTCAAGTTTGAATTAGCTAACCTTTTCATGTTGCCTTTTTATATTTCAGAAGGATTTTATTTAGATCAATTTTTCATGCATGAGCCAATGATATTTAAATAGCTATTTAAATAAATAAAATAAATAATTATTTTTTTTTTATAAATTAATTAATATATATATAATCATCTATGTGAAGGTTCGTTTTTCAGATTTTTCTTACAAAAGAAACTTGGTTGAAAACTTTAAGTCAAATATATGTAAAATAAAAATAAGTGAATATCTTTGAAAACTGATTTAAAAATTATTTATTATTTATAAAATAATCTGTTATTAGTAGAATTTGTTATCTTCAAAATCATCAGCAGCACAGCCACAAAGCAAACAAATATGACCATTTCAATTCTTAAAAAAAGAAGACAGTACAAAACAAATAACAATATTACTAGAAATAAGTTTTGCAATGACTGTACAAACCAATCTGTGAAGCACAAATACGTCCACATATAGAACATGCTGGTCTATTATCCTATTGTTTAATATTTTACATTGCTTTTAAGTTTTGCAGCAACTTTTCTTTTTAAAATATTTTAATGCTGTGTCTAATTGTGGCTTCCAATGCATTCTATCTTCTGCCATATCTTCATAATGAAAGCAGTCAACCTCATGACTTTACATGATCTTTTCTAACTCTAAGTGATTTTAAGTGCAGAATAAAAATTATAAATTGCATGCTCTATCAGAAGCTAGAACATTGCTGTCATACTTCTTAGGGATATTACAGCGCATCAATTCTACATCAAATAGCTATTATTAATTTTCAATTTTTACCAAATTAAGACAGAAAATTTTGCTCACCAAAAAAATTACTCTGCTGCTGAGCCAACTGTCCATTATGCATTCTCAGACCTTGATTAATATTAAGAAAATGATTAATAACATTATCACTGTTTTTGATAACATTATAATTAGTGGTTTTTGATGAGTTATTATTATTTGCCTTTCTTTTTTTTTTTGCTTCTTGGAATTGAAATGATCATATTCATTTGTGAGTGACTGCCACTGTCATTATTACATTCCATTTATCTAAAATTAGTATTGTGAATTCTTTTACACCATGCTTTCTTCTCAATAAAAAAAATTATTTGAATCTTTGAACAATTCATTTACACATTAGAATAATCTATGAAATGATTTACATTATTTATTTAACCTTGGTTGTGAATATAGCAATAAAAATTTCTCTAAATTCTCAACTGTAACTCAAAATTTAAATCAACTATTTTACATCTCTTTATTATGTAAATGCTAACAAGTTATCAATCACAAATTAGAATGAAAATTATTTAAGAACAATCAAATAAGAAATGACATTTATTGAAAGATGGAAATGCTTAGAATCAGTAGTATGAAAAGTAAAAAGGTTTCACAAAGATGAAAAATTTTAAAATCAAATGTATATTTTACTCAAGAATAAGAACGGAATTTTATATTAAAAAAATAAAGGATAAAAAAAAATGTTTAAATGGATCATAAATGCAGCTAAATTTTTAACCCAAAAATCTGAATGGCTAAATTGCAATTCTATACTTAAAAACCACCATTACAATTTTCACGATATTCAGAAATACAAAATTTAATGAACACTAGCCAACATTGAACAGTTTTACTTAACAATGATAAATATATTAAAAAGATTTTACCAGATTGACATTAAAAGCATATTTAAGTATAAATCTACCATTACACTAATTATAGAAATTAAAAAATAAATATTTGAAAAATGAATGAGTTCATGTATATGTACAAAAGTTAGATAATATAATAGAAACTCCTGAGATTATTTTTATTAAGATAATGCAGCAGAAATATCATTTGCAGTACCATTATTTAGGTATCAACAGCATAGGAAATGTAAAAGCATAATGATTTAAATTTGAGCATATTTGGAGACTCATCTCTTTTCCTATTCATATTCATGCAACATTATTCTCTTGACTATTCATATCTTGAAATGTTTCATTTTTTCCAATAGTTTAATTATGCTTTCATCAAATTCCATAAAATTATAAACACTTTTCCTGTTCTTGCTTTTACCTTTGATGACGAAAATAAAATAAATAATAATTAAATAATGAATGAATCTTACTGTCAACATTATTTCTCGATGAGTGTCCATAAATAGACCAAACATTGCAAACAGTTTAATTTCATTTATTACCCTTTTTGATATATAGCATCTCTTGATCCTCAAAATGCTAAATATTAGCCACAATGAAAAGTTATAATTTCAATAAAATTTCTAAATATTTGTCTGGTGCCCCCCCCCCCTCATTTGTATATATTTTGTATTTTAAAGCTAATGGAAATTTTGGATAATTTTTCCCAGTTATATTGTTTTATTAAGCAGATTTCTTTATATTTATTAATATGTTTATGTGTGCGTCATTTTGCGATGTAATTATATATATTCTAAATCAACTCCCACACGTTTCTTACTCAGCATAAACTGAGATTACTTCATTTATTAATGATAATCATATTTCGATAATAAAATAACCTTTATTAAGTAAATTTGGTTCAGTGCTATATTTTGTTCCTCTCTCTGGGGATGGATCAAAGCGTTGTTATATACCTATATTACAGGTGCTATTAAAATCGTATTTATATATTGTAATTAGTTGAGTATTGGCATACAAATCAGCCACAATAAAATAATAAATTAATGAATATATTTGTAATTTCTTAAATTATAAAAGGCAGATCTCATCTTATATAAATATAAAGAGACCAATGACGACTAATGAAATATAATCAAATAACTCATACATATTTTAATTAATAAATCATACATATATAACAACTTTCAGAATCATTGTTTCATTTATTTAGACTAGTATATTTTGATTAATAAATTATGCCTGCTATAACTAGATGATCTCCCGCTAATCCTATATATATATATAATTAATGTGAAAGGTCACAATCTTTAAATGTGTCAAACTTGTGATATTTTATAATAAACGGTTCCATTATATTATGTCTAATTAGAGTCTCTTTGTGTCTCCACTTTGCAATGCCGGAGGAGAGAAATTAGATCGGTATCATTGGGATTGATGCTCATAAGTTGGTAGATCTGGAAAATAGGCAGATAGGGCAGAGTCCATGAATGTTCCTGACTTATGTATCTTACTCATGATTGGACTTGAGGTACTTTTGCCTAGATGCTAGATCATGTTAGATGAACAAACAAAACTGACCAGTACCCTCTATCATCATTTTCTTCAACTTTATTTTTAAACCTTTTTATATTCAAACTATTATTATTAATAATAATTATATTCATAAAATTATTGTCTTTACCTCAAAATCCTATTTAAGATTTGGTTTTATATTTTTAATCAATATTGCCACTTTAATTTTCTTATTCCTTCTATTACTTATATAATTAATCAATATAATTAATAGAAGGGATAGAAAAATTAAAGAGGCAATATTGGTTAAAAATATAAAACAAAATGTTAAAAAGGGATTTTGGGGTAAAGACTAATTTTAAGAATAATTATAGTTGTTATTATTATTATTAATATTAATAGTTTGAATATAAAAAGGTTTAAAACAAAAGTTAAAGAAAATGATAGAAGGAGATGTTAAACAAGTATAAGAATTTTTGGAATTTGTCATTTGGTTTTTGGAAATAGGATTATAAAGATGTAAGTATTCAGTAATGTAATAGAAAGGTAATTTATAATGTAAAAAAGTTAATAGTTAAATATATAATAAAAATAAAGAAAGTTTAGAAGTAATTAAGAAAATATAATTAAAAAGATAATAATAAAATGATAGATTAAATAGTAGAGTTTAAAGATTAAAGTTTTAAAATTATAATAAAATTGTTTTAGAATAATTTAATAAGAAAAGAAAATTAGTTAAGAGTAGAATAATAAAATGGAAAATGATTATTTATAATGGTCAGGGTAAGATGTATGTTATAGATGTATTACTTGTATGATTATATATTTGGATATTGTAGCTCTGATGATGACTGCAGGATAGTCGAAACTGTAAGAGTAAAGTTTTGGTGCAAAAAATAGTATTGCTAAGTATATAAGAAAATTGGAAATGGTATCATATGTAAATATTGAAATCAATACATAAAGAAAGGAGGAAGAAGAAAATTGTATAAATTGTAATCCATTGCTTAATTAGTGAGTGTAATTTAATAAATTTATTATTAAAAATGTAAGGTACTTAGGGCCAATTTTTTTTTAAAACAGCTTTCATTTTTCTTGGCACTTGTTTCAATAATAATATGCTCCATTTAACTTCTTCAATAAATACATTTTCTTTTCAACTATATTTTTAAAAACTTCTACATTCCAAATTATATTTATTTTTATCCAATTTACCTTCACTACAAACTATTTCATACTTTCTTATTAATCTGACCTTTTTATATATTTATATCTCTTTGACGATTGGCATGCAAAATCATATTATTGATCAATCTGATGTATGAAATAAAATTTATCAATTTAACTTGCAAATAAAACCCTCCATCATTTCTTAGTAATATATATTAAACAGATGTCTTAATCTTTTTATCCAATACTATATTCAATTACATTAACTACAATAATATTTCAAATAGGCCTAACTGCAAAGCTCTGGTTAAGTCCATATATGTATTAGGAGCCATTAATAAATTTTTTCCAATATTTAAAGCCATGTGTTTGAAGTATAGTAAAAGTAAAAATAATTTCAAAGAATATAAATTGTGTGATTGAGTAACCAAACAAAAAAAAAACTCCTACATAGTTTATAAATAATACACAGAGGCAAAACTCTCCATACAGTAGTGCCACTCAGTGCAAGACAGTAATCAATGGATGCAGGAAGGTTTGTGCATAAAATCCCTATCTAATGCCTACTCATCCATTGTGGGTTTCATCAGTGAGGAGCCTTAGATCTGAGAGCACTTTTTGCATCCATTGGTTACTTTAGCTTGCACTAAGTGGCACTACTATATGGAGAGTTTTGCCTCTGTGAAAAACAGCTTTTGTAAGCATAAAGAATGGTCATAGTCTTGCATTGGTGGTCGAGAGGTCAGCGCGACTGCCTTGCACTTGCAGGCAGTTGCCCGGATTGCGGGTTCGCATCCCGGCCGATGCTATGGCACTTAAAAAAAAAAAGAATGGTGATCATGTGATATTTATAAATAATATTTGTATTTAATCCCCGATAAAATTAAAAGCTATATCTAAGGTAGAAATTATATAATAATCTAATCTAGTAAAAATAATTAATCATCATTAGTGTGTTTTTTCAAGATTTTTTTTGTGAAAAAATTATCAGTTAAAAATAATATACACAGAGATATATAAAAATTGTAACTAATATGAAACCAGACTACCGTCACAATAATAACTTTTATTTTAAAAGGCTTCTCTTCATTGATAAAACTGTTAGAATTGGCACAATCCCCCCCCCTTTTTTTTTTTGAATCAACATTTTTCCTAATATATACATTGCTATGATATTTATAATTCTTTATTCATTTCAATTTTTTTTTTTTTTTGCTTAAGTAAATTATTTGAATAAAATATTGTACTTAATTAGCAACAACAACAACAAAAAAAAAATTGTACTTTGATCTTTAAAAAATTTATAATATTACAATATTTAACGCAAATATCTTTGGGGTTAAAAGTTTCCATAAGTAAATGAAATCAAAATACTTATATAAATCAATATTTTCCTGTAGATTAAATAATTTTTTTTTTTAAAAAGTTTTATCAAAATATTACTTAATAATTGACGTTATCTTTACAAATTCTGCTAGCCTCAATGATGTGCTGCTCTCTACTGCTATAAATTAGCATTAATAATAATAGATTATATTTAAAAAATAATTTTCGCTATAAATATTATATTCATCGAGATAAAATTATTTTTAACTTTTTCAGGCTAATGTTTAGCTTTCTATAAAAAGTTATCTTTAGGTTAGCGATTTGCAGTCTCTCAGAGGTAAAGTTTGGCCAATATAAACGATAAGTTGTGAAGTAGTCATTATTTATTGTGTCTAACATCTTCTAGCATTCACAATATCTCCTAAAATCTGCAGATAACGAAAAATATAGCACTATTGATTTTAATTTATATATGTATACACACCAAATTCCTAATTGGTAATATTAAATATATGTTTAAGCATTTCATAATTAATTATATATATATAAGCACTATGCCATAGCTATAAATAAATTCATTTAGAACTTGTCTTGTACTGATATATGGTGACTTTCAGCTTCCTTCCTCTACCAATCTTTATAAAAGAGAGTCCATAAGCATTTCATAATTAATTATATATATATATAAGCACTATGCCATAGCTATAAATAAATTCATTTAGAACTTGTCTTATATTGATATATGGTGACTTTCAGCTTCCTTCCTCTACCAATCTTTATAAAAGAGAGTCCATACTTTTTACTTATCTTTATTATCTTATTTTATCTTGCATTCTTCTTGTGTTTCAATATCCATATTGGGTAATAGTAATATAGAATGATATTTGTGATTGTTGATCACAACCAACAGTTAAACTTTTCAAACTATTTGAAAGAGAACAATCATCACACAATTTTTCCTGTATCTTATAATAAAGGTCACAAATAGCATGTCAGAACAGAATGAGTTTAAATGCTAAACTGAAGATATTTAGCAAGTAAATGAAAAAAAGATATTGATATTTCCCAGTAATATAAGTTTCTATGATACTACTATTAAATTAAAGCCATGTGTGCGTCTAAATATCAATCAATGACCATTGCAAAAAAAGAAAATCCAAAGTAGTAAAAAAAGAGAATATCATTGGAAATCTGGAAGTAAACAATTATAAACTAAGTAGAGCCTGATATAGTTAAGGTTAAAATGAATTACACACTAAGTTCTCAGGAATTAGTAAATTAAATGAAATAGATAGATTTTATATCAGAATAAGCTGTTTATTAATCCAGGCCAAGAATACCAACAACAAAATTATGTGGCTTACATTGTCAGAAAAGATATTATAAGGATTCTCATGGGACATAATATTATTAATAATTAATTGATATAAATTCTATTTTGATGATACCAGTTCAACATACATATAATATAATTTTATGTTTCAACAACACAAGTAAATGAAGAAGAAAGTGAAAAATTTTACAAGCTTAAATCATGAAAAGATGAATAGATTGTAGATAAAGAATTAAATATTATAACTGACAGATTACAAAAAGAAAAAATAAGATAAATTAAATAGTATGGCAGCTGAAATATAGCAAGGCTTAGTTTAAGAGAAAGCTATAAAAAAATTTAAAGATGATAATAAGATTTTAGATGAATAGAAGAATATGAGATTTAGATTATTGTATAAAAACCAAATAAAAGATTTTAGATTATTAATTAGTTACAAACCAGTAGAATAACTCCCATAGTTTATAAAATACATATATTTTAAAACAGGAGTGGGGAACCTCCAGCCCATCTGCCAAGTCTGGCCTCCAGATATTTTCACAAACATATATAAAAGGGACCTGTATAAAATCTTCTATTTAAACATGCATGTAATGCAGTGCAAATATTGAATTAAGAAGTTAAATAAAATAAAATATTTATTTTCTCAACTACATCATTTTCTCTCTTCAATCTTTATAATAATTCTACTTTTTTTTATTAGAGATGCCATATTCCAACAAATTATCTATATTGTGTGGGTCTATCTGACTACAGAATTAATTTATGAAGTTGAGAGCATTTTAAAATGTTTGCTTTTACAATGATTTTTGCAGATGAACATATAACTAGAAAAAATAAATCTCTAATTTTACTTCACTTTATTATTATTTTGCATTCAATTTTTTTTTATTAGGATGGCTATATGGAATAAGATAGGAAAAATTGATACAGAAAATTGCCGATTTGAAAAGAAATGAAACGATGCATGTTTTTTAATAGAAAGAAATAGTAAATATGTACCTGATATGTCTGGAAAGACTTTAAATTAATAAAAGACAAATTATTAAGAGACACTATTTATCAAAACATTCTGACTACAACAAAATTATTGGGGGAAAAATACTAAAATAGAAAACTTGAAAAGGAAATTCATCAAGAAACGAATGTTTTATAAAAAGTACAAACAAGTCAGAAAATTCAGTGAATGCAATTTTTTTTTTTTAAGAAAGCAGATAATTCAAAGCCTTTTGTGAAGAGGAGTTTATAAAAGACTACATCCTAGCTACTATAGAATTAACCCTGTCCAGAACATAAATTTAAATTTGAGAATATAGGTAATGAAGATAAGGTTCAAGGTGAATCAGAAAAATTATCATTAAATGTGGAACAGTCATTAATAATAATGATGTTACTTTATTTTAAATTCACAAAAAATTATAGCTCTCATTTAAAAGAAAAATTGAAATTGGCCTGCCAGTTGAAAAGATTACCTACCCTTAATGATTAGAAATAAATTAATTATATTTTTGATCAGATATAGTAGCTAATTTTTAAGTTCATAATTTTGTTGTGGCCAACAAAGATTATAAATATCCAAATGGTCTTTGGTGGAAAAAAGGTTTCCCACTCCTATATTAAAAAATAGCAGGAGGACTTTGGTCAGGAGCATAAAAATATTGAGCTAGATTCAGAATTGATTTCATTAAGAGAAACGGAAAGGATTCCACATTTAAATGAAATGTCTTACAAGAAAAAAATAACACTTATTCATAGCATTTTTAGATAAAGACTTATGATAGAGTAGATATGAATAAATTATACAAAAACTTGAAAATTTGAGTTTAAAAATCATTAAGGATCTTATAGACATTATTATAAATTCTAGTTGGGGATAGAATCTGTTAAAGATAAATGTGAAATCAAGTTAAAAAGAATGTCTATTATCACCTTTATTACTTATTTAATTTTTAAATATTCTGGGTTTGAGACAATAATAAAAAAATGGGCAGAGATTACTAACATGGAAATCAGGTGTAGCAGCTTTCTTTTTATTATATGCTCTTTTAATTGTTGTCTACAAAATTTTGAAACTCAATTTTCATTCATTTCCTAATTTTCAATCCAGTTGAAACTTTCCATGCACAACTCTATTGCTGATAAAAATATAAATTTCTTAATATTTGTAAACAACTTTAGCAAAAAAAAATTTAAATTTATATGGCATTTAGTATTCCTTACAGTACTGCCATTTAGCATATTATAAAAACAAAAAACTAATAGTAAATAAGTTGGGGGGGGGGGGTCATTAAAATAAAATATTAACTAAAAATAAAGTGCAGAGAAAAAATTAAAACTGTAACATTGAGCTTTTAACAAAGTCAACTTATCTTATGATTTCTCTGCTTAGACAATTACAAAGAACACTTTGCAATATATATATATCATTCATTACTTGTAAAATTCTAAACCTTGAGACTTCACAATTAATTCAAAGTCATTATAGTTTCATTAAATGTGACATAATATGACTTAGAAAATAACTAGTTAAGCTAGAACAAAAAAGACACCATCTTAAGTTTATGAATTATGGGAAGATTTATGACTCTAAACATGAGTGCACAAGTTTTTGTTTTGGTAGCATAATATCAAAAATACTGAAAAAAATTTACTTTTTATTCTTTAATGCATTAATGATAATAAAAGCATTTTTTAAAACATGCATATTGATAATTTTTTTTTATAAATAGTGTAAAATATATGTAACTGTTACTAGAGAAATAATAAAATATCAAAAGAAAGATGAAATTAAATTTAAAAGGTACAATTTTAAATCTTAATTATGAGAATAAAATTGAAAACTAGAAAATAAAAGATATTTATTTTTGAAGAAATATAAAAATAGAGGTATTTAAATATTTTGTTAAATAAAAAAGAAATTATCTGCTTTTAAGTAGAAATTAGAGTTGAAACAAAAATCAAATAGTACAATAGAAATGATTAAAAAGGTATATAAAGTAATTTGAAACAGTGTGATAATGCCAGTTTACATTTAAAAATGAGTCATTTTATTTAGACCAGGAGAATCAGACATTTTTTATTCTGTTTTTAATTTTCTCTTTTTAAAAAAACTGATAAAAAATAAAATAAATTAAAAATGTTATTAAAACAGGCAAAACTCTCCTTACAGTAATGCCACTCAGTGCAAGCCAGAGTAATCAATGGATGTCAGAAGGCTTGTGCATAAAATCCCTATCTAGTGCCTACTGATCCAATATCCCAGACTAGTGGCTTTTATCAGTGAGGGAGCCTTGGATCTGAGAGCACAGCATCTAGATATTAGGGATTTCATGCTCAAGTCTTCTGGCATCCATTGATTACTCTGGCTTGCACTGAGTGGCACTACTATAAGGTGAGTTTTGTCTATTTTAATAACAGCTATAAGCAAGCATAAAAAATGATGATGGTGTGATGTTTAGTAGTTTCGCTTTTATTAATGCGGAATTTGGATTCAAAACTCGAATTGTCTAGCAGTCAATAAGAACTTAAGATTTAGCATGAAATTGAGATCCCTAAATTATATAGACTGACTTAGTATCATGTATATATAATTCTTTACTGTTAAAAGGAGAATGCCTTGACAACAGTTTGAGACTGTTGATTATAATTGATATTGAGATTGTCTAAGTCACTGATTGGTTTCTAATGATTATATATATACACAAATGAGGACTTGGGTTCAAAAATCTGGGTTTTTTTTTTAAAAATTCCATGTTAGTATCTTAAATAGTATAAAGATGTAAAAGGTGTCTGATCTGGTAGATTCATAAGTGCATCAGTTCTAACTTTAAAATCGAAATCCTCATTGATGAAAGTAACCTGGAATGAAGAAAATTGCTCTATGGAAGTCATTGCTTCTGGTCTATAAGCTATTTAATAATCTAAATCTTTTCCTTTTTCTCTATTTAATCTAATTTTCTAATCCTTCTTTTCACCTGCAATCATATTATCATCTATAATTTTATTAAATCTTTATTTATTGTAAACTAATATCGATTATTTCAATTTAATACTATCTAGTTCTTTGAATTTTTAAAAATCTACTTATTAGTTTATCCAATTCTGCATTTGTCACTTTATTTTATCTTGGAACGAGTAAAACTTTCTAATAAATCTTTTTAATATACCAATTTTACAAAATCATTGAGTATTTTTTCAAGTCTTTTTCCACACTCCTATTCTTTTCCCTGTATATTGAAGAATATAAGTTTTTTTTCTTTTTAATTTTATATCTTCATCTGGCAATTTTTAACAACTTTCTCTCTCTCTTCCTGCATTGTTAATATGCTAAGATAACTTTTTACTAAAATTTCACTTCTGGCTTATTTCTATTCTAGTTATTTTTAAAAAATATCTACACCATCTAATCTTTATGTTCTCTTTTTCCCAATTGTTTTTTTTCTTTTGGTTTTTTTTTTGTTGTTGTTGTTGTTGTTATTAATCTAATAACTTCTAAGGAAATCCTTATTTGAAAACATTTATAAATTTTAAATTCACCATCAGTCATAAGTCTTTCCAAGATATTATTAATTTATTCAGTTTAATTTATTTTCTATCCTTTCCTATCAGCTTTTTTATAAATTTTATGTATTTAATCTTTCAAATATTCCTAATTCTATAAATTAAAATAATGATAATTAATTCTTCATTTTTTTTCAAAATCTTAATTTTGTTAAATATTTCAGTCCCCCCCCCCCTCCTTTTTTTTTTTTTTTTTAAAAAAATTAGTCAATAATATAACTCCCATCACATTTTTACTAAGATATCAAATTTTCATTTTATTTCTCTCATGCATCTTTTTTAATAATGTTGCATTTGTATTCATTTCATCAATTTTATTAATATTACCGATCATATCAACTGCAATCATTATTTTACAAGTATTTTTAACTCATCTATATTCATCTGTAATATTCCCAAATACTATCATTGTACTTTTTCATATCCATTCCATTTTCAGTATCTAATACTTTATTTTATTCAATTCAATTTACTCATGTTCTTTACAGTTTCTAACAAAAAATTTTTTGATATCTATATTTCCTTTCTTATTATTATCACATCTATTTATTTCCTTTCATTTCTTTTCTTATAACATTTATCATTTTATATGCATCCTCTTTTTTTACAATGTATTCTCTTCTCTATATGTAAACATTTTTTTTCTTTTCTACCTTTAACATCATCTTTTCCATATATATAAATATATTGTATATATCTGGAGTCTAAATGTAGTATAGGGGTTTGAACATAGACTTTCAAGCTCTCTTTGGCCATCCACTCTATCTCATTCAACTGATACATATGACCACACACTTGTGAAAAAATCTGTAATATATGTATTCTGTGGTAGTTGGTCCAGATCATTATCTCCCACACACATATATAATCAGTACTCAGTTTATCTTCAAACTTTAATGAACAAGCTTCAATCTATTCCATACTCCAACTCTTCTCATTCATACCATTGAAAATCAGATGATGGAATCCAAAATCCCTTTTAATGTTAATGTTATAGTCGTGCCCTTTTTGACCTTAAGTCACCCTTATGTATAAGACTTGGTCCATTTAAATACACAGAAGAGGGATGGGCAGAATACAGGCTGAATCTGTAATATTTTAAATACAAACATATTTTATATACCTTAAGTCTAGATGTAATATAGGGAATTTAAACACAGATTTCCAAGTTCTCTTCTGCCATCCATTCTATCTCATACTACCAATATGCATGACCAAACACATGTGAAAAATATTTTGTGCTGAAAATAATATTAGCATTAACATAGTATTTGGGATTCCATCATCAGATTTTGAATGTTATTGATGATTGAAGAGTTTGAGGGCGCAATAGACTGAAGCCTGTCCATTAAAGTATAAAGATTTTCTACCTTAATATAAACTGAGCACAGATTATATATGTGCGTGAAAGATGATGATCTGGACCTACTGATGAGTGCTGCCTCAGTACAAAATACATATATTGGAAATTATTTACATAAGTGAAAAATTAGGTTATTTTTTATAGTAATAACTAAAAAAAATAAACTATTAATAACGAAATTATACACAATCAATACAAAAAATTAAAATTACTTTATGGGAAGAGAATAGAAAATAAATAATTGAAAATTGTTTGGGAGTTCTTTAAAAAGTTGAGAAGTGAAAGTGACAGAACTGGGCATGCTCCATGGATCTTAAGCTCCAGATTCTGCCATTCTACAGCAGCAATTTTGATTAAAACATTAACAATTTATTTCTATAATACTTATTTTAAATAAAATAATAAAATTCAAAATCAGTAATGAGAAAATTCAACTTTAAAAAAAAAAAGCAATGGAAATTAAATTTATCAAAATGCTTAGTCAAATCTTTATCACTGAACAAAGTTAAAATATGTTAGGTGAATATCTACATTTTAGATGTGAAAATAATATTTTATTTATTATGTAACAAAAAAAATTACATGACAGAAAAATATTCAAAAACTTATAATATGTAATAACTATAATAATTAAAGCAATTTTTTTAAATTCCACCATTTTATTAAAATTAGAACATATGAGCTAACTTGTCAAGTATATACAGTAAATTTCATTTTATTCTAGCCAAGTATTTGTCTTAAAATGTTAAAGTATTGCATATATTATCTGCTAGTCAATTCAAATGATTGAAAAAAATAGAAAGATTTACTTTTTTTAAAAAAAAAATACTAACAACTATAATAATTAAAACAATTTTTTTTAAATTCCACCATTTTATTAAAATTAGAACATATGAGCTAACTTGTCAAGTATATACAGTAAATTTCATTTTATTCTAGCCAAGTATTTGTCTTAAAATGTTAAAGTATTGCATATATTATCTGCTAGTCAATTCAAATGATTGAAAAAAATAGAAAGATTTACTTTTTTTAAAAAAAAAATACTAACAACTATAATAATTAAAACAATTTTTTTTAAATTCCACCATTTTATTAAAATTAGAACATATGAGCTAACTTGTCAAGTATATACAGTAAATTTCATTTTATTCTAGCCAAGTATTTGTCTTAAAATGTTAATGTATTGCATATATTATCTGATAGTCAATTCAAATGATTGAAAAAAAATAGAAAGATTTACTTTTTTAAAAAAAAAAAATACTAACATTTGAAAAATATTTTTTATCAAAATAATCTTTCATCTTGAATGCAAATAAAACTTGATAAGCAGTAATTTCAAATAATTTCATTAAATATATACATTATATCTGTAAAAACATGACTGATTCTCTAAGCCATGAACCAAAGTATATGCTATATTTGGATCATGAATTATAACAATATGTGATAGTATGTTTATACCCTTATAAAAAAGCCAGAGTGGAACAACATGCTAACATTATATTTTGTTTTAAATTGGACAAAACTACTACTGAAATATTTGAAGAGATTTGCACTGCAATAAAACTATAAAAAATATTTTGTGATAGCATGGAGAACTTTGAAAACAATCCATGGCCAGAACATCAAAAACAAACAGGAAGCAAAGTAATCATGCAAAAAGTTGCCAAAATTCTTCAAACTGATTGCTTTGTGTATGTCAGACTCATTGAGGAACTCATTAGCATTCCCTAAATAATTATCCACATTTTAATGGAAGATTTGAAAAATCAGAAGATGTATGAAGGCTGCCAGAATGGAGCATCGCAGAGACATGTAAAAAAGCATACAGATGGATCAAGAATTCTTATCAAACATCATAAGGGTTGATGAGACATGGTATTTGCAATATAAACCATCAATAAAGCACCAGTGTGTGGAATAGGGATCACCAAAAAAATATGAATGCAAAAAGGTTGAATCACACTGCCTACTGTTAGTTTTTTTTATTCTAAAAGCATTATTTGTCAAGAATACATTTCTGAAGATCAGACAATTTTTGAAAGCCAACACTGGTCACCGTTTGCATGATAATGCATAAGTCCATAAAGTGCTAAGATTGTGCATTATTTTTTGATTCAAAAACACATTGTTATGCATAAGCATCCATCTTATTCTCCATTGACTTTTGGTTATTTCCAAAATTACAGTTGACCATAAAAAATACATCCCAATGGTTCAATTCAGGACATCCAAAAGTTTGTGATAAAGGTATGAAATATATTGTCACATTCCATATCATAACTCATGTCACTAGAACTTTAAAATTTTTGTGGTAATGATTCAGGGGTCACATTGCAAGCAGCTTTGATGAGAGAATTAATCATGCTACTAAAATTTTCTTATAACAATAATGAAAATTTAAATAAAATATCTGACAAATTCAAACTTACATTTAATTAAAAATATAAAGTAAAACAACTTATTAACTTTTACATAAAAATGCATTTTAAATTATCTTCCAAAAGTCAACTAAACAATGTATTTTCAAACAAATAATATTACTTGAACATTATCAATGGTACTTTACCATTACTTATAATCTTCAAACCTAATTTATTCTAAAATTTCAATTTAAAAGCTATATCATCAATTTCCATTCTTTTAAAACATTTTACTTAAATAAAAATTTGATGTATATGGAATCAATTACATTTGACTGTAACAAACCAATTTTCTATATAAGTATTAATTAAAATCTTAATTTAATGGATAAGTCATTCAATAATTTAAAAACATGAATTTAATTTAAATAAATAAAAATAAATCCAAATTAACCTTAAACTGAGAATGAAGTGCTGATTCAGGTGGGTATACAATAAAATGGCGTAAAGTAAATCCAAAACCATTATCACATCTTTTAACTATTACTGTTCGAGGTCCAGACCAAGAAGACAAAGAACTCATAACAGTATTCTTAGAAGACACCTATGAAAAAAAAAAAAAATAATTAAAATGAATATTTAGAAAAAGATAAAACAAAAAAAATATTACTGTATATACAAAAAGTAAAAAGTGCATATGAAATGCCTTATCTTAAATAAACTTTATATAACAGTATATAATGAAAGCAAAAGATTGAAGTCTATATTAACATAACTGAAATTGCTTAAATATCCTATGACAATTTTCAAGACATACAATACAGTATTACCTTTTTTATAATTTACTGCATTTTGGCTGAGATTTACAAATTTATCTATACCCATATATATGTAAATAAATGTATGTATATATAAATACAAGTACATATATTGAGGAATGTAAGCATATATAAATTTTTATTCACCAAATAAATGTAACACAATCACACTGAACACATACTGTAGTTAAGAGCTTAGTCATAAATTAAATCTTGACTAAATTATTGAGAATGTAGTTCTGTTTTCAATTAGTGATAAAAAAGTATAAACAGATAATGAAGTATGAATATTATATTCTGTTTTGTGAAATTTTATTAATAAGAGGCTTACTGATGAGTTCACTAAAAGAAATTCATTCATCTTGAAACTTTTTTACTAGGTTTATATAAAGTTTTATAAATAAGTCAAAGGCAAACAAATTATATAAGTGCTTTTAATTTTTAAAAGATCATACTCTATAAAATAAACATCTCTTGGCATAATGGTTATTGTATCCACTGGGGTCAAATCTAATGAAATTTTGAAATTATTTCAGTTTCCAAAAAATTTAAGATTTTTTAATTAGGTTACCATTTCTATAGCCAACTTAGCTAGTCATTCAATTATTGATTACCTTGTGCATTATAGGCATTGGTAAAGTAAGTCCTTGTATCAGAACTCAATTGGAATGTCACATAATCTTCAAAAAATTTACCAATTAACTTAATAATAAACAAAAATTTAGATATTCATAGCTGGAAAATCCAAAAAGAAAATGCAAACACAAGTTAGAATTTGATTAGTTAATAAACTACTGTCATATTCAACACAAGTTTCTAACTATAAAGTCAGCATGTAAAAAAAAAAAATAGTAATGTTTTTTAAAAGATAAAAGCATAAAAATATATCTAATTATTCATGTAATCACTTAAGCTATTTAAGATCTTTACTAAAAACAGAAATGAAAGACTGAGCTGGGAAATAATTGCTTAACGATTTTAAAAACCACTAGGTGGCGCCTATAAGTCTAGTCTACTGAAAGTGCGCCTAAAATAACTATATTGTGTTATTACAGTAAAAAGACTGTGGAGGTGGAAAAGTTGAGTAAGTGAAAGTTTTTTTTTTTTTCAGTCAAAAATGGAAGGAAAAAAAAAGTTTTCCTGTTAATAAAGTGAAGAATATCAAAAACGCTAATTTATTCAAAAATGGCAGAAAAAAATGCTGAACATCTTTTAAAACAGACTTGATCAATTTGGCTAAAGAAAATGAAAAATTTACTAAACATAATGAATCACAGAATCAAACAGACAGTTAGTTATTCAATGAACAAAAATGACTATGCAGAGTCACAAAAGCAAGATTTAATTAAAGGGCATAATATAAAACCAATAAAATACAATTTAAATGATTCTTATGGCAACTCAAGCACAAATTCTAAATTTACAACTAATAATCAAAAAACCTACACTAAATACAGAATATAACCACAGAGTTAATACAACTTATGGAAATTTAATAGAGAAAAAAACAAGATAACAAAAATATTAACAAAGGCTCCAAATCTTATGCTGACTCTGTAAAAAAAATTCAAATAAGTCATATGATCAAAATTCTGAATCTAAAACTGAATGGCAAAATACTGATATTGAACTAATGGAGGACATAGGAGATAACCTGTACCAAACACATTATCCAGAGAAAGGGCTTGATTCAAAGAGTTACTTAAGCTTGGGAAGAATATAAAACTCTTAATGATAATTTTAATTTAACTATACCATCTCAGCTTTTAAAATCATTCAAGAAATACCGAAATAACAACTCCATAATATTAGCTGTTACAAATGATGAGAATAGACTGTTTAACTTCCCTACAGATACATTTTATAAAATGCTTAAATCTGAGGATCAATGGCAATACATCACTAAAATTCTGCATCACCCAAACAGGAGATATTTTATAGTCAAATTTACCAACTCTTTGCAAAAATCAATTTTCATAAACAATTATTTAACCTTGGGAAATCTGTCTTTGCCAAATAGATATTGACAGATCATTGATTGCATATGTATCAGTAAAAAATTGTTTTATTGATTTTACATCAAATGATTTACAAAAACTACTAAATCTCTACGGGTGTGTATCTAGATTCGATTATATCAAAGAAAAAGGGGCAGAACTACCATGTTCTCTCCAACACAGCAACATTTACAACAGCATTAAAGGGAGTTACACCATATGATTTACCCTAGATTTTTATGGTGGAGAAGGCACCACTCAGTATATTTCGAGGAGTAGTGTCTGAATGCTTCTTATGCAAGTGATGGGATCATCTAATTTGCGATTGCCCAGGGAGAATATGTATAAGATGTGGAAACAAGAAATTCCATTTCCATAGATATACTACCATAATAAAAACTCTAAAATAAACAGAAATCATCCTGAATTGATACCAGATACACCCTCAATTTCTATAAATATTCAAAACATAATAGAATCAATATGGAAAGAAATGAAAGAATGGCATCTAATAATCATCCTGAACTATTCATTAACACCCCTAACCTAACAACTCCGCAGATGCGAATTGATGCTACAACAGGTAACTCAGACAAGAATGAAGAAATAACTCCAAGCTTGGGATGTCCATCTGTGAGTTCTACCCCCACTCCACTGGAAGAAAGAAAACATGGTCACAAAAAAAAAGGGAAACCAAGAGAATGGCAGACAGAAAACAAGATTCTGAAGTTCATATAAATTCACCTGAAACATCTGATGCATCCAGTGATCAGAGCATGATCTGTAGATCAGACACAGAGAGCTCAAACCCAAGGATGGTCAAAAGCAAAAAAATCCAAAAAAAAAAAGAGGCCTAGACTCAATGTAAGAAGAAATAAAGAAAACAAATCAATAAATACAGAAATCGGTAAGCGTGAAGATCCATCGTCAACTTCAACAAAAAAACTTGAAATGGAAAACGACATAGTGGACAAGGGAGAAATAGGCCTGGAAAAAACATTAACTAAAAGGATTAGTTCCACTGAAGGTTCAGCTATCCCAACAGATACTTTGAAGATTTTGGAATCTCACAAATGATGAAATGACTGCGGATGTAGACCAAGCCCAAATTCAAGAAGATGGATCACAATGGGATTCATCACTCTGGACATCATAATGGGTGTGATGTTTATGAACAATTCAAAAGTTCACAATTATGGCCTATTTATTGATATACATCATAATATAATACTGAATCACTGCTCCCAAAAAATGCATCAATCAACTAGTCTACTGGTGGTCATCTTAATGCCGATGCTAATCATAAAAATATTTACCAATCTTATATACCATTATTCACCTAATGCGAAATTTGAACTAGAAAATAGTGGTTGGTGGTCAGAAGGGAAGTGTCAATACCGGAAATTGATTTAATGAAGATTAAAATAGTGGGAATAAATGTAAGGGGTCTGCATTCAATCAACAGAGCCTTTACTATCAAAAATTGGTTAATCAAGAAAGCACCAAATATTGTCTGCCTATCAGAAATGAAATTCATGCCAACCCAGATCACAGAATCAACCAAATGCTCGAACCTTTTGGATATATCAATTTTCATATAGGACCATCAGTGACCGGGGGGGTAGGATGGGGTGTTTGATTAATAAAAATTTGGGGTCATCTGAATTTAAATTAATATCCATGGACCGTAATTGTCTTATCCTAAATGTAAAGACCGAAAACATTACACTTCATATTATTTATTTATATCTGCAGAATAAAGAGTCAGTAATTCTAAAAGTAATATACAAGATCAACATGGTGTTTTCCTCCTGCCCAGGGCCGGCCATCCTCTTTGGGGATTTTAATTTATTGTATGAGACATTTAATAAAAAATACATCCATTTAATTAATAGGGGGATTATGTGTGCTCAGAGTTTTTCCCCTTCTGGCGCATACTCCTTATATACCAAAAAAAGGTAAAACATTGATCGATCCGTTATATTACACCCCAGACCTTCATTTTCTAATTGAGATATCACTTAAGCTAGTAGTCTTCTCAAACCACCTGACCTTGAAGATCTGGATCGAAGTAAAAGGTGCTGCCCAAGACCCTGATGGACTTATGAAAACAACTAGGATGCTTAACAAAGTCCATACCCAGCAGTGGTTTTCTTGGAGATATATATTTATCTCTGGAAAATGAACATCTTTTTTTAGCCAGTTGAAGCAGGGATCAGATTTATTGAAATAATAAGATCGATCACTGAATTTTACACAAGAAACCAAACAGGATCGGTCAAGCTCATGCAAGATTCAAACAATATACAAAATAGGCTGAATTCAGACCCAAGTATAATGGGAAATAAAATTAATTTTAGAATTGAAAGAAAAATACAGATACACAAAGGGCACTAACGCAATTTATTGCAATCAAAAGGACAAAATTTTTTCTTGCCAACCACCACTGCTGGACAAAAAGCTATGTTGTGGGTGGAAAAACAAGTTTACACCGGCATCCCTCTTCATTGATGGGAAATTCTACACAGTATCAGAAAGGGATCATACCCAGAAATTAGACTGATGCTAATTCTAGATCATTTGATATGACTTACTAAATGTAAGCTAGTGTTTAATTCTGATAAATTTGATCCTACTGCTTTCATGTGAAAAAAATTAAAACAGATAAAAAACAAGAGATGAACTGATAATCCCTGAGATCATTTTCTCTATGATATGGTACATGTTGTATTTAGACTCACCATGTCCCCAACCAATGGTAGGATGCTCCTAAAAGGAGAAAGAGAAGAATAAAAGGCTAAAGTCCAGCAATTCCAAATGAAGGGAAATGAAATCATATTAAATAAAATATATCCGAAAGATCTACACAGTAAATGTGCCAATGGCAAAGAGATAAAGAGACTAATGATTAAAAGCTAACATGATAAGCCTGGACAAATAAATTTAAACCTATATGTTAGAATATCATAACTACTAATGTAATAAGTAATTATAATAAATTATTTGGGAGAAAAAAGCAAATTGTTTTTTTTTTTACTTATACTCAAAAAATAATAATAATAATTTTTAAAAAAAAGGTATATACAATAGGAAAAAAAATATGTATTGCATGTAATTGATACAAACTGGGTATGTCTAGATTTTTTGATAAACTAAAATTGACCATAAAATGTAATGACTACCGAGTTGTTTATGAACAAGAATTAAAAAAACTCATTTCCACTTTTTACAGAAGATATTTTTGAAAATGAATTTTCTTTCTTTTACTGTCAATGGATAATTATTAACTTCAAAAACCTGTTTGCAAAATTAGCAAAATAATTATACTGGAAATTATACTGGAAATAACAATGAATAATTTATTTTTAATTAAACTAATTTGAACAAAAGAATATATATATTTTATATATACACTCAACCTAAATAAACACAAATTATTATTATTATAATTTTAGACCTTCATCAAATAAAAATTAACTTTTGACGTGAATACAATAATAGTCAACTATGATAGAGAATAACAAAGATTGAATAATAGATGTTAATAGGTTTTAACATGGACATGGTTAAGGATTCTGCAATAAAGCAAATGTGCCACATTCTCTCCTTGATTAAAGGAATTGTGATTGAAGTAAACAAACACTCATATGTCACAGTTGTCCCTCACCTTTGATTTTAACCAAAAAAAAAAAAAAAAGTAATTTATTTATATAATAGATAAAGAATAAACCAGATTGGTGTTGGTAAGACATTAATTATAAAAAAATAATTCTATAACATTTCAAAAATGCATGACAATGTTCACAAAAATAAATTGCGTTGCTATTCTCATATTACTTATTCCTTTTATAAGGGCCAGCAAGTCATCCAATACATATGTACACACACACACACATTCACTTCAAAGAATTATCTCAATCAATCCTATTATCTTTACTAAAAAATTTATTGATGATGTGTAAATCCATGTTATTGAAGCATTTACATACATACATAGATCAGCAATCTAATAATTTCATGACATTTCATGTCACATATATATATATATAACTTGAAGCAAAGATTGTCTCAGAGAAAATATACATAGATGTACTAAACATAATATACACACAAAGATGATTTATATGTTAAGCTTCCTATCTGAAGGTGGTTCAGAAACTAAGTTATATATAGTATCAATACAAAAAAGAACAGTCGACATAATCATTGGTCGCTTTTGTTTGCTAACTCTTTTCACACATTTTATTCTATAACCTCCATTTTTCAGTTACATAATGGATCCTTTACATCATAAGATGCAAATCATAATAAATTTATATATTAAAACTGACAAGCAATCTTCATTACAAATACCAAAAATATTTACGAAATAATATATTTAAGTTAAATTTAGTAAGAGGAAAAAAAACTTTTCACTATACAGTTTTAAAATTAAATAATATTGGTTTGATGCTTTTCTAAAACTGTTTCACAAACATTCTATGTTGAACTTGAATTTTCCTCAATAAAGTCATTTAATTTAGTGTTCTTCAAATCTTTCTAAAACTATTTTGGTGAATTAATGAAAGATTAAATGATTGCAGAATTTGTGCACTATCATCTGGTACTATCAAATCAGATTAAAAAAATTTGAAACTCCCATTTTATGTTACTCTTATCATAAATATCTTAAAAATTAGAGTTCTTTAGAGTAAAAGATTGTGGGTTTAAGTAGTTTTGTATGATAGTTACTATTAGTTTGACTAGAATAATTACTAATCTATACATAAAATAAACTACCATATTCACTCAAGCTGAGAGTAATTTTTTTTATTAAACTTAAAAAGTTCATTTAATTAATATTTTTGTTAACTATTGGCTCACCCAATTACAAGCACAAATATGAAAAACCTATAAGTACTATATGCCAAATATCAATTAAATTTATTAATAAACAGTTTCATGTGCATAAAAAATTTAAACAGCAAATAAATTATATTATATAGACATATATCCTAACAAAGTTTAAAAAAAAAAAAAAAAAAATTAAAGAATAAAAAAAATCATGTTTTTTTAAAATCACTGTCTAAAAATATTTTCAAACACTGATTGGTCAAAAAATTCTAATTCAAATACAGAAATGGGGAATTAAAGAACAATTTAGTTTAGACACATTTTGGTTTATAAGATGTTTATTATATATGAATAATCTTAATAAACTGAAATAATGCACATTCATCATCATCATCATTGTCAATCATTATCATGGATGATGATCTCTCCAAGTTCAATGCATCTCCAATCTCTAGCCTCTCTTCTCCAAATCATCCCTCACACTTTTCCATCTATCTCACATGTGGTCTCTTTCTGGGACTTTTACAATCTCTTGGAAACCAAAGATTTCAATTGTACACCTATTATCTCTTCTAGCAATATAACCAGGCCAACTCCACTTCAGTCTTTTAATTCTTTCAACGATGCCCGTAATACCTGTTTGTTCTCTTACCCATCTATTACATTTTTGATCTCTTCTTGTTACTCCTAACACGCATCACTCCATACTTCTTTGAGTGGTCTGAAATCTCTGAATATTAAGTGCCAAATCTCAGATCCATAAAGACATTTATTAACAAAAAAAACCTTCCTTTTTAAAAACATAGGCATATTTCCTTTTAGTATTAAGTTATTTCTACCAAAAGCACTCCAAGTTTAATTCTATGATTAATTTCATCCATTATGTTTCCAACTGTAGTAATAATCTGACCAAGGTATTTGCAGATGTTAACCTATTCTATTCATCATAATCAATCTTTATTGTCATCTTTTTGGAAAATTCATTGAACATTATTTTAATCTTTTTAACATTTAACTTTAGTCCTACTTTCTTACTTTCATTTGATAACTCCTGCAATATTTCCTGAAGCTCTAAAAGCAGTGTTTGCAAAAACAACTACATCATCTGCAAAATCCAAATGACTTAAATAATCTCCATTTACTTTTACTTCTTTAGTTTCCCATTTTAATCCACAAAATACTTCTTGCAACACTGCTGTAAAAAGTTTTGGAGGTATGGAGTCACCTTGTCTTACACTCTTTCCCATGTTAACCTTCCTAGTATCATTATGTAATCTACTTGTTGCTGTTGCATTTTTATAAATATTCTTCAGAATATGACAATATCCTGAGTCTGTATACTTTGATGACCCAATGTTTTAATCATTGAAGAAATGTTTATAGAATCAAATGCCTTTTCATAATCTACAAATCCAAAGCATAATGGCAACTCATATTCAGTGGTCCTTTCTAAAACTTCTTTCAATACCTGGATATGATCTACTGTACTAAAAAATCCAGTTTGTTCTCTTGGTTGATTGAAATCCAATGTTCTCTGTAGACGAGTTATAAAACTGATAAAAGGCTGATAGGTTTGTAATTTCTAATATCTTCTTTATCACCTTTTTTAAACATTAATATTGCATTCTTCCAATCACTTGGTACATCTTTATCATTTAAACATTTGGTATATAACTTTGCCAAAATTCTTTCTATTTATTCACCTGCTTCTTTTAATATACCGATTATAATTCCATCATTACCTGGAGCTTTTCCTTTCTTCATAGATTTAATTGCATGTCTCACTTCTTCATTTAAAATTCTGGGAAATTCAGATGATATAAAAGATGTATGAGGTATTTGTGCTTTATTACTATATAATTCTTGATAAAACTCTTCTACCCATTTCATGATGTCATCTCTCTTTTAGTAATAGTTTCATTTTTTTTTCTTATTGCAGATATAAGTTTACTACCAATCCCAAAATCTTGTTTTACACTATTGAGACTTTTATTCTCTTCTACAGCTTTCCTTGCTAGTTCACAATTATATTTTCTTATATCATTATCAACTCTTTTTCATACCATTTTACAAAATTTGAGATATTCAATCCTTTTTAATGCATCGTTTTTATAAATCTTCATACCCTTTATTTTTTTCTTTAATTCTCTAGTCTCAGTAGAATATTATTGGTCAATTGCGACTTTCTTCTACCAGCTATCTTTGTTGCAGTCTATTTCCTTTTAACATTTTTCTCAAAAAAAGAATTCATAATATAAAGTTTTTCTTTTTCTGCAATTTCCACAAGTCTATGTCCTCTCTCATTTTACCTAAAACATTTTTCATCTTTCATTTGTTACCAATTCTAGCATTAAAATCTCTCATAACAATTTTAAAATGTTGTTTAGTCTGATCAAAAGTCTTTTGTACATCCATATAAAAATCTTCTACTACTTCATCACTATGAGAACTTGTTGGGGCATAAACCTGAATTATCTGCATTTGGTATCTGCTATTAAGTTGTATAACTAATCTTACCACTCTGTCCAATACACCATCAATCTCCACAATGTTGTTCTTCCACTTTTTATTTATAATGAATCCTACTCCACTTGTACTTCTAATATTTGTGCCTTTGTAATAGAGAACACCCCCTACTTTTTAAATCAATTATCTCTTCACTTTTCCTTTTAACTCCATAAAGTCCAATAATGTCCCATTTAATATAAGACAGTTCTTCCAATTCTTGCAATTTTCCTTCACTTGAAAGTGATCTGCAGTTGTACATACCTAAATAAAAAGTCATCATCAAATAGCAGCCTGGGTTCGCAATCAGGATATTCTTAGCACGCCTTCAGTCATCAACCGCTGCCTTGGCTGGTGACTTTACAGCCTCCTCAGAATAAGGGCCATGATTTATTTAATGCACATTATATGAAAATATATATATATATAAATCTTATTCTATTATTAAAAACCATTCATTAATTTTATGAAAATTATAAATATTTTCTAATTTATATAAGTACAGTAAGCTATTCTAAAATCTTTTAAGCAAGATGATTTTTACATAAGTTTGTATTTTTACTTTTGGTGTATACTTATCATGAACTATAATGAAGAATATGAAAATATTTTTTTTAATAAAAATAAGCCCTATAAATATATCACAAAAGATATTTTCACAGTACAAAGTATGTAAGAACTTAAGGAGGTATTGAATTAAGCATCATGTGTTTTGATGTTTTAGCACTTGTATACAGCAAATATTTTTTATCCTGAGTATAAATTTATTTATGGAGTTATATTTTGAAAGCCACCTGTAGAAAATTAAATTATGTATTCCATCAAAGCCACCAATATTCAAAAAATATTCTGTAGAATAAATTATTTACAAATAATAAATAAGATAATAGAAAATAACCTCCATTGCATTTAACAATCATTAATTATGAAGCAGATTTATTAGATATTATCAGTATAGTAAATATTCAAAAAAATGATATGATACTTGTAATAAAATGGAAAAGTTACAGAAAAAGTCTCAATTTACAAAAAATATTGTATTATATGTAGCCTTTTATATATATAAGGATTGGAGATATATTGGGATAAAACAGCTTAGTAAAACTAGAAAAAAAAATAGTCTCATAATAAACTTAATTATCTAAGACCTCTTCAATTTGCAAATGACATTATTATATTAGTATTCCTGAACTTAGTTAAAAATATTAAATTTGACAAGATTAATGTTCTGTTTATGGGTTGCACAGAAACACTATTTTGAATGAAAACAGAACTTAGAAAAAGTGGACAATTGTGTTCATTCAGGCCAGCTGGCATCTGTTAAAATGCCATAACACAGAGGAAATAAACAAAAAAATAAACATGGTTTGAAATACATTTAACAGGTTCAGAAGTATATTTAAAAAAGATTATGACCTTAAGAGCTTTTAATCTTTAGATTTGATTCATAATTATTAAATATGAAATCTAGTTTCAGAAATGAAGATAAGATTTCATAAGGATCACCTGAATTCTTTGGAAAAAAATTGTAATGGAAATAGCAAAATGTGAGTAGAAATAAAATAAAACAATCAAGCAATAGTAGTGCTATTATTAAAAAGAAAGAAAATAGATTTCATGTTCAAACAGATTTTCAATATAAATAAAATCTTTACTTTCAATTATTTTAGGAATATATTTGCAGCATTTTATATCTGTTTTATTGTTATTTTCAGTGCTTTGTTAAAAATACTAACGTCTAAGCATGTTCTATTTCAATTACTAATAATTTTTTTAATTCTCTTCAATAGCTGTTTTACATATAATTAAAATGTTTATTTACAATATTTTATTTTTAGTTAGCATAGTGTTTATTCACAAAACCGGTTTTATATAATCAAAATAAGTAAAATGTCTTAATGAATAATATTTCTGTAGTGTAATTTTCACTATACTATTCATATGCAAGATGGGGAATGTTTTCTATCTGCTTTTAACACTTTGTGGGAAGGGGGGGTCATACACATATAAACAAAGACATGTGAAATGAAGATATGATTTAGATGGCTCAGATCACAGTCTCTCACACATATCTTTATTTTTCAATACATGGATAGGTAGATGGATGTATGGATATACAGACATTAATAACTGTCAAACTTACTGCCCTCATAATTTTGGAACTATATTAATAATTTTTATTATTCATTTAAGTTTGGCACATCAATTTAAATATAGTAATTGGCTATCTGTATATATTGAACTATGATAAAGATATATATGAGATTGTGATATGACTCAACTGATGAGTGCTAGTTTAGCATGAAATGTGCATCTTGTAGATCATAATCCTTTTTACATGTCTTTGTTCATATGTTTATGATTACACACCTCCACAAGGTGTTAAAAGTGGATAGAAACCAGTCCTACCTTGCATAAGAGTGGTGTAACAAAAATTATACTACAGAAATATTACACACTAAGTAGATAATTTTTGGTGTAATGAATAAAAATTATTAAAATGAAATGTCTTTTTCACTAATTCTACTGAGCAACACATTTCATGTATATGAGTATCCTTCCAGCAAGTTTATATATATACACATATATTAATAAAGCCTATAGCTTACATAGTTTGGTTTAATAGTAAAGAGTAGATATTAAACCTGAAGGTCTATGGCTTGTGGCCCACTTCTACTACTTCTAGTACTCAAACCTCTCATGAACTCATAAATTAATTAACCATTTAATAAATATTTAATGAAATATTTAATAATAGCCTTTTACTTTTTTTTTAATTTATCAATTTTTTTTCCTTCAAAATTAACTCACTTTCAGAAATATGTCATTTCCACCTACACTAGTTTAAATATATATACAAAACCATGAATGGTATAAAACGATTTCAATTATTTATATACTGTTCTTTTACAAGCATATTTACACAATATATCCAGGAAAGTACCATCCAATCAGTGGACTGTAACTTGCTGGCCCATGACACACTGCGGGAGTAGTAACATCAAGCCTAAACATTTTGAAGAGCATATCAGGAGTCAACAAAAGACATGTTCATAATCATAAATATAGATGTATGTAGGTTAGAACTGAATTAAAAATATTATAATTGAATTTAAAATATTTGCTTAAATAACAAGATTTAAACCTTACATTGCTAATATTTAATTTTGTATAAACTTAAATTACTAGTATTTCATGCCATTCTTGAATATATTAAACTTGGTAATTAACCAAACAATATTTATTGCTTGTAATTCTTTCCAACTTTTTCATAACAATGACTATGCCCACTTCTAAGTAAAATATGTATTTGTACTTCACTTTGGCTCAATAGTGTATAGTATTTGATCTGTGTGCAATTATACATCTTGGTTAGTAAATACTGTTTCATCTTGAAAATAATGAGTAAGTAACAAAGACCCACATTTTTATTATTTACAAAACTGGCAAACTCTATGTAGCCTACACCAGATAATAATAAACTCTATAGCTGATGGAAGATTTTTATCTGCTGAACTTTGTCCATATGTAATTAAAATAAAACAGCCATTAAATAATTAACTGTAGGGCAAAGCTGATGAAAATTTGTTTTTCTATCTTGTTACCTTCTAATTAAAAATAAGAAGATCTATATGCTGATCAGATTAGTTAATTGGGTTAGCTATGGGCTATCTATTTAAAAAAAAAAAAAAAAAATCCTAAACCTGATTAGAATCTAAGTTTACTTGAATTAATGATTTGACTCTAGTCAGCAGAATTGCATTACTTTTGCATTACAAAGTTCTTTCTTATATATATAAACTAATGCACTTAAAAAGTAATAATAATAAACAAAATAAAATAATATAGAGAAAGCTAATTAAAAGCTAAACAAATATCTCGCTGTTTTAATACATTCATAATGTAAAAAAAAAAAAAAATCATTTCTTTAAAATATTTCTTAATTAATTTCTTCTTATGTTTAAGTCAAAGATTTTTCTTAAATAACCAATACATATATTCAAAAAATAAATTTTCAATTGTTTCAACAGCTTTCTACATATTTTTTTTTTTAAAAACAAACTCCCACATTTTTAGGCAAGACTCATTAATCAATGTCTCCCACTAAACCACAAAAATAGTTATTTTACAATTTTATTATTTTGAAAGTCTAAAATATATATATACAAATAAAATATAATTTTTCAAGATGTTACTCTTAAAAAAAAAAACATTGTGGTTAACAATAAAAAGCTAAAATACATCCACATAAAAAACAGATGCTGAGATATAAGAGAGTAATGTGTTACAAATATGCTCACTTAAATACAGAAATAAAACTTCATAACATTACATACTGCTATTATTCAGATTCTGAAAGATAAGTCCTAAATACTTATTATGCCACATCATTATTTATATATAAAGTATTAAAAAACATCTAAATTATTCAGTTATGACATCAATATTATATACTATATAATGAAGCAGTTGAATAGTCCTTTCTCAAACGTTTTCATAATTGAATTTATTCATAAATTAATAGATATATAACTTTATTACTATGCTGTATTAAGCACATCTTCATTGAACAACATTTTTTACAGAATATTAACATACAGAAAGCACTTTTATAAAGTAAAAACTATTTTCCAACTAAAAACAACAACATATTATATTTGAAAAATTACAATTTCTATTAGTATTCAAAATAATGTAACTAACAATTTTATAAATACATAATAAATATACTCTGTTGCTAATGAATAAAAAAATGTATTCTTTTTTTTAACCACTACACTGAATTGGTATTCAACTTTAAACAGTAAAAAAAAATTAGTTTGCTGCCAATGACTGAATTAAGATCTTCTTGATCCTCCTTTTTCTGTAAAACTATGTTGAATTTTTATTCAATTTTGAATGATATGATTAAAAAAAATCGAATTGCTTTTCTGATACTACATGAAAATATATATATATTAGTTCTTTTTTTATACCACTAAGCTAAATAATTAAAGTTTGAATTTTAAGTATCTTTTGCACAATTTGTCAAATAGTTTATTTAAAATGTAAGTATGAATTTTTGAATACAAAAATATAGAATTGAATAGTATATACTTTATTTTTATAACAAATTTATAATACATAATTTACTAAGAAAAAGCACATTCTGCTTGTTGTACAACACAGATATTAAATTGTATTTATATGTTGGACTATTTTCATCATCTAATTAAGTATTGAATGACTTTAGAAAAAATTAATTTTATTTAAATCTTTCAATTACATTAAACTGTTGGTAATAGCACACAGGTTCGTACATGTACATTTCAAGAGGTATTATTCTTCTCTCTTCATCAGGGGTTGCTGGTCTGACCAGTGACAGTACTAGCATGGGAATCGAACCTGGATCCTTAGATTTTTGAAATATTAAATTTTAAGGTAACGCTTTATCCAGCTGAGCCATTCTGCAAAGGCAGCAGTCAGTGAAAATTTCATATACTTATCTATGAGAGTCCTCTTGATTTCTCCACTTTTTCCTAGGAGCAAAATTGATTAGGAGTTCCCATACATTATGGATAGCCACACTAGGTTGACTTATGGGATTATTTGCAATTGTCAGGTGAGCATCTTCTCTGAATTTTCTTCTTTGTAACTTTTCTTTTCTATCCAATATTTTTATTCAATCGAACATATATTCAATGGTATATACATGGTCTGCTACCTTAGACACATATGTTTTCTCTTTTCTAATCATCAGTTTGTGCTCTTACAATTGCTTTTCAACAGGGTGGCTGGTCTCACCAATATAATTCTTCTACATTCACATGATATTTCATAGATATGGTTTTTGCTTTTCACCATTTCGAGTTTAGTCTTTGTAAATGTTAGAATTTCTTGAAGTGTGGCAGTCAAATGTAAAAACACAACTAAAATACCATCACAAATCTTCAGGGTAACACAT
The DNA here is from genome assembly GCA_028023455.1 of Epiperipatus broadwayi. Lineage (NCBI taxonomy): Eukaryota > Metazoa > Onychophora > Udeonychophora > Euonychophora > Peripatidae > Epiperipatus > Epiperipatus broadwayi. The sequence continues at coordinate 12,144,515 of JAQFVV010006197.1, forward strand.
ATTAAATGTCATTATGTATATATCAACATTTTTCCTTTCAATTACTTAAGTATAAAAGTTGATAAATCAAAGTAAAAATATTAAAAAGTAAACTAATACAGAATACCTTTCTAACTAATAAATAAGTTTGTGAATTTTAAATGCAACTACAAAAATATTAAAGCACATATATGCAAAATATCGCATCAACAAGATGAATACTTCAAAAATAAATTATTCAACCAAATAACAAATCTAATAAAATTTGGCAATCTGAAGGATGATTTCCCAGAAGCTTACATTATTACAAATCCTTTTTCCATAATCTTTTCAAATTGGACAAAAACATTTAATTCTTCAATAAATAAATGTATTTTAAAAATCAATCTAACTGAATGTATCTATGAAAATGATAGTCAAATCATGATCTCTTGTCTAAGTCTTAGAACATACTTAAAATAACTATAGTAAAACTTCAATCCATCATTTTTCATAGGATCCAATAAGGCCATTAGTAAAATAATAATAATAATCAAATGGATTAGTGCTTAGGAATTCATAAAAAGTTTAGCAATGAAAATGATAAGTTGAGCCATGATCTATGAACCCAGAGTTCCATCACTACCAATCAATTTAAAACATGGAGGGTAGGAAACTCATTAAACATTATAGACAAAAATAATTTAATGATTATTCACTAAAATACATGTCAAGTACAATCCAAATTTTACAATCTAAAACATTTCATATCAATCATTTGCAAAATGTATATATATACACACAGATTATATATTTTAATATAGTAATTGGATATGTTTAAAAATTAGGATTAATATTAATAATAATGATTAGATATAATATAGTCTTTTTTCCTAACAATCTTGTTTTATTTAATTAACAATCAAAGGATAATTTAAAATCTTATTGTTTTAAAATATATAGTTTAGTATGCTTTGAACAAAATTCATGATTATGACCACATTGACAAATCTTTCTATGATTTTCTCTATCTTTTTTAATTGGTTTAAATAGTAACAATAGCGTATTTAATCTCAGAAAGTGATTGCATACTAACTGAAAACAAAGTATTAGCGAAAAAGAAAGAAAAAAATGGATTTTAGGATCAGATAGTTTTTGTTTTGATTCTTAGAATAATACTATGATTGTGACTTTTGAAAAAAATAAACTTTAATTAACTATTTTCACAATAAAATTGTTTTTGTTTTTGTTTTTTTAATGTTCCTAAATAAAACACTAAATGTTAAAAAAAAAAAATTGATTAATTTATTAGCAAAGAAATCTAAAAACTTTTAGAAAAATTGTAAAATTGAAGATACATACTACTGAATCATTATTAATAATAGCAAACTAAATAATATTGTACGTGCACATAATAACATAATACTTGTATTTTTAGTTCAAATTAAAAAAAAAAATCTATTCAAGAGGATAAAGTTTCTAAGAGATCAAATTTGTAAAGAATTGCTGCTACAAAATAGTAATTTGAGAAATGATGGAGTCAGGAAAAAATACCCATGTAAATAAAATAGGCAAGAGATGTGGAAAAATGCTAAAATTGAAATTATACAAGGTTTCATAGTATTAAAAAAAAAAAAAAACTTTGATCTTTCATTGAGACAAAATTTTTACTAAACCAAGTGATTAACATATATACATAGTATATAAAAGTATATAGTCAAAAATGATTAAAATAAAATTATAATGAAAAAGAGCGGTAGGGAATAGCTTAGTTATAATGAAAAACAAATAAAGTCAGAAATTAACTTTTAAGATTTTAACAATTTCCGATATGGCTAAATATTGTAAGCATTCCTAACATTTAAATTTAGCACTATTCAACTTTTGAAATTCAAACCAAGAAAAAGAAAGCACAAATAGATTTTTATTTAAAAAAATAAAATTATGGAAGAGATATTATTTGTAACTATTTTTAGAAAACAAATATATTTATAGTAATGTTTATAAAAAATTGAGTGGGGGGGGGGGTAATATCAATCCAATTTAAAACATGACTCATATAAAATATGAGAAAGTTATTGCTAGAAAAGCAGATAAAATAGATATGGATTTCATATTTAAATAATCAATCCCTACTTAGATTCTATCATGTGTCATCACAGTAAAATAATATCAATAAGTTAAAAAAAAATCTGAAAAGATTACTGTACAATAGCAGATGTGGCTTCATATAAATAAAGATAGAATACTATTAGCCATATTTTGCAACTGACTAAATAACAGATGTAGTCTTCTCATATGTTTAAAATGAAAGAGAGGGGACTACTAGATATATATATACATAAATAGGGTATAATAAATGGTAACTAAGCTAATAAATAACCACATAATGGTTTGCCAAATGTAACAGGATATAACTTGGATAAATTATATTTATTTACATGATATGAAATTTAGCCAATACCAAATTCAATGTATATAAATGATAATATGAATCATCGATCTGTTCAGTCTTTAAAACTTCAGATTTAATATTTTATTATTAAAGGACATTTTACCACTTAATAGTTAATTCAAAATAGATATATTTGATTCTTTCATTAACTTCAAAACAAATTCAATTATAACACATGGCATCATACATCTGGCATTTAACGTACCAATGATAATCAAACAGATATTCAGGCTTATTCATTAAAGAGTTCTTTCAAAGAACTGGCTATATTTCCAGACAATATCTGTGAATTTTTATTTGGCATTATAAGGAGTGGCACCTTAAGCTGAACTATCATTCTGATCTTAGTTTGAACACTTTATAACTCTAAAGCTCATACAAAGCATAAATATTGAGAATGACCCTAGTACACTAACTACTCTTAACTAAACATTGTAAAATATTTATAGATATAAAAATGATACTAAAATGAGAATAGACTAGATTAATTCATCAATAACATATTTATTGAAGTATCATAAAAAATTAAAAAAACAAAGAATACTAACAAATACATCATGTTATAAATATACATATTATGAGATTTGAACTAGTACATTTATGGGATATATTTTAACATCATTAAACGTTAATTTAATTTTAACTATTTTTATTATTGTCTTCTAATAAATGTAGATACCCAACAGATAAAACTAATTGATCTGATTACTGCTTAAAAACTAATACATAAAAAAAATTTCAAATTTCTTCCCATTTTACAATTATGACACAGAAAAAATTTAAGAGAGAAATAAAAATAATTATATATCTCTTATATTTAAGTATACAATTTTACAAATATTTCACCATTCCAAGGCTTTTCTAAATTAAAATATGTAAGCTTCTTAACAGTTCTTGATTTTTTTAATATATATATAATACTAAATCATCCATGCACTTTATGCTTTATTTACCATCCTCTTTTTCAGTTTTCTTCAGAACTTTATATCTCCTAACTTCAACTGGCTCTATGCTCCATGCATCCACTCATATATCTATATCAATGTTTCTTCTTTCTTTTTATCCAAGCTCTATTTCCAGTATTCCTTTATCTTCTTCAAGATAATAACTACTCTTTCTTATTGCATTGCCAAATGTATACCATATAATACTAAATGATCCATGCACTTTACTATTGTTACACAATGCTTTATTTACCAGCAATCAAACCTGTAAACTGTAAATGAAGGTGGCAAATAAAGCATTGTGTAACAGTAGTAAAGTGCATGGATGATTTAGTAATATATGGTATACATTTGACAATGCAATAGGAAAGAGTAGTTATATAAATCATTGTCAGGTAACTTGAATATAATTTGTTGAAGATGTAGTTTTAAATTATTTTAGTTGGTCTGATTCTTTCTTCAACTTAAATATTCACTATGAATTTCCAATTTCAATTATTTTCCACAGTATTAGTCATCTTTATAATTGGTTGATATGCAGCTTAATTAAATATTTTCTTACTTCCAAAATATGACAGTCTTCACATGTGGTCAATTTGTAGTTTCACTTGTAGATTTTTTTATTTATGTTTAGGTCTTAATCAGTGCAGGAAACACTTAGGCAGTATCTCTGAGTCAGGTCTTTTAGACATCAGGTAATAGGCTATATTTCTAACTCTACACTAGGTCTAAGCAGGTCTCCTCCCCTAGGAATTACCAGCAGGTAGTTAGTAATGGATGCACTTTTAGCAGCACTAGCCCATAAAATTAAGAAAACTAAATGCATTATCTTGGCTTCTCATTATTGTACTGAATATATACTAACAAGTTCTTTTCTCATTATTATCTAGCTTTATTCTATCTCTAGTAATCAACGTTTATTATGAGAATCGACCAATAATCACTGAAATCCCTTACTAGTCCAACTTTTATGCTGACAACTACTCTTCCCTGAAATGAATTAATGTGTCAATTTTAACTTTTTATAGTGCCTTATATAATTAGTTTTAAAACAGAATCTTCTGTGCGAGATATTTTCCCAAAAAAAAAAAAAAATTAAATCATGTTTTATTACTTTTTATAAACAATAAATCATTTATTATTTCTTTTTCAACTAATAAAATTTGTAATATGAAAAAATATAATTTTAAATCATTACACAATGTAACAAATATGCACATGTAAGTTCTAATATTTTTAATTTTACAGTTAAATAAATTTTTATAATGAATTCTGACCATCTTTTTTCATTACTCCAATAAGTATTATGTCCTTAGAGTTACATATTCAGCATTTACATTTTCTGATTGATCAAGTTTCCCTCTGCAAACTAAGGCTGTGTTTATTTATGACATATGACCTCCCCTCTAAAACATAGTAATAAGAGTAGATTTTCAGTTAAATACCCAATATACAAAAATATTTCAATTTTCAATCTTGATCAATTTTGAAAGTTGTTTTTATACCCTTCTTTTTCAGAAAGTCAAGATACTCTGAATATGAAATAAAAATAGAATTTTTTCAATGCTGTCATATGCATTAAAAAAAATTTTTTTTTTCTAGTATTTATTATATATATAAATTTGAATGTTTGTTTGTTTCCTTATTATTTAATAATTCAACAAGTATTGTACCACACTTGATTGATGAATCTTGCATGCTTTTTTGTTTTGTTTTGGAGAATTGCACAGGCTATGGGTTTTTCCTTGATGATACTTAACTATTGGAAATATTTTGGTACGTAAACATTTTTGAATGACTTTATAAAAAGAGAAGCATTAATTAAAAGATTATAGACATTGGAAAATTTTTGAAATGGGTATAAAGTAAGTTGTGGTCTGCATATTGAAATATATACTATAGAAATGGAGAGAATTATAGTTTTTGGTAAAGAGGGATAAAATTTGATTTCATAAATATAATTAAATTAATTAAATTTTGTTTGTACCATGTATTTAATTTCTCACTTGCAAGTGGAGCATAAAACAAAATACTATGATGCTAAAATTTCATACCCATTTTTAAAAATTAGTTTATCATATGATAAATATGACTAAAATCCTAAAAGTTGATCAAATTCAATAGTAGAAATGATCGTAAATACTTTTTGTTGATACTCCTGTTGATAACTCATGTATTATTATTTCATGTAAATAATATACAAATATATAAGCCATGGAAGCAGCTATGTATTGTACTATTTTTTTTTATTATAATAATATGAGAACAGTTGCAGGTATAGCTAGTATGATAAAATTAAGTATTTGATAATGACTGTTTACTTTTTAATTTTTATGACCATGTTGGTATAATATAGAAATCTTGATTCAATTTTATTCTGCTTGTTTTGATATTTATTTAATTAAATCAGATTCTTGATTTGGCATTGTGACCTGATTAATTATCATTCCAACATATTATAATATAGGAAGAAATCTTGGGCTTTTCAAAATTAGAGACTTCAAAACTAAATAAACATATTCAGTGATTAAATTACTTTTTATGTATTCATTATCTTATGTATAAAATAATCATATGCAAGCTAAAAATTTTAGTACATGAAAATTTTCAGTACATTAAATTCATTTAGAAACACAAGATAAACTACTAAAACTTATTTATATTGGTACAATTTTATATTGTAAATAAAAAATTAGAATTATTATTCATTAAAGTTGATCAATATTATATATTAATTTTATTTATTCATTAAACATTTATGATAAAGGAATTAAAAAAACAATAGGGAGAATAGACTGAAAAATCCTGAGTTCAAATCTTTATTTACATATATAAAAACATTCAATATAAGTAAATTACATACTGCCTTAGAATTACATATTGCCTGGAAAATAGATTTCATCTTAGTATAAATTCAGCCCATCCCTCTCCTATAATATATATGAAAACATAATTTCTGATAATGAGGGATTAGAATGACGTAATGTCTACATGGGTATGATTGTAATATCAAATCCAACAAGAGCTTTGAGCATTCCATTGTCAGTTTTTCAATGAAATGGATGGTTGAATAGTTGGAAGAGTGAGAAGATTTAAAGCTGTCCATTAAAGTTTAAGGAATTGCTATCTTAATATAAACCGAGCACTGATTGTGTATAATATGTGTGTGAAGATTATGATTTGGCCTAACTGATGAGTGCTGGTTCTGCATGAAATACATATATTGGGAATCATGTACCTTCTTCACATGTGTGTGGTTATGTGTATCCATTGGTTGACATAAAGCAGAGAATGAATAGACTGAAAAATCCTGAATTCAAATCCCTCTATTTACATGTAAACATTTAATTAGTAATTTAACTTTTTTCCTTTGCTTGAAATGGAACTTACTCTTCTTATCTATCCCCCCCTTACTAAAAAACTATAATCAGCATTAATATTTTCTAAAGATAAGTTGAGTTTTTTTTTTTTTTAAAAAAAAAAGAAGAAAAAAAATTAGCACTAAAGTTATTTATTAAATCAAAATTACAAATTCGTTTGAGAGGGTGATTATATATATTATAGTTTATATTTAATTTATACTTGTCTTTATATTAACACAAATATAGAGTTTACAAATTAAGAATAGATATTTGACTAAGATGGGGAAAAATAAAAACAAGATGCACACAATAATTAGACATATTAATTTACAAATATTTATTGCATTGTATTTTTTTATATATACTTTTAAAATGTAATTCATGCTAAGATAATAGTTCACAAGTTGCCAACTCACAGGAAGCTAGCCCAATACTATTCTTCTTATACATATAATAATAAATCCACTAAATGTCATAATTCAAAAAAATGAAGGATTTATAACATAGAGACTAGCATGTGTGCTTAAATTCCTATGACCTACAGTTCAAATCAACCAAAGTAAATCTAAAAAAAATTTTCAGAACACAAAGGCAGATTTGGGACTTTTCTTTCATGTAACTGGCTCATACCCCACCTTAACTAGACATCCAATTTCGGACAATAATCAATATCCACTATTATTACTTAGAGATAAAATTCATAGACTAATCTGTATTAGTAAAATAAGTATCCATGCAAACTACAAAAAAAAAAAGATTGTAATACAACACAGCTATCACTATTTATTAATGGAGGAAAGTTATATTTTTTTCGAGTTGATTCTATTACTTACTTTTATCTTTTTTCTCTTAGATAGATTTATTTAATTAATATGCCTCTTTAGCAGATTCAAGCAGTGAGCACATCCACAAACAATAGCTTGTGTGTAATGACATTTATTGCATTTCATTTGATGATAAATTTCAATGAATGTGATTAAATTATTTAGTTGAATTGCAAATGCTGTAGTTGTTGCATTTTGTGTTCACTTAGCTTATTTATAAGTAAATAAACAATTATTGAAGCAAAGTAAAAAAAAAAAAAGGACTTCTTAGAAAAATCAGTAAGAATTTTTTCTTAAAACAAATATTTTTTTACTGCTATTTGTTGTAGGTTAGCAAAATATTAATATTTCATCATGATTATTCATAAGAATAATAATTATCCTTTATGCTTTTTTTAAAGTATAAATTGGAGCATGTTTATGTAAAAAAACAACACAATTTATATGTACACACATTATTTTTTCACAAGACCTTAAGAATATTCCCTCTTATAATTCTGTGTCTTGGTGGATCCTGAAAATACTTGATTTGGAAAATAATATCTTAACATTCTGAGCAAATCAACATAATGATAAAATTGCTCTACAGCAAAAAGACAATTATAATGATGAACAATGGAAATGAAATAATTATATTTCTGATTCTTGTTTGGCCAATATGGAAAAAAAATAAACTCCAAATGATTCTTAAAAAATAACTGTATCAATATATTAAATCTCAGTAAAAAATTATATTATTTTAAACTACTACCATAAATTAATGTTTATTTTTAAAATGTGATTGCTTTAAAGCTATTATTATAAAACCCACAAACAATTTATAACTATGAAATGATTTAGCCCAAACTATCTTTGATATTGTACATATGTGTATTTCTAGTTACATATATATTCTATCCAAAGACCAATGTAGATACCTAAGTAAAAATAAAACATAATGAAAAGTAAACAGATAAATTGTTGGTGATAAATAGCCAATGTTTTGCTGAGACTATTTAGCAGTTCACAATTGAAGCTATAATATTAATAAAAAGCTTTAAATCAGACAATAATAATATTTTTAAATCATTGAATACACTGTACATAAGCAAAAGAATAAATCCTTCATAAAATTAAATTGCTTTAAATTTTTGCAGGAATGCCTACAAAACTTTTTTTTATATTGTTTTAAACATTACTTTTTAATAATTTTGGACATTACTTTTTGTGATAAAAAGTGTTTTAAGACTAACCTAATATTAAAAATTAAGACACAAATTTATATAAATTATTAAAAAATAAATAAAAAAATATTGCTTTGAAATAGCTTATTGATTTCAAACTTGCAATTTGTATCTATTAAAATCATAAGTTTAAAAAAAAGTGACATTGTTATTTAATTAAATGTAGGTTATATTTTAATTTTGATTTGTAGTTGAACAATGAAATTTAACTTTTTTAAAAAAAGGTTTTATTGTATATGTAATGGCCCCTCATTTCATAGACTTACAATCTTTAGTATCAATAATCTGTGGTTACAAAAAATATTGAATAAAATAATTAGGAATTTATAAATGATGAACTATCCATCTGACTAATTAACATTGTAAATCACCATTCAGACACCTATTTCATTGGTTCAAACAATAAGTCAGTCAGGTGATAAACTCTATCTTTCTCTCTTGATTTAATTCTGATCTAGTTTTGTGTTAATTGTTTTATTGATGCCTTAATATACATAATTTTAAATTAAATTGTATTATAGATATATATGTATGTTAAAAATATATATTATATAAGATTTGGTGACATATATAATCTCAGGTATTCATATAAAAGCTTGGAATGAAATGATCAAGGATATGAAAAAAACTACTATATAAAATATGTTACTGATCTTCCCCTTACACTGCCTCAAGATTCTACAAATCTTAAAACTGTTACACAAACTAATAAAAAAAATGAAATCTAAAAATAAAAACATTTACAATCCACTAGTTTCATCCAAAAATCCATTGCTTCTATGATGTTGATCATTAATAGTAAATTTATTTAAAGTTTTCTTTACACATTTTTTTTTCTTTTTGATCAAAGGAATAGATTCTACATAGAGAAATTTTGATCAACAATTGCTACACCATTCAATTTATGCAGTTACCTGATCCCTGTCCACATTGATTGATCACATGCATAATCACCTTACAATAAATCCAGTTGAGCCACTTAGCCAGATATCACAACTGAGATACAGCAAAGTAATATTTGATAATGATTTATTAGTTAGACAACTTCTTATATAATGAATTTCAACTTTTTTTTTAGTATTTCAAAAGAAAAAAACAAATACAAACATACAAATATTCCAATACATAACAAATATTTGAGCAGCTGATTCATACAAGTTCTTATGCTCAATTATTTGAGATATCTATAATTCATGTAAAAAAGGTCTATTCCTCAAGATCACACATAAAGACCAATCAGATGCTTCGGATTGCTTCAATTTTTGATTTTCCTAAATTCTCATATCAACAAATTATGATGGCCTTTTATTTGGTTTTAATAAATCACTCAATTGTTTTTTCCCCCCTCTTACATACCACAATAGTTATAATCATGCATCTTAGTAGAAATATTATGTCTGATATAATTTTAATTTTATTTTGGATCCAAACTGTAAAGATAATTTATAATAGATTTAAATAGCTGTTTAAAATATATTTAGATTTATTTAACATATTAGACTTCTTGACTTTTATTATCTAATTAAGTTTCACAGTTATTTTTTCTTCTAGACTACATTTATTCCTAAAAAATTTAGTTTGATGATAATGATTTCAAATATAATAACTTTTATGATCATAATTTATATAAAAAAACTTTAATGAAAAAATTATATTTTTTTAAATTCAAATAATTTAAAAAAATCATTGGCAAACTTTCCTACCTGCCATACAATTAGTTGAATGACAACACATATGAAATTGCAATGGAACTTTTAAAAAAATTCCATTGCAATTACAAAAAAAGCTGCTGCCATAATAGTAGACAAATTACTTACTGATAATTTATTATGTATCAATACAATCACCTAGTACTGTATTCTTATTTAATAGTATCCATACTAAATGATATTGAATTATTTTGCAATGTTTCACATTTTTTTGAAATTAACAAAAAAATATTTCTTCAAAAGTGTGATTCAGAGGCACATTTAACTTTTTTGGAGGGGTGGTCTAAAATCACCATACATTGTTATTACCTTTTGAGTATAGCTGACATGAATTCATTTTAAATTTTATTTTAAACTTTCTTCAATATTTAAACCAGTAAAGTCTAACTTTTATAGCAATACATTTAATATTACATGATGGAAATAGTCCAACATGTAAATACAACTGAAATGCCACCACCACAAACCTTCAGACAAACTTTATAAATAAATAATATTTTTAAAAAGAATAAATAGTTTACTTCTTGCAGTTTATTAATATTGATATCTGCAGTAACTTTATTTTTAATAAATATATTCAAATATTCATATATATATATAATGATGTTTGTTAAGCAGTTTTTAAATCAAAACAATTTTAAAAAAAACAAAGTAAATATATAAAAACTGATGTTTATATCAATTAATGAATACATATACATAGTGTCACTGGGTGAATACAAAATTATATTACTGTCAAATGGAATAGTAATAGTATTTACCAGTAGTATTAAAATTAGTTTGTCAGTAATGGGATGGCATGTGATAGAATTGATTAAAAATTATCTTATTAAAAATACTCTATTGAATCACATTCAAATATCATTATGCATAAAAAATTGAAATTTTTGCTTATCCTTGGATTTAGTGTGAACACAATAGATATTCTATAGCACTATTACAATATCAATGCTGATGGATTTAATACACTCAACAAAGGAAATAAATTGTAATAGTCACTATGATTGTAATTAGATAGAAAGCACAGTAGTTAATTTATTTCTATAGTGCTGATACATATTTTTTTGCTGAATACTGATTTTTATATTCTATCAAAAACAATTTTGTTTGAACTGAGACTGCAAAAGTAGACGAATAAACATTAGCCATTATTATATTAAAAAACTCAAAATTCTCCTGTTATAGTCTATATGTTTAACAATTCTAACTTTGGGGTTCTCTATATTAGATATATTTGACAAATATTTTTTTATATATGTTTATGATGGGCAATGTTTGTATACCCTGAAAATCATTTCAAAATTGTCGCTGCCTCAGAAAACTTGGATACCTTAATGCAGATGATGTTATTTGAAAACTATTTTAAGTTTTAAAAAAGCCATTTGAAATGATTTAGGACACTAGTAGTAAAAGAGAAATCCTTTTTTTTTTTTTAATAAGCCTTATTACAAACAATATTTGACAGTGGATCTGATTTTTGCAATTTTGTTAAAGTTCCTGATATTCTTTCTCATTTTGCAGTTTACATTCATAAAAATGACTACTTTGTTCTAGAACAGTGTTCTTCAACCCTTGGTCCGCAGCCTGGTGCTGGGCTGCGGAACTTTTCTGCAGGTCCGCGTGCTAGACGGGCAGTAAAAAGTTTGTAGTAATAAGAGTTTAAACTTTTAATTAATATAGCCAATTTTTATTTATTTTTTCATCTCATTTTTACTCAATTAAAAAAAAAAGGAAAACAGAACAAAAAATAAAATTTAATCAATCATTCATAAATTAATTTGTTTTTCTAGTTATAACAGATGTTTATTGGGGGGGGGGGGTAGAATTAAATTTTTTATTACTTTTCTAAAAAAATTTAAAAAAAAGTTTTTTATTATATAAACTCCATATATATATATATATAAAACTTTATCTTATATATTTAACATTGTTGTTTTGATCAGTTATAACAATTATGCTTATCTTTAAGAAAATTTATCTATAGACTTCCGCAGGTCTGTGAAATCTTATCCTTATTTTTGCTGGTCCGCAGAACCTTATCCTTATTTTTACTGGTCCGCAGGTGTGAAAAGGTTGAAGACCACTGTTCTAGAAGGCCTAACATTTGAAGCACAATAGAAATTTTCAGTAGGAAGATCCACCGATTGTTAAATGTGTCACTACAAATGAAACTTTGAAGTGACTAATAGGATATCAGCTAAGATCAAATATAAATTCGTTTTTGTAATTTGTTGAAGATATCAGAAATTATTGAGTTTGGCTGATAGGAAAGATTGATGGCTTTCAAATAAAATTGTGAAAAGGATTTTTTTTTTTTTACTACATAAATTAAGCTGCTTAAAGTTATATTGCAGTATCACATTGGTCTATTACATGATGACTCTATCCCAACAATGCCTTTATTAAAGATTTAAAAACTTGCCTTTACAACTTTTTTTTTTATTAAAAAAAAAGTAAAACATGCATTTTTAATTTTATTTGGTTCTGTAAAAATAAACACTTCCTCCAAGAATTTTTTCAAGAATTTAGTACTATTATAAATAATGCTAAAAAAATACTAGACAATAATGTACACCAATTTTAATCATTCTTATATTTAGAGATTTATCCTCATGATATTCAAAATGAAATGGCTTCTCTCAGTTTAACAAGACCAAATAGAATAACTTCCTTTAAAAAAAAATAAAAACAAGTCATCTTTATAGCAAACAGACACATATGAAAAGGTCAAAAGATATGCTTAAGGAAGACTTTAAGATTTAATTTCTCAATTCATAAAGTACTATAGCTTTTTCTTTCTTATATTTGTTTTGCTTATTTTTCTTTAATGTCATAATTCTAATATCTTTATTGGCAATAGTGATATCGGTTAATCACAATACTTTTAAAGTAATTTTATAAACTATGTCAAATTTAAACAAAAGAGATTTATACCCTAAGCATATGCACTGTAATATTGTTATAATAACTGAAAGATGTCTTGTTGAGTACTGAGGATACTTAAGGTGTAAATCTCTTCAGTTTAAATTACATAAATCTCTGCACTAGTAAAGAAAATTGAAACTACATCAAAATATTTATGAATAGATAGAACATCCCTTACTTAAACACTGCAATACACTAAGGATTAATACTTTAAAATGTGTTTAATTTTATTATTGGACTGAAGAGATAATGCATATTGATCATAGTATCTTTTGATTAGAACTTAATTTATTTTTATGCAAAAATTTGATGTATTACAACTCTGATCTAAAATTGTAAGTAGCCATTCAGAATAATGTTTGTTTTGTTTTTTGTTTTTCAAATATTTTTTATAAATATTCCTATTTCCAATAATGGTTTTCTTAATATACTTATCTCTTGAGATTTTGTTGATTTTGAATTGTTTTTTTTGCTTTTACTTTATATCCATATCATCTATACTTATATTTTTTAATTATTGTATTAAATCCTTTGATCAAAAACAAATTATTGTAATTATGGAATAGGATCTTGATATTTAATCTTAACAATTTGAAATAACTTAGCACTAATTTGGAATTGAATGAATTTTTTATATTTTATTAATAATTATTTTCTCTACCACATTCTTACAACTTTACAGTTTTTTTTTTTAAAAATTAACTATTTGTTTGAAATTCACAAATAGCATCCAATAAGCGCCCCCTCCCCCTATAGGTTTTTAAATTTTATTTTCTAAAAACAACTCTTTGTGGCACAGAGAAAGTGTGTGTTTATATTTAGGCTTTAGAATTTATTGAATATAAAATTATATGTCAAAATGTCTGCTAAAAGTTGCTGATATAGGATTTCTAATATTTGTTGTTTTTTATTTCCAGTATAAGAGCTCCTTCTTGGTATGAAAGTTTATTTTTGAGCGAAAGTAATAAGAAAAATATTATTAGAAATTTCTTTTTTTTTTTTTTTTTAAAAAAAAAGAGAAAGTAATTTGTTTAAATATAAAAGCTGTATGTTTTAGCCATTTTACATTTTGTCTTAACAATTATTCTTGCTTATAAATGAGCTCACATTTAATATAATCTAATGCAGACAATTTATTAACATAATTATGATATATAAATAAGGATCGTCTAATGCAGACAATTTATTATACTAGTAATTATGATATATAAATATGTACTTATAATTTTCAAAATATTTAAAAACTTGTATACTAATATAATGTATTTATAAAGTGTCAGTGATATTTTATCATCATCAAGCATAGTTTGTCATAACATCACACTGTCTCAATATAATTTAATAACTTGATTTTAATAATGCATCATAAACTTTAATTAATCATTATAGCATTAAATTAATTTGAATAAATACAACAATCATAAGACTTTCATAACTTTTTTCTTTGAATCAAATACTATTTCATTCCAACGATATTAATTATTTTATATAAATCATTACATTGAACAAAATTGTTCCTATGGAATATAATCTGCATAGCAGATTTCTATTAATACAGTTTTGTTCTAAAGTATCAATATTTTGTATTTAATTTAATTGTCAGTTATGTCTGTGGATTCTAATACAAATATAGCAATCAGTGATATAATCAAAGATAAATCTTTTTTTTTATTATTGAATCCTGAAATGGTAGAATTGTTGATAAAACTGTATCAAGAAAATATTTTCAAATAAATATAAGTATTTTAACTTTATCATTTATTTGGTTTGTAAGTGCAATTATAGTTTTTTAATGGTATAAATATATTTTTTTATTAATCATTTCTAATTATTTTTTTGTGAAAGCATTTACAAATCTTAAATAAAAGTTTCAATAGTATTAGTCTTTCTATAGGGATCAATTTTTTATTATTAATCATTTGTAAAACTTATTTTGTGAACACATTTATAAATCTTTTCAAATAATTATTTTACTATTATTAATTCTTCATAATAAATGTTACACTTTTATTAAATATTTGTAAATATTTTCTTTCGTTCATGTGCAGATGTTATTTCTATCACTTGAAACAAGAAAATAATTGTAAATATCCAAGAATTAATACATTTTATTTGCTGTAAGAAATTTTATACTTGGAAATATTTAAACACACAGGCAACTTTGTCTCCTCAAATATTTAAAAAGATTTTGGAGAAGATATATTAAGCAATAAATTTAAATTTGTTTTTTTCCTTAATTAGTAAATTTTTTTACAATATTTATGATAAATTGTCCTTCAATTTTTGTTTAATTAATATTGGATAATATTAATTTTAAAGTTTTTATTATATGTTTTTGATGTTTAGATGAATGCAAAGTCCTCTATTCAAAAAATGATAATAAAGAAATTAAGTGATCATCATTTGTCATTTTTATCATCTTCTTTATTGATTTTAGTATTTCAATTTAGAAGTATGTCTTAAATTTTAATGAACGTTAATATCAACAAGTTGTATTTAAATCCTGCAAAATGTTAATTTTATGATATTGTACTTTTTATTAATTATTAACAAGGCAAAACTCTCTCCACACAGTAGTGCCACCCTGTGCTAAACAGAGTAATCAATGGATGCCAGATCATGTGATGCTTAGTTATTAATTATTGTTGAAATTTTTAGCAACTGCTTCTAAAGTATTTCTAAATTTTAATAATATATCTATTCCATGCAATAAAGGCTGAATATCTACTTTACATGTATGTGGAATATTTCTGAACACTTTTCTCTGTATACATTAAATTTTTATGCAATATATATTAAAAATAAATAAAAATTTAAAAGATCTAAATATAAAAAATAAACTAAAAAAAAAAGTTTATTAATCATGAATTTTGTAAATAAGATGTGAAAATGAAAAATAAAATAATTATTTCTTGTGCAAATATTTTGCTATACTTTTTATAAGGTTTACAGTAATAGTTCCAATGCAATTGAAATAAAACAACTATATTGTGTTGAAACTATTATTAATTATTAAAAACAACAGTATGGACAAATTTATGTTTGACCATTATTAAGGATTATTCAGGGTTTTCAGTGTGTTATCACAATAGTATGTTGACTATTACTACTATGTGTTTTCAAATAAAATTGAATGTAGTGACCATTTAATAATGTTTTTAATTTTGCATTCTTTTATCAATAAAAAAATATATATATCTCGACCATATAGCAAAAATTATTTGCATATTTTATGAAGATGGATGGCATGATGAAAAGCATTATATACTATCAATTAATCTTATATTCAATTAATGATTACATTGCTTTAATTAGTATCAACTTACTTGGGAGACAACTGTTAAAATATTATAAGCATTAGATTTAAAATAAAACAAACATATACTTATTTTGTGTATTAACAAAAAAAAAAAATGTATATTTCATTCTATTTGTTTTATTATAAACCATGTTAATTATGCTTTTTAGTGAAGTAAAAAGAGTTCATTATTTTTATGATGCAGTTTGAAATTTAAAATGTTAGAATAAATTATGGTAAGGAATGCTGATATATCACATGTTATCATTAGCCATAATACCCTATTAACTAGTTACTCTATTTTGCTTTTAGGCAGAGAACTTATGGATAGATATAAAATTATTTTACTACCATTACAACAAATAATAAAAATCTTATATAACAGGTAATATAAATATATATTAATCATAAATAAAGAGCCTTTTTCAGCACATGGTTTAATGCCCTTTTCAAATGTTAATAGCCTATTTTAATGTTAACCAATTATGACATATATAACATCATCTAGGGTTCCATAATAAAAGTAAAATAACAATAACAAAATAAAACAGTAAAATAGAATAGACCTTTCATATAGAGATCTTATATAACTCCAAAAAATTGACTATATAACATATCAATATACAAAACAAATAATATATATATATTATACAACTTTATATATATTGTCCTATATAATTTTCCAATCATTTCCAACTGACCAGTTGTTAACTAAATTTATTGAAGTTTTGTAAATACTCATACAATTATTTAAGTTATTTTTAATGTAATATGTTTCATACATTTGTCTTTTTTATCTTTAAAGTAATTTAAAGGTTTAATATTTTTTGGAGCTACTATTTTATGTTCATAGGTTAAGAAATGAATATATAACGCAGATTTATCATCTTATCTATTAATTGCATTGTTATGTTCCTGGACTCTTACCTCTAACTGTTTCCCTATATGACCATAGTAATCATGTATCACAATTTTATGTACAATTCCATTTTTGTATTTTATATCATCTCTTAAATTAGTACCATTATATAAAATTATCACAAAATCTACCAAAATATTAGAAAAGATTTCTCATTCTATTTATTATTTCAAAATTATGAACTCATTTTCTCTTACAGCCCTGAATTTATTTTTATTCTATTCCTCTAATGACAGGATCATGCTAATAGTAGATGGCTATGTGGATAAATTTTATTATTTTATAAAATATAGCGAAATAAATATTAGATTATGTATTCAAGCCCCCAAAAAATTAAGTTACAAAGTTTATGATAAAATGATTGTTGGATTATTGCTTTAAAAGTATAATAAAACTTAAAATTAATAATACCCAAAATTCCTAATTAATAATAATAAAAATCTAATAATTCAGGAGGTTACACTTTTTTAAAACTACTTTTAATTTGAAAAAAATTAACAAGAATTAGGATTATATTCTTATAAGACATTGTTTTAAAAGTTGCTAATAATATGACCATCACAATGAAATACTAATATTTCAGGCAGAAGAATGTTCTTTTTCTGAACTAAAAAGTCTTAAAAAACATCACTTTATTATTATCAATCTTTTAATATTAATATTAAATAAATTAGACTTACTTTAATAATGAATTAGTTTATACTTTATTTAAAACATGTTTTAAAATAAGAATACATAAACACAAATAAATTTTAAAAAATTTACTATGGACAATCTCATTATTCCATAGCTTTATATATAAAGTATCAGAATATAATATGTTGACTAATAGAAAATAATAATCATCAATAAAATCTGCCTCATTATATAGCAAAAGTTTTTTTTTTCTTTAGTCATCTGTCACCAGGTAGAGAACTTTACAATAAAAGCATATAATTTTATAAACAGGTCTAGTTATTTTAGTGGTTAATACCAACAACAATATCATCAATGACTAGACTTATTAGAAAGAAATACTTTGATCACAAGATCAAATTTGGATAAGCTAATAAGTTGAATATATCTTAAAATAAAAATATTTTGGGAAAAAGTATAATCAGAATTTTTTCTGAAATATTATAATTCTAATCTTTCTTTATTGCATTGCCCAATTTATCCAATATTAATTTTAATCACTCTTCTTTATTCACTTATTTGCAATGCATTATAAAAAAGTGAATAAAAAAAAGTGATTGAGATTAATATTGGAATTTTTCTGAAATAAACTGAATATTATTTAATAATAAAGTAAAAGATAGGTTTTTAGGTTTAGCAGCTGACAAGAAGCTGAAAATCTTCAAATCATGAATTCATTATCATGTGTCAATTTAACTACTCAGTATTGAACTAGAGTAGGAAGCTAGAATGAATAATTTATAACATTATCTTCAAATTTAATTTCCAAAAAGTTAGAAAGATCATTTTTCCTGTGATAATATAAACCGATTCATAACACAAATAATTTTAATTCCTTTCTCTTTATTAAAATTTAAAAATAATATTTTTTAAAGAGTACTGTGTTTAGATACTACGCTATCTCACAATAAAGGTTTTTTCCATTTCCATTACTTGTTTCATTACTTTTTCAAATATTGAATGCTTCTTGTCAGATGTTTATATCTTACATATTATTTTCCTGATCACTTATACTTTTTAATAAATATATGGCTCTAAAATAAAACAATAAAAATAGAGTAGATTACTGTTCTTAATGCAAATATCATGTAGACATTTAATTGTTAAAATCAAAAAACAAATTTAAAATTAGATGAGAGAAACCAGATATTAGTTTAAATAAATGTGAGATCAGAATGTATTCTACTGTTAACCATGTTATTTTTATTATATATATATATATATATTTACAAAGCACTGGATAGCAGAAAAAATATTTAAAATAAATAAATTAAATTACTTACTCTTTAGTATGATCTGCAAATTTTTGTTAAGAATAATAGCAATCAGATAAACTTAAAAAAAAAATCTGCCACAATTTATATAAGCAAAATTAGAAATAGAATGAAATACTACTAAGCCAATGATCAAACTCTTGAACATAAGGTCCTTGAATCGATTCCAGTTCTGGCACCTCAAATTTCTTATGAACTCTGAACAATAAAGTCAGTCAATTTTTTTTACCCACTTATTCATCATCAAAATAGACATATAGGCAAATATTACAAGCAAGTGGTAATTTTTCTAAATAATACTCTTTAATGAAAAAATCTGCAGATTATGAAGAAGAAAAATAAAGTGCTATACAGCATTTTGGTTTCTCAGATAGCATGGATGTGAATCTTTATTTTTTTAAAATTGGCATATAAAAATTAAAATGAAAAAACAAAGAACTGCATACAAATGTGTTGGATATATAATCAAAAACATAAATACACTAGTGCACAATAGCATAAAGAAAAAAAGATCTGATCTTGCCTGGTTTTGATTCTTGTTAGACAGAGAAGCTATTCAAAAAAAAAAATTTACAGCAATGATAATGGGAGAGAGGGGTCAGAATAATTATAAATATGGATCTACTGATGAGAATTCTCATTTTATAAAATTAGAATTTGATAATGGAATAAGACTGGCATAATTTTAACAGTTTGCTAGTGGATCAATAATAAAATGTTACAAGATAATAATATAGAAAATTTGATAGGTTAAAATAAGAAATATCATATAGTAACAGCTCAGGAGTTTCAGTCACAATTAACAATAATAATTTTGAAATAGCTTGATGATGTGATGCCAGTACTATGCATGGAAAGTGGGTATTTTAATATATATATATTTGTACATTTTTATTAGTCAGCTAACAGAATAAATTTATTAAGAGAGAAAAAAATGTTAGTATAAATCTCTATAATTAGAGAGGAATTGTAATTTATAATAATAAGTTCAGATCTTAATCAGTGATAATCATCAATTTATAGGAAAAATAGTGGTAAATATAAAAATAATAATAAATAAAAAATAAAAATAGTAGTAAATAAAACCTTGACTGGCCACTCCAGAAATATCAATAGCAAAATTAAGAGATTAACCAGGAATGATATATAAAACTTATAGAAAGGGATTTTCTTTCCTTCAGACAGCACTTTAATCAGAAATATTACAGATGTATGATTAGTCCAGATAATGTAAAACCCAGAGGTATTCTGCCAACTTAGCGAATTTAGTTAAAATTGTATTCTGATATTTATTATTATTTTATATAAATCAGAAGATTATATATATATATGTAAAATATATTATAAAATTTAGTATATTGAAGCAGATGATCTGATGCTCAGATCCTGCTTCACAGCCCACATCCAATCTCCTACCACCTAACCATATTCAAACTCGTCCTTACGCACGTATACACATAACTAATAATATATTTCTTTACCCAATAGTATAAAATAATGTAAACGTATGTGTCTTAATTTAATATTTAATCTAATAATAATATTCTCATGTGTATGCGGGCGTAAATAATAAATATATATGTATATTTTAGCGTAGGAGATTGTGATTGAATTAATAGTATATTATATATATATAAGATATTATATATGATACTTATTATATTTTTCATATATAAGTTTGTAGCCAGAAATGATGCAATCTTGTTAGTAAGTCTCTCGAAAAACAATAACCCGGAAGACCCTTTAGATTAAAATAGAAGATTACAAATTAGTAATAATAGAAGAAACCCATTAGTGGAAATTGTCCATGCTAGCTTGTTTTAAAATCACAAGATATATTTTAAAACAATCGTTCGAGAAACTGATAACAAACTTGCATTGTTTCAAACATCTTACCAGATAAGAGTATCCGGCCAAACGATTCCAAATGAAATCTAAGTGCTTAAACCGCCTCAGGTCCAGCAGTAGTTGCCTAGTTACAAATTCAAATTAAAAGTATAAATACTGCTGGATTTGAATCCACAAGGAGGGGAGATCATTAAATAGCCATGCTGCTGAACATAATCCACGCCCGATGTAATTTTCACGCAATGTGTTGTGAGTAGTAAGTTTCGCCTTGTCCCTCCGTTCTAACATGCTGATCCCATGAACGAAGCTTCCGTACTCCGTGCTACTGAACTTTACATATGTCTTTCCAATGAAATGAAGTGCTATCTCAAATCATCCCGCTACCCTAGATCTAGTGACAATACCGATGGACTGATTCCTAGTGAAATGCTTTTCTCAATCATCAAGGTAAAGAACTCAGACCGCTTATAATTCCTAAAATCCTGCCTTCTATGTAATGTGTATATTTTAAACTATATCTTTTAAATGTCTTCAAATATATATAACTCTATATAACTAATCTATGCTAAGCCTCTTATAAAATGTTTTTCTTTTATTTTATTTAAAAGCGGCCAATAATTTTTATTAACATTTTTACGTATTTATATTTTAAAGTTAATGCCAATAATATTCTAAAATCGCCAGCATATAACTTATTTTGTTTTCCCCACCCATCATTTACTGGGTAAATAATTTATAATTGATAAAAACAAGTCTTATTCGGCTTGCCCAGATGCTCGCGGTTTTAGAGAAATAAATTAATTATATTTTTCATGTTTACTGTTGAAAAACAGATTTGACATCTGTTTTTCCCATTCTCCTTCCTAAATAATGCGCTATCTTTTATCTTTCAACTATATTATATATGTAAATTTCATCTTAGCTATTACGACCACCCTTTTTATTTTGCAATCAATTAATGTATTTCCACAAGGGCATAAATCAACCAAAATTGAGGTTTAATGTGTAAAACGTAATGAATAATATTAAGTAATATAATGTAAAGGGGGGAGGGGGACCTTAACCTTTTATTCTATGTTTATATGTATAATTATTATCCCTGTTTGCTTAAAGTGAAGCCATGTCATTACGCTGAATAGTTCATCATTCGTGGGCAATAAATACGTCCCAATAATCTTTAATTTCAGAAGTATATTTATGTTTTATTAATAAGCGTTTAGTGCATAAAGGCCATTCTATTTTATATATATGTTCGTGCTTCTTTATTACATGGAGGCAACCGCAAAGTCGGACCCCATCGTCATCTCAATGTCCTTGAACCAGGCTGTAAAACCACCCTGGGGACATCCTTGGTTCGTGCATGCTTTATACGGGGATCGCTCTGGAAAAACCAGCCCGATACTGACATAGCCGACCACTCCTCATCATCCACGATTCGCCTGTACCTCATTCCAGGGAATCTGGACTCTTTTCGTTCGTAAAACCGACCCTGCCAAAGTTTGCAGAGGAAATCGGTCACTTCTTAGAATTCGTGAAGCACACTCCAGGATCCATAAAAAGGACCGATAATAAGCCACCATGCACGCACCGCTTTTCCCTTATCTTATCATTCGCCCAGAAGTATTCATAAGCCGTAATGAAATGATTTATTTAAACAAACATATGTCCCTTATTTTAATATAAGTATTAATACGATAAATTTAGTATCGTTTGTGTAAATTGTTCATTACCCATCCCGCGCATTAATTATCTAAAATTCCCAGTTAACCATCATATTAAATGTAATCAAATATTATCTGTGTTAAAATTATTGTTTGAAGTAATCAAATGCTCTTTTCGTTTCTGGGGGTGTGATAGCGTTCTAATAATCTATTCTAATAGCGCTAATTTACTCAAACACATACATATATTATTGGCATAGCCGCAATTATCATGTTATTGTATAAAATGATTCAAATAAATATCTATAATAATCCTGAGGCTCACGTCGGCTAAATGACCCGACATAATTATTATTAATAAATCGTAAATATATATACATCAAACTCGAATCAGTGCTTTCTTTAGTTAAGATAAATATTAAGTTATTTCTTAAGCTTAAATATGACTAGATGATCTCCGCTCTACACATAATTAACATGCTCATTATTAAGTTATTCTATCATGAGTTAGCCTTGAGTCTTTTGTGTCTCCGATGATCGATGCCGGCGGATGAGAAGTGGATTAATCGATGTCATCGGGATTGTTGCTCATAATGTTATAGATCTGGGGAATAGGCAAATAGGGCAGAATTCATGAGTGTTCCTGACCTGTGTATCTTGCGCACGATTGGATTCGAGGTACTTTTGCCTAGATGCTAGATCTTGTTACGTGAACATACAAATAGTATATATAGATATATATTTTAATAACAATAAAAATAATAAATATAATTGTAATTAACTATTATATACAGTCTTTCAAGTCACAAAAGTATTTTGAGGAGGGTTAAGGAATTAAGTACTTCTGTGGATAGAAAAACTGTATATAATAAGTTAATTACTGTTATTTAACTATTGTATACAGTCTTCAATACACAGAAGTACTTTGAGGAAGATTAAAAAATAAACCAAAAGTATTTCTGCTGATTGAGACTGTATATAGTAGTTAATTATCATTATATTTATTATTACAGCAGTTTTTAATTAATGCACATTTTATTTGTATATATATATTTGGGTTGCATATTAATTTGTTATATTATTCATATAATATTGAGTTTCCCTGAGTTGTTTATGTAATACTTAAGAATCTAGGTTTACTAGAACTCTGTAGTACAGGGGAGAGGAAGATTTTTCCTGCCAAGAACCAATTGGATATTAATATCATTTGCAAGCGATATAAAATTATTGATTTAAAAATTAGCCTGCTATATTTGACCAAAATTTAATTAATTTATTTTTAATCATTAGGAGTGAGTAACCTTTCAACTTCCAGGTCAATTTCAACTTTCCCTTTTTAATTAAAGGCCATATTATATATATATTTTGTGAATTAAAAATAAAGTAACATCATTACTATTAATGACTGTTCCACATATAATGACAATTTTTCTAATTTGCCTTGTAACTATTCTTTATGACAAATTTATATTCTCGAATTTCTTTTTATGTTTTGGATAGATTAATTCTATCCCTTTAGAAAATTGTTTCAAACTTTCTTCTTTTTTTTTTTTGAAATAATATAATTTGCTTCCACAGAATTTTCTGACTTGTTTATAAATATTTTTTAAGAAACATATTTTAATATTTTTTCTTTCCCATCAATTTTGTTACAATCAGAAGGTTTTAATAAATAGTGCCTCTCAATATTGTATTCATTATTAATAGATACTTTCCAAATATATCAGGCACATTGATTTATTATTTCTTTCCATAAAAAGAAAAAAAAATATTAGTCCATTTCTCTTGAAATGTGTGATTTTCTGTGTCAATTTTACTTATCTTGCTTGGTATAGTTATCCTTATAAAGATAAATTAAATATAAAATAATAATAATATGAAATAAAATTAGTTTTATTTTTCCTAGAATACATTTGTTTGTGAAAATCACTATAAATATCAACAAAATATCTTTCGCATTGTACATTAAATCCATAGTCAGAATTAGAACTATTATAAAAGTTGGAGTGAGAAAAAGATATAGTTGAGAAAAACATTTTATTTTACTGCATGTTTAAATAAAAGTTTTATAAAAAACCATTTTATATATTTTTGAAAATGTCCAAGGGCCTGATTAAGAGTTTTGGAAGGCTAGTCAGTTCACCCATATTCCAGTGAAATTCATTATATATATATTAAAATAATTAATTATGTTCTATTGTGTGTGAACAAATCTTAACTAGTCAAAAATCATAAATGATATATTTCATTGATCAAACTGTTAGTATAAATAAAGTTCATTTGAGCAGAGAAAATGTTGCAGTTCAAATAAACTATATCAAAAATGGCAAACAATAGAAAACTACTTCAATAATGATCAAAAAATATCACATGATCATATCTTTTTGCTAATTATGTTCTCAGTGTAAGCATAGATACAATAATCCATTTTATTTTCTTATGTGAAATTTAATTGCTAAAAGACTAGATCAAAATATATACCTAGAATCCTGATCTAAAAAACACTAAAAGAAAGTCAAAATCTGCAATTTTCCAGGCTATTATGAAATTGAATAATCAGAAATCTATTTTATTTTATAATGTCCAATTATGTACAAGATAAAACATCATCAATAACATAATCATAACTTCTTTTTCATAATTAAAAAACACTTTGATTGCCAATAATGAGTTATAACTTCAAATTGTCATGATATATTTTATTTAAACACAGCTTGTCATGGAAGAGTTTATACTAAATTCTTAAATGTATATGTTAGTATGCATGAACACGATCAGATATTAACATTAAACCAATGAAAAAATATAAAAACTAATCACATGTATATGTAAACAAATAATCAGAGTGTTACTGCTAGCAAACTCTTAAGAAGTTCAAATGCCAAAAATGGTAGAGCTGAGAAAAATCCGTGAATCTTAGACTTACGCTCCAGAGACTGTCATCATACCACTGCATCAACCCACGCAAGACATATATATGCATGTATGCTCACTGCCTGATTAGGTTAACAAGACATCAAATAATAATACTTGATCATCATTGATGATAGTTTACTATGCTCTTAACATTTTTATTCTACTATCTGCATGACAAACTTAATTATCATTAATATCATTAATGTGCATTGCTGTTGTGTTAAAGAATATTTTTATTGACTAGCTCCCAATTCATAATTAATTTTTATAATCAATTATTGTCAACATTAAAACAATAAAAGGATTTTCAATTGTTTACTTAAAAACTAAAAAAAAAAACATGGAGAAAAAATATGACTTAATCATGATAAAATAAAAAAGACAACTGAATTGAAGGAGATAACATCAAAAACGAATACTTCATATATTTTTATTTAAGAATTTCTAAAAGATCTATAGATACTTAAAACAGCTTTGCATCACAAATCAAC
Organism: Epiperipatus broadwayi; assembly: GCA_028023455.1. Lineage (NCBI taxonomy): Eukaryota > Metazoa > Onychophora > Udeonychophora > Euonychophora > Peripatidae > Epiperipatus > Epiperipatus broadwayi. The sequence goes on from JAQFVV010006197.1 coordinate 12,170,997, forward strand.
TCTCACAAAGTCAAATTAACATACCTTATTCAAATTGCTTTATATGAAATATAATTACACTTTGTACATTGATAACGTATTTTCTTTAAAGCTTCTCTAACACTAGAGTTAAATCCTTGTCAAAGAACAAATGCTAATAAAAAAAATCGCTTCCCTAGGAACATAAGATTTCTGATTCATGTTATTTTCATTATTTCCTAGAGGGCTATTTTTGCTTAACTAAGAAATTTAATGTTTTTTCAAAGTCCTGCTGATATGTACGTCTTTCAACTAAAAATAACTAACTACAAACAAGAAAAAGGTTTCTTACTTCACAAGAAGAAATTGAATAATAAATTGTAAAAAAAAATTCTTTAAGTTTAAAATAAGTTTTTTTTTTTATGGGCACACACACACATGCACAACGAAATAGAAATTGAAGAACATTTTCTTTAATGAATTATTCCATTTACTAATTTATATAAATATGTACTGTATAAATTATTAGTAGCGAATGCATATAAATTTTTGCTGAATCCTGTATACATTCTTTTACTATTTAAAAAATAAACTTTTTTTTTTTTTTAAATTTAAAAATAACTTAGAAATGCTATCTTAAAATTTATATATATAAAAGATGATTTTTGACAGCAGTTTAATTGTAGGTCTATATAGAGGCAGGTTGGATTAACTAAGCAATAGTATATTCTACAATCAAGAATAATTATTGACCCTTGGTTGATATTAGTTTAATTTTCTCTTAACGTAAATTGTAAACATTAATAATTCTATTACATCATTAGGGCACATAAGGATTACAGAATTTTTAATAGGTTTAAAAAATTTGCTTTTGAAATATTATAAAAACAAAAATAAATACTTATATTGACCATATGTTCAAATTAATTTCTTGGAAGAAAGAAAAAGTTGCAGGCCAAGTTCTATGCAATTAAATAAAAAAATTGTTTTATACAATTATTATAACAAAAAAAAACATGCAAATAAGTCAGAGATGTAATTTTTATTTTTAGTTGGATAAGAAAATAAATCGATGTAAATATATTAATTATCATCATCATTTTCAACTCTTATTGATTTATTGCAGGATGAAAATTTCTTAATTAATTAATCTGTTTTTTATAAAAATCTTTATTCTTTGTACAATGCTTACATAACAAACAGTTTCGATTGCCCCTGCAATCTTCTTCAGAACTTTTAAAAAACTTCTTTATCTTGCGTCTTTCAAAAAATAAATATAAAAAATAAAAGTAAAGATTTTTATAAAAAACGGATTGCTTAATTAATTAATTAAGGCAATGCAATAAAGGAACAAATTAAGATTAAATAATGAAAATTTCTTCAAGTTTAATCCAATTTCTCCAAACCTAACCTCTCTTCTCAACAGCATACCAGCAAATTTCCTTATTTCATCCATCCATCTCACAATAGGTTTTGTTTACAATCTCTTGGGTCCAATTTAAGACATCAACTATTTAGCATCACTTCTTGCAATATGTCCAGCCCAGCTCCATTTTAATTTATTAATTCTTTCAATTCTGTCAATAATATCTACTTGTTTTCTGGACATATATTTTGTTTTCAATCTCTTCTTGCTACACTTAATACATCTCCCCATACTGTGTTGACTAGTTTGAAGTCTCTCAATTGCTCTTCGGCTAAGGTATTTAAATCTCAGATCTATAGTAAGTAGTAAGACACATCTATTAAAAAATTTCCTTTTCAACACATACACATATTTTTTTAATATGAAATTATTTATACCAAAAATGTTCTATTCAAGTTTAATTCTATGATTAATGTCCTCTATAGTATTTTCATCTATATTAATAATCTGACCAAGATGTTTCTAGCTGCCTAGCTGTTAATTTCTTTGAATTCATGAATATCAATTTTTATTTTCTTCTTCTGAGAAAATCCATTGAACATTACTTTAGTCTTTATTGGATTCATCTTTTTTAGTCAATGAGAAATTCAATGCATCATTACCAAATACTTTGTTAAAATCGTTTCAAAATTCAAAAATGATAAAGCATTAATACTAGCGGTGATGGACATTAATATCAAATTAATGAAATTCCTACTAGATTAATTTTATAAATACTTAGCAGAAAAACATTTGTGGGGGTTGTTTTATACAATTTTGGCACACACTAATAATTGCTATATAGTTTTAAGAGTTTAATAATATAACATAGCAACAAATTTTCCAAAAAAAACATCCATTTCCTAAATAACGAATTGAGTTAAATACAAATGAAGAAATAAAACTAGGAGAGCAAATCAAAAATTTCACATTAATTTCACTAGTCATGATTTACAATCTTTACTAACCAATTATGGAAAAATCAGTAACTAAATATTTACTTGAAAAAACAGCCACAGTCCCTGTTCTAATATATTTGATATCATACTGAATAAAAACATTCATCTTACAATATAACCACACTGCACTCCATGGATAGTTATCATATTTAAAATCATACTTCCACAATGTTTCTTTTGCCAATCCAAGGAACATATCAAAATATGCCTAAAATATATTTGTTTGGAGTGTGGTTTCAAAAAATACAAGTGCTTTTCAATGCTCAAAGAATATAACATCACACAATAAGAAAGAGTTACAAATAACTTCAGATACAACATCACCAGATAATCCCCTGTTGAATAAGGATAGTCACATTGAACATAACCTGAACAGTTCCATGTCAGTTGAAATAACATTAATAAACACACAAATGGAAAATCATTTTATCATTTCTGATACTCAAAAATATATGTCTATAACTGAATTAGATGTAGAATACACAAAAGATTACCCACTAAGTGACTATGTCTGATACTAATGAAAAAAAAGGTAAATTTCTAAAAGTTGGGAAAAATAAAAGGCAAAAAAACCAGATAAAAATTTTCCAAAAATAGCACAACAAATCCCAGAGGAAAAATAACTCACATAATAACCACATTTGTGAATCATTATAGTACACCACCAAAAAAAAAATAAGTTTACCCATTTAACAAATAAAAAAACTCTAAATTTCCTATAGTAGAAATAGGAATTCAACAAAAATTAGATATCAGCAAAACCATCACATCTCAAGAACAATCCTTTTCCATTGCAGAAAATGATACAAAAAATTAAGAAAGAAAAAAATCAAATATTACATTAGAATCCAGTGTGTCACACACACAAAAATCCTTCACTTCTCATCCCTTTTTTCAAGTAACAAAATCAATCACTCCAAACATTATAGTAGAATAGCAAAATTAATATCAAAATTGACTTTTAAAAATAATATAAAAACACAATTGACTGGAAAAACCCAAAAACATTTTTACTCTATATTACAAGCAAAAATAATCAAGTCACTGTGGTTTAATCTTACTATCAAAATGATTAAATTAAAAAATAGGAAATTAATTATTGTTTTAATATTTAAATACCAGTATAAAATCTAAAACAGATAAAGATAGCATTCAGTCTTGATGTAAAGAGCACTAACTCACCTCAATGCTTATTTGCCTTCAGCAACTGGTTCAGACAATTCAACTCAAATATAACTTTCTTGACAGAAATAAAATATTCATCACTTTCAAAAATTAACCCATATAGATATCTTAATAAATTTGGATCCCTTAAGTTATCGCAGTCTGATATAGCTGCAGCTGGAGTAGGAATGACATTTAAGCAATTTTAAATTTTATATCTTGATTCCAATATGATTATAGTAACACATTATCATACTCCCCTCACAATAAGCATAACTACAGTATATATTTACAAGAAAATGGAATTAATATTGAGATTAAGGCAGATAAATTTGCTTATTTCTATTAATCCCCATCCTATAATTTTAACTAGTGATTTCAACATGCCATATTCAACTTTTGTGAAGAAATACCTCCATCGGATTAATGCCAGACTTGTGAGTGCAGAAAGATTATTTCCTACAAATTCCTTTTCTTTCTATATTAAAAAACACTCCACATTAATAGATCTTCACATGATCACCATCTCATATAGCACATAATTGTTTATAAACAAGGAAAAACTCTCTCCATACTGTATGGAGATAGTTTTGCCTTGTTTATAAACAATTATGTGCTAGTATGAGATGGTGATCATATGATGCTTAATGGTTTAACACCAATCCTGCCTAATAGGATAGTGGTGGTTATATTTGTTAAAGAGCCAAAGACACCAAAATGTATGGGTGCTGAACTGAGTTCAGACCCATATTAAGTTATTGAGCTTAGATTGAAAATATTTTTGTTTTCAATTTCATTTTCATAGTTTTATAGTTATATAGAGATAAAAGGTGGTTGCTGGAGGGTTGCTAAGATCTAGGTACAATGCTCTCAGATCCAAACTCCTCACTGACGAAGGCCACAAGCCAGAAATTAGTCTGGGGATATTGGATGAGTAGGCATTAGATAGGGATTTTATGCACAAGCCTTCTGGCATCCATTGATTACTCTGATTAACACAGGGTAGCACTACTGTATGAAGAGTTTTGCCTTGTTTAATAGATCTTTTCTACTCTCCTGACTTTTATTTTTTTTATCAATCCAACATTAATATTTGTAAGCTTTTAAGACCATCTAGCACTGGCAATTAAAATGGAATTAAACTTGCCAAATAAACCAGTATTCAGATTTAACAACACTATTAGATTACTTCTAAAATCCATGACACTTGAAGCTGTGTGTTCAGAAACTTACATTTAAAAAAATAAACATTATGGAATGAAACCCTGTAGAATCATGGGTCACATTTATAAACATCATCAAATCTATCATAAATTTTTATATTAGAAAAAAAATAAACTTCCAACTAAATTGGTAAAAGAATTGGATACAATACCCCTTCAATATCTATTCCTTTAATCATAACTCTTAACCAAAAATACAAACACACGCAACAAATCTTGGCTAATTATCAATCTATTAAAAAGTCAAAAATATATTTGGCAGATCCCCATAATTGATCAAAAGAATATGTACAATGGACCCTTAGTTATAAACCAAAATCAATAAAACCACTATCCATTTTGAAAGACGCAAATATGATAACTGGAGAATTTTTTTTTTTTTAATTTAAGTAATATTCTTTATTAAAAAATACAAAGGATATTTACATAATTACAAAAGATATGTTCAGTTTGATTAACACAATTTCTTCAAGCTATCATAATACCCAAAGCATTGATCTCTTTACCTAATATATCTTGTTAATTCACTTACTAATCAGTGATTACTATGTTGTCTTACTTTCCTTTACTAATTCATTCAAAGACTGCAAAAGATGTTTAATTATCAAATTTCACATGTGGTCAGAGCAGTTCCTCCCCATACCAATTCTATAGTATTCTTGGGCCAATATTTTAAGCATACATTAAAGTAATCATTCCGATCTCTATGTAGCTTTCTCAGCCAATTGAATTTTTTATTATCAAAAACTAGTGAGCATCTTATTGTCCATATTATTTTCACTGAATGAATAATTACCATTGCATTATGCGGATTGAAGCTCATCACATATTTTTTAACAGATATTTTAGATTTATTCTTGGCATGTGAAAGACTTTCGATTTCAGATCCCAAAATGCATGGCAGTCCTCAAACAAGTGCATAAATGTTTCACTGCTCTTCTTACAAAGAATACACACTTCATCCAAACCCATTCCCAGCCTTTTATTAATATAGGAAGTAGTAGGCAAAATTCCATTGATCAACTTAAAAAATAAATTTCATGGATGTCTGAGATGTATATATCAAGTAGAATTTTTTAAAAACATTTCTCATTGAGCACTCTAACCAAGAATTTTGTTTGTGGTAAACTCTTTTTGTTAAATCTTTATATTTTATTCCATCAAGGCTTTAGACATTAAAATCATATTGTCTCAGCCCCCATTTCATTATAAATTCTTATATCACCCATAGGTGGACTAAAGGACTGATCCTTCATTATGTTCAAATAAGCCCTGGCAGTAATAAACTTAACATAAGCTTTTGGGTTGATTAAATTAAGCCCACCTTTATCTATTGGTAGCTGTAATACTGAGGTTGAGAGGAGGCTAGATTTCTCCCCCCCCCCATATGAATTTTTTAGCCATCTGTATAATCCTTAGGGTCATTTTGTTGTATAATTTCAACCATAGTCCATAATAGCTAAGGACTCCAATAATCATTAAAATCTTGGTTTTAGTCACTTCATAGAGTTTAAAAAATGAAAAAATTTTATATTTTTTTCTTTTTTTTTTAGTTGATTTAACTGATGATTCATTTTAGTTTTGGATAAATACAAAGGGAGGCCAAGAAATGATTTAGGCTGAGCTAAAAACTCGTTTGGTATTCTTTTCCTGTTGCCAATTGTCAAGCTGCCAACTTAGCAAACTGTACTACTGATCCTGCAGCCACCTAAAATTTTCCGATTTGATTCATAACTATATCGATGTTATAACTGTTTTCAAAAATTATTATGATATCATCTATAAAGGCCTTGACTTTTACTGAAACTTCCAATTGAGGCAGGTAGATTCAATTTATTAATGTTTCTATTTTCTTTACCATGGGGTCCACATAAATAGCAAATAAGTGCTTCTAATGGTGAACCTTGTGGTATTCCTTTACCAGGGATGAAAAACTCTGACCTTTTCATAACATTTTTATAGGAAATTCTATTATTAGTAATATAATTAATTATTGCATTTAGTAAATATTGATCATCTTCTATCAATCCATTCAGGGCATTAGTGAGATAAGCCCAGTCAACCAAGTCAAATGCAGATTCTAAATAAATTTGTAATGTAAAGTACTGGGTCAGATTCAGGGCTTTGGCATACTTGACTGCTTCTTATATGCTTTCCCTTATATGCTATAATTTTAAATCCAAATTTCAAACTTATTCCTACCCCAAACTTATTCTTTTTTTATTTGGATATTATGTTGAACATCATGGAATTATTAAATCTGATATTATCCTAAATTAAACAGCATTTCTGATAAGACGTAACCTGGATCTCATGCAATACCCAAATTCCTGCTTAACCATCTCAATCACTTCATAATTTCAATAATTCACAATTTAATTAATGAAATCTGCATAATTCCAGAACTTTATCCTATCACTGTTTCCCTTCCTTAAAAAAAATATTATTCCCTTCCCCTTGGACAACCTTAAATGCATATCAATGACTCCAATCCTTATTAAAATAGTTGAATCTTTTATTAAAGATGAAATCCAACAACTCCTTTTCCCTTCATTATCAAAATTTCAGTTTGCAAAAAAAGGTTTGGCTACTTCATCAGCAGCTATTCTGTTTAAAGTAATAATAAACCACATTAGACAATATAGAAAAACAGGATCCATTGCTGTGCAATCAGATATGAAGTCTGCATACCTAAACTACTACAACTACTTCAAGAATATAATATACCAGTGTCATATCTCAGCATACTGGCAAATCTCCTTAAAAGTGGAGGAGTTTGTGTAACTCTCAATAGAAACTATTCCCTGGATGTCCTCCACATAATTCTATTCCTCAAGGCTCCCCTCTTAGCTCTCTTCTCTTCACAACTTATATCAACCCTCTTTTGAAAATAGAAAGCAAAATTCCAGAAATACACATTCCTATAATTAACCAAACCTTTAATCACATCTACATGAATGATTTAGTTATTTTTCCCTCATCAAAAAAACTCCTTCCCTTACTTGACAATTAACAATTTTTCATTCCTCTTTAATAAAAACAAATATTCTACTTGGAATATTCTTACAGGTTAAGATCATTCCAACCGACTCTTCATAAAGTTTTAGGTTTCCTAATGCACCTATGATACAATGCAATAAAAATTGCTATTCAAAATCAGTTTATTGTTTCAATAGGAAGCATTATCAATGCATTATCCAAAGTATACCTTTCAATATATGTTAAGGCATCATCAGTCAACATTTTAATATTTCCTAAAATTAATTATTTCTAACCGATTATTAAATTTACTTCTTCATTCAAAATATATTGTGAGTCTGTATTCCCTTAAGGGTATGAGGGTGAATGCATCTAACTATTGTCGGGCCTAGAGTCTTCATGTAGGATGCCATAAATGATGTGACAAAAAATCTAATCCATGATTGCATCTATTTCAAATATAATAATTTAATATTTAAACATTTAATACAGATACAACTTAGACCAGTTCATCCAATCTTCACTTCTCTTTACTATTCCGTTATACTCAGTATTCAGACTCAGGGTTAATTTTACATTTAGCTCTCTTCAAGGGTCAATTGATATCCTGTAGTAATAATAATACTTATATATAAGTTCAATAGATTCTCAAAATTCTTTCCAACCAAGTTATCATGATGTTAAGTCAGGCTGATATGTATATTGGGTATATGTATTCAATTTTATGTTATTATGGAAATAAAATAAATAATTTAAATAAATCAGAGACCTCCTTAAATTTCAATTAAATTTAACAGTATTTATTAATTAAAAACAATTTATATTTATCTTTATATAACAAAATTTTTAATTACAAGTGTTTAAATACATTTCTACTATATTAGTATATACATTTTAAAATTATACCTTCCCATATACCATAGTAGATATGTATCATAGCTCAAACAATATTTAATAGATTGCAAAAAAAAAAAAATAACATTTTATAAATCGAAAGATTATAATAACACTAACTAATTAAATTAAACAATATAAATATAAATGAAAATCTTTGTAATATCCAATTCTATTGAAGAAATTCCATTTTCTATAAGACCTCCCAACTATGTATGGTCTCTATTGTTGAAAGAAAAGACCTTTCATCCAAGAATATTAGTCATTTACATCAAATAATAAACAAACAAATATTACTAAATTAATTAAAGTGAATAAATTTAATATGAAGAACAATAAAACCTTACCTTCATATTAAATTTTCTTATTAACCTGATCAAGACGCTCTGTAAGGAAGATCTAAATTTTATTAAATAAAATAAAATATTTGACCCAATGATGTTTCCACTTTTTTCATCTAATGATTTTCCAAAATGGATTATTCCAAAATAAATAGATTTAGAGGCAAAGGAAATAAAATTAAATAATTATGGATGTTGATACATGAAGATGATATGCTGTGTTTAAAGTTTATGATATTGTCCTATTCATTTTCCATAATTTGAGTAACAATGTTCATTAAGAATGAAGTTCTTTTATTTCCTGTCATCAATCATCAGTGAGGCAATCGGTATACTTCATTGTTTCATAAATATTTCTCTCACATGATATTGACATCCGTTTCCTTAAATTATCTCACTGTAAACCCAAAACAGATATTGAATTATATAGATGATATATATATATATATTAGGCATTTCAGTAGGAATGAATAATTACACTGCTTTAGGCTAGAATAATAGCATTTGATCCTATGGCAAAATGTGCTCAAGATGCATTTTCTATAACTTAAAATAAATTTATTTAGATATATAAATATGTTTGATGATATTTGACTTCCTTGGAATTCAAGTTCAGAATAATATTGTTAAGAATTTCTCTCATTATTATATTAAAGATAATTTTGCGTTTTAAATTATTATTGGCGATATTAAAGAGTAATTTATTTACTCTTTACTCGAGTGATATTAGAGTTCTCTGCTAACGAAGATTTTATAAACAAAGAAATTGTCCAGACTATTGATCCATCTTTCTGATGTATTCAGTATTTGAACACAGCAAAATAATAAGTGTAGTGACTAACTAATTTGTAAAAGATGGAACTGATTCAGAAATTATCAACTGGTTTTGTATTCCATTATTGTTGAATGTATCATAATTAATAATTGCATAAATGAGTTCTAATTTTATTTCCTTAGCATTTAGTTGCTAAGATATGACTTGACATTAGGTTATCTTTATGTTTTGAGTCTTGATTAATGATATTAGTTAAAATAAATAATTATTTTATACATATATATGAATGATTGAAATCTAATTATTTTAATATTTGATTTCATTAAAATAATTATTTATTTGACTTGACTTTTGTTAATAAAATTTTATAATCTAACATTTAAGTTATATACGTGTGCACATGGATATTTTAACATAAAAGAATAACATATTTATTGTTTATTAATTAAAATTATATTTTTAAATTTATGGTTTGATATTGCACATAAACAAGTAGGCTTCATAAGATTGTAAGCTACCCTTACAATATATATACACTCCCTTATCACCAAAGTAATCTGGAATAAAAAAGCAGTAGCTGTAAGCATAAGAAATATACAAAAACATATTAAATTCAATAGTCTCTCATTACATCGCATTTCTACATTTTATCTTCTGAGAGCCATTAATGAAGTAACTAAACTAATTAGTTTCATCCCAGGTGTTAATGGTGTAATTCTTAATCCTATTGACCCTCCACCACCCATTAACACTGATTTTATCAAAACCTTAATAATTCTCATAAGTAAACAAACTATTCACTCACAAAATCTATTTCTAAGTAAAATTAACTATTGAAGCAATCGATGTCTAATCATCATCAAGCTTCATGCTTCACCATCTACACTAACCTCCTGCAGGGCCCGCAATTGAGACCTTGCCATAGATATATGCCATTCACCCACACACTGTATGCATAATGATCAAAGAAATTAATAAAATTAAAAATATTTAGATAAGTAAAAAAGTAGTGTGCATGATGCGTATATACATATATATATGAACAAAGCAATAATTTTATTAATATTTATTGCTGAAAATTAGACATTTTCTTATATAATTGTAAGTATCTTTTTATATATGTGTATTTAATTAAAGTATTGGAATGTAAAAACAAAGAAAAATGGGGAAGGCTCGAAATACTGAAATAATCTTTATCTAGATTCAGATTGTTTTAATTTCATTAATTAAAATTATAAATCTTAATTAAAATCATCAGAAATTCTTTTATTAGTTCCTTTTCGAGCCTTATCTATTTTAAAAATTTTTGCTAATTAAATATTTTACTAATTAAATGTTTTTTTAATCAAGAGATTACAGAGATAGCTGTGGGAAACTGAAATTACATTCTTGGTGGGATTAAAAGGTGTATAAAAAGGGTCCATAGAACAAAAGACTTTACTTTTCAGTCAGTTACGTTCAGTTACTTTGAGTTAGTAATTAAGCTTTGAATTAGTAAATTATTTCAGAACATCTGAGTTAGTAATTTTCCAGAAAAATTGATTCATCATTCCACTTTAAAAAGTCAGAAAAGGTTTTGCGCGTCATGATATTTGGGTAGAGGAAATCCAGGCCTTTCTCCTTCTCTCTGATACTGCCTGCTGCTACCATGTTCCATGCATCGGACCGGCTGCACTAGATGACCATCTGACTGCTGGCCCAAATGGCTGGCTGCTTATACTACATCTGCCTGCTATTCTGAGGTAACATCATTCTATGTGGAGCTGCCTTTAATATAAAGTTCTTGTAATTTGTGATTCTAAGATATAATGTAGTTAAATCTTTGTATTTTAATTCGCATTTAATTTATAAGTACCTGTCAATTTCACTCTTAAACTCTCTCTCTGTAATCCCTTACTAGTATTATGTAATTTAACTATGCTCTTTCATGCTTAATTAGGTTATATAGCTTTGTGCAGCTCCATTAATATTTAACTTATTTTGTTTAATGTATATATATAATTCATTTTCTTTAATATGCCAATAATACTCAAACTCACGAGTCTGAAAAGGGAGAAAATAATTGTTTAATTTGTTTAATTAAGTTTTGTTTACTTATACATCAATTAAGTTTTGTTTATTTAAAAAAAAATCGCTTGCTAGTTTGGTTTCATTTTAAATTCTTGAAGTCAATTAAAAACTTTTACTGTGGATGAATTCTGCTAAATTTACTGCTTTGAATTTGTCTTCGAAAATTTCATTTTGAAAGATCGCAATTTTTATAATTAGGATCATCCCTTGTTGTTGCCTTGAGGGCTAATCCTAGCAATTAATGCATATATGGGAATCGAAATTAAATATAAATTTTGCTAGTTTACTATTATAAATAATAGTTATTATTCGTTATGATTTGTTAAATGACTCAGGATTGAAAACAGGTTATTGCGCAAAGAGGTTAGACCATTTCCAAGCTTTAAAATAATATTATATGAAAATTATAAAATTATATTCATGTCTAATAATGTTGCTGGCATACATTTTCTTTTATTCTGATATTTTATCTTTTCCATTTCTTGATTGCGTTGTCATTGGGGACATCAGAAGTCTGAAGCTTCCATCCTACTTTTCAAAATTGTTCATAATCAGGAGTATATGCTACTCCCTGTGGAACGTGAGGTTTATGAAGCTGATGTGCTGCAGATGACCCTACAGCCGGTTCTGAGCCTTCAAATCCAGCCTCTCCATCTGTACCATTCGTCAGAACACGCGGATGTACCAAATCTAAGTTCAAATCGAGTATTCCTTTTAAAATGATAAAATATCCACAATTGCCATGAAGGCTGGATCTCTTTATTGTATGCTAGTACTGTTACTCTGCTCCTTAATTCGTCTGTCTAACCTTAGTAAGTTGCAATGATGTGTTAAAAATAATGATTCATTTCATAAAATACAGTCAGTTCGTTGAGTTAAACTGCTTTCATTTAAAATCGTTATCGAATTCCATAGACGTAAATCAATGTGTATTAATGATTGTATAATTTATTCTCATAAATGTAGCGCATATTTCTTATGTATAAGTTTCAAAGATGACTTTTCTAAACAATGCCAATAAAATATATATAATGATTTTCATAAGGTAGATAAGTGATTAAGATTGTATATTTTTGCCCGTTTATAAAATCATTTACTACTAAATTGCAAACTATTCTTTATATCATTAATCATTTAAACCTGTCATGATCTTTTACATTTGTTTTATACATCCACAGCATTTTATTTATAAACATTTGTACGTACATTGGCACATTAACCCCGCACAAGTTATAACACACTCCATAAAATTACATTCATTAGATAATTAATAAAGAGGATTTTATAAAAACAAATCCCAAGTTTTGCAAATGTATAATGTCATTCCAAGCGTGAAACAATTTTGTAATATATATATGCGTTTTCTTAATCTTTCATTAAATATATATTTTCATGTAAATTCTGGTTGGTTTTAAATTATTATTTTCTAATTAGTATTTAGAATTATTTTCTTTAGCTAATAAATTAGCATTAATAAATATAATTGTAATAAATGTAATTCCTGGGCTACTCTTATTCCACATCATCTTCTGTCTTTTTTCCCTTTTTGGGGGCCCAAAATAAAAATAATTGCTGTATCATCAGGATTGTTGTTCATTGGGTCAGAGACTCGAAGAATAGGCAAATAGGTTAGAATTCAGGATTGCTCCAGACCTGTGTATCTCGAGCATGGTACTTTTGCTTACAATTTGAATCTTGTTAAGTGAGCAGACTGTTTTGACCGGTACACTATTGATAATTATATGAAATTGAAAATAATTATAGTATATCAAATAATAAACAACCTTTCTTGTTATGTAGTAACAAATACCTTACAAAAGAATTCAGATATTGGTATGTGGAATCAAATATCTGAACTTCTTAATTAAAATAAATGTCAAAGCTTCTTCCTTCTAATTATTTTCTCGTTTACAAGTGACATTTCACAAATATAGATCCATTATGTGCCCTCTGTCATAGAAATAAAGAAACATTGGAACACTTTCTTATGGGTTGTTCCTCACTTCTTCCTTAATGTACTCATATCACTAACATAACCCATTCAAATAAAAGCAGTCCTTTTCCCAATATAAAAATTATTACATCCATTCTTTTCACACTCTGGTTCATAAATAATATCTAAGCTTTAATCCCACATCTCACAACACTAAATCACTCTTTCTAAAAAAAAAAAAAAAAATTAAATATTAAGACCAGAGATCGAAACCATGCACCAGCTGATATTTTTGCAATTATGTGAAATCTGATCTCATTAACAACAATCCGGTGACTTAGTTATTAAATATCCTAATTAATATGCATTAGATATATATTGATTATTGTTCAATTATATAAACATCTATCTTATTGCTTTTCTACTTGAAATCTCTTTTATTTCAATACTTATAGATAATCTCCAATGTATATAGTAAACCTAATGAAGTTAATTTAAAACTAATTAAATGTTATAGCTAATTTTGCAATAGTTCTCCATTGATAAATTCATTATTATTAAAATAAAATTCAAAATAATTTTAAAGCTGTTATCTATAAGCAATTCCAAGAATCAAATGATAACAATATTAATGATGGATTGTTACTAGTGAGTTACAATGGCTGATGGAATTTAAGCAAACATAACAAAGAAGCCAAAACAATTTTTAAAGAGTTCAACAGCTGCTAGCATTCACAGATCTTTTTAAACCTTTAAAGAATTCAACCCTTATTGAACAATATACATTATCTTTTAACTCTGAGAAAACTGTCTTTAAAGTTTATTGAATAAAAAAAATGAAGTTAATTCAAAGATTTCCATAATTAGAGGTTAAAATTGAACTAACCTTATCAATGTTACAGACATATGGTAGGATAAGTAATCAATAACAGTAAAAAATATCTTCTTGTTTTATAAATGAAAGAGATTAGGAAGACAGATATTAAATCATATTAAGGATGTAAAATAATTATTATTACCAGCTGTTATCTTTTACAAAAAATCCTAAAAATATTCCAAATCAATTTATATTTCTTTAACTATTCTAAAAAGCAAAAATATTCACTTTGCCAACATGAATTTAAGGGATTTTTTTTTTTTTTTAAAAAAATTATCATTAAAAAAAAAAGAGTCCTTCCTACAGAAATGAAAGATATGTGCAATTATTAACACAAATATATGTCAAGTTAATCAAACTTTGGTTAGTCTAATTATTTGACAACTTGATATTATCTTTTTTTTATATTATTCATATATATAACTTGATATTATCTTTTAGCTTCTTTTTTTTTTTAGCTTCTTTTATAATAAACTTAAAAAAAAAAAAACACAACACTTTAATTTCTTGCCTAATTGTAGCTTTCCATTATGTTCTTATTTTCAATTATACTAACACAATGGAAGTATTTGACACAACCTCTCTTTAATGTGAGTATAAGATAATTTTTCTAAGATAAATGGAGTCTATCTCTACTATGAAAACCATAATTAGATTAACTATAAAATGTCAATTGATCTTACAATCGTATTAGTATATTTTCAGACTATTATGGCCATCATAAAAAAAAAAATTTCCAGTCTTTATATGATATTGATAAAGAATCTATTTTTCATTTATGTCAATACTATGAAATACCCTATCTTTAAACTCATTAAATGCAACTCATTATAATGTATGCTGCATCTCCAAATCTAAGTCTACTTTGCTATCTAAAAAGCTATTGAGAGATTTCAAATAATATATATATATTCTCAAACTAAGAATTATCCAAGCTAAAAGTTGCTGATATTTTTTTTTTTACTTATAATAACTAATAAAGCATCTGAATTTTGAAATATTAAAGGCTAAATCTAATTCTTTATTGAATATTATTTGAACAATGACAACATTTTATAAATTATCTTTTGAATTAATAAAAGTAGCACAACCAGTAACACAATGTAAATTTAGAAGCCAAAACAATTTTGTTTTGTATTTAATCAGTTCAAATTAAAAGTTATACCATTAAACCTATATTGCACCATTATGCCTGCTTCATAAAACCATCTATCTATAAACGCTTTCAAATGTTACCGTTACTAAAATAATACTTACACCTAATTCATACCAATTTTCATTTCCAAAATACATCAGACCCCCCATCGATAGTAAAATTTCTTCTCATAATATCAAAAAGCAGTTCTGTATGAATAAATCATGGACAATTAGCTATTTTCAAACAATGACACAAAATCTCAAATAACTGAGCCAAATGCCACAAACTAATCAATCAGAGCAATATATAAATCACATGTGATTATGGCAGATTTCTTGCAAACACATTTACAGTTCTTCTTCATTGGAAACAAACTATTCAATAACATTCTGGAAAGTACTTCTGCTATAACAGAAAATAGTAATATTGTGGAATAATTGCAGCTTTTATTTTATTTTCACAAATTAAAATAATAAAACATTCTTTCATAATTTCCTAAAAAAATTCTGATAGTTTGATGCTAATATATCTTTATCATATTGTATTATAAAACTTGATATGGAATTTCATTAAAATTCACAATCTTTCTATTTTTAAACTATAAAAAATATATTTTAACCTATCAAACTGAATATCTCTGTCTAAATGAAATGAGTCACCAAGAAGGATAATCTAAATTCTTGTATTGCCATAAAGAAGAGTACCAATGCCAAATTTAATAAGATTCTTATCCGTAAATTCTTTTCTGTATGTTGTAAAATGATTTGAAATTATCAAGATAGCAAATGATTACGTTCTTTGTAGTTTTACTCCACCACTCATTCTTAAACTTTACATTATTAAATGCCAGCTATTAAATCTTAACATTACTAATGAAATTTGCATTCCATTTTATTATTCGGCAAAAAGAGAGTACCATGTTTATTTCTAATCAAGTAATTAATACAATAATTGTCAGAAAACTAATTAGGATTCTTCTTTTTACTAAAGAAAAACAAATTTATTGATATCTGCAACATATTTCTTAAAAAAATTCTATACCTCAAATTATGACCTGCTTATATATTCTGGTGTTTTAATAGCTATTTAAACTTGAATACAATTAGAAGATGCTATTAAATAACAAAAATTAAATTGTTTAAGAATAAAATGACTTTTTAATGTCATTATCATTTTAAGTCTTTCAGTGCACTAATAACCCCATGTTTGATTTCTAATTTTAGCATAATTCTATAAAATAAGATTGTTTTGATCATGATCTGAATCCAAGTTCCTTTATAGTGATTTTTCTATCTAAACTAAAATTCACATGTGCAAAAACTGAATAACGATAAGGCCGAGATTATTGTCACACCCATGTTGACCTAAGGTCAATCTGACCCCTTATGTATAATCTTGGCCTTAGGGTTGCCTTTGAGCATTCCGTCATCAGATTTTCAATTGGATGTGCGAGTTGGAGATTGAAGCCTGTCCATTAAAGTATAAGGTTTGGCCATCTTACTATATGTCTGAGCACTTATAGCATATATGTGTAGAGATGGTAATCTGGACCAACTGATGATTGCTGGTTTAGCATGAAATACATATATTTGGTAATTATTTATCTTTTCAACATATGTGTTTGGGTGTATCAGTGTTATGAGATAAGTGTGGAGAGTGGTGGGTCATGTGAAAGTCTGTGCTCATATATCCTATATATTAAATAATGATTGTAAATTTGAATTCATATAATAAATATTATTGATTCTATTAACTGAGTTTTGTGATTTACCATTTTTTATTGATATTGAAAAAATAATTTTTACCTTCTAATGTTAGAACATAAGCATATATAAGTATAAACATCACACTTAAAAAAAAATTCTTTATATCATTATCTTTCACTGACATCTACAAATTCCAAAAATAGAAAATACCAAGAATTAAACATCATTCAATCACCTTTCATTTGATAAATTATCAGTTCAAAAAACTTACATTGATCTACCTATTCAGTTAAATATTATAAGCATTATTATGAAAAACTATATTAATTTTAAATACTAATAACTCCTTCATTATGAGTTCTGTCTTAAATCATAGTAATCTGTTTATCAATTTAAATGGTTTTGCAAAACAACATTTTTAGATCACTTTTTGTAAGTTCTTCTGTATTTGTGGAGAGGGAATGGGGATATCCATAGTTAGGATTTTCCAACTTATCATTTTCAAATGCAATTTTTGATCCAAAGCTGGCTATTTATTAATGATATTATCATCTAGTCCAAGATCATAACTAAAGACTCCAGTCAGATAAACTCAATCCTTCATTATTTCTTCAATGCTGAATGCTTTTAATTTAAAATCTTAATTACTTGCATATATATAAAGAAAATATTGAAATCAAAATTTCTGCAGGTATAATTCCAGATTGGAAATATGATTGCACAATATAATCTTAATACTCAATTCAAAGAAATGACCAATGATATGTAAAGCTAATGATGGCATATCGCCATAAATAGTAATAATGTAAAGAAAAAAATAATAGCAAAAGCACACATAGAAAAAAACTCCCAAGTATAGGAAAGCAGTAGTCAACTTTCGATAAGCAAGGCAACTGGAAAAGTCCAGAAACTGCCTAATGTTTACCCACAATAGTCCCTCATATCAGATTATTATATCAACTAGCAACAATGGCCCATGTCAGCAGCCTGAGTTCAATGCCTGATTTTTGTCAATAACTGTTCATGCTGTATTTTTATATTGGACTATTTCCATCATCTAATATGTGTATTGAATGTTTTTAGAAAAATTTAACTTTATTTAAATATTCCAAATACATTCAACTGTTAGTAATAACACATCAAACAGGTTAGTATATGCACAACGTTTCAAGAGGTATTGTTCTCCCCTCTTCTTCAGGTATTGCTGGCCTAAAGACATTCAATATGCATATTAGATGATGGAAATAGTCCAATATAAAAATACAGTTAGAACAACATCATCACAAACCTTCAGGAAAACAATAACTGTTCATAGCTATTCTTTTTATCATAATCATATATTCTATTCATTTATCTAAATTGTGTTTCTTAGAAAGGCAAGTGATTTTTAAAAAAAAATTCAAACAGAACACAAACATTTTCATTTCAATAGTTATAAGTATGTTAAATTGTTCCCAAAAACTAATAGAGTAATGTTGGATAAAGAATTACATTCATGTGATAACAACTATAATCAGTTGGTTAAACAAAAACCCTTTCCATTCTTCTGCAGGAATCAATCCAGAAAAATTAT
The DNA here is from genome assembly GCA_028023455.1 of Epiperipatus broadwayi. NCBI lineage: Eukaryota > Metazoa > Onychophora > Udeonychophora > Euonychophora > Peripatidae > Epiperipatus > Epiperipatus broadwayi. The sequence goes on from JAQFVV010006197.1 coordinate 12,189,992, forward strand.
TTTACTCTCAAACCAGCTACATGAATTGCTCAAGTCATCATATATCAATTTAAAACATTTTTACAATACTGCAGCTTATATTTCAAATTAAAAATTTAAAATATAAATAACCAAAAAGTTTCAAAGTAAACATATAAACAAAAGTCACTATTCATCCTGGATTTTTGGAGATTATGTTCAATATAATAGTCAGATATTGGAAAGAATATTAAAGATAAAAAACATAATTTTAAATAGTTATATTACATTTTAATGAATAATGTGTATGTAAATATATATATATCTTAATTTGTATAATTTATTCTCTTATTTCATGTCAATGCTGTAAAACAATTGTCACATTAGTAAACATGCATAAATTTATATATTTATTTTGAAAATAGTAGAAGTCCATATCATAAACTGAATCACTAAGAGAAATAAAAATAATTTTTGAGCATGACCAATCTATTTTAAAGCACTGAATAAATTGTGCAAATGATAAAAATCTTAGATTGGCTGGATGATAATTGTGAATGTGTAAACTTTTATTTTTATTTAAGGCCAAATTGAGAATATTATCACCATTAGAACATAAACATATGAAAAAATAAATAAACTATTATTTCTATTGTTTTTGTAAACTAAAAAAAAAAGACTTGTATAATTATGGTAAAATAGAAATCATAAATGACATAGTTGATGATTGTTGAACATATGAATACAGTGGCAGAAGTAAAGAATTTATTAAAGCTATTGATAAGTTCATCTCCTTGTTAGAATCTTATAATTTTTGTTAGTAGTTAACTATCTGAAAGAAAATAATCATATGCTAAATAAAAGCAGAAAAAATATGTTAACATAATTTCTCTTAATCTCCAAAAAACAACAGAAATGTTGAACTGAAACAAAAAATATATATTAATACATAAAACCAATTCCACTATGCAAAAAATATCTCAAATTTATATATACAGTGAAAAAGCCAAAAACATATGGTCATTTCTCTTTAATAGAAGGGATATTACATAATTCAGTTACTTTCTTGGAAATCCGTTTGAATATTCACAAGTTCAAAATAGATATGTTCTTCTAAACTATCTAAAATTCTTATATACCTGAATTCCAGAATTTAAAATTTCTGAATTAAAATTCCAATGCATAAATATCACATGATTTCCAAGCAACTAATCATTCAGTTATTTATTGAATCATATAGACTTGCTAGCAGCACTTCCTGTTTCTGAAAATATTTAGAACATTAAACTAAATCTCTATACAAATTGTTCTCCTACTTTTAGTTTATTAGTGGGTATTAATATTTTACACTATGGATAACATTACAAAAATGTTGAAACAATTCTGAAAAAAATTTTCAATTAATCATTATTTTCTTTAAGTGCTACAATTATCATAAAACATTATTTGCTTCAATATGAGCATTTTTTTATTATTGCCCTTTCCCTATCTTTTAAATGTGGTTAATCAATTGAAAGTTTCATTAATTAAAAGACATTATGTATTTAAGTTATATAATTAAATATCAAATAATAATTTGTACTCTTTAAATGTTTGAGTACATTGGTTTAGTCTTCTTATGCATAAATATTTTAGATTTATATTGAATTAATTAATAAATAAAGACTTAATGGAGGGATTTTTAAAATTATATGCTATTTGCAAAATGGATTTAACATAATTCACTGAAGCTAGATTTTGCTTAATCATACATAGAAGATTAATAAAAATAATACATATCATCTTGATCAATTAGTGATAACCACTAATGGATAAGATGTCTTCATTATTTTATTTAAAATTATATTTTCCAAATACATTTATTTTTTTAATGCCCAGGTGAAATTTGTTTTAGTCCACCCACCATTTTTTTTTTACACATACCTTAGCCATTTAAGTTCACAATTTTTTATAATAATCATCAGATATACAGTCTTGGTTTAAACTCATTATTTTCTATGTCTTCTTGTTTATTCCTAACTACTTCAGTTCAAATTCTTGTGTTGCAATCAATACAAAGACCACATTTCCCACAATATTTAATTGAAACAAACAACATCCATTATCATCTTTTTTTTTTTAAAGAATAAAAATAAATCTATTTTAAATGTAATAGTAATAAATCTATTAGGTATTATTATATGATTTTAATTTCATTTATTTCATACATATTTATAATTTTATTTTGCCCATATATCTATAAACAATAGAGATTAAAACAAAAACTGATATAAAGCTATTAATATCATTATCTTTTTTAAAATTTTAACTATTTTTAATACTTTTATTATGCCTAATTTTTAAATATTCTTCAATCATTTTTCATTTCTTTTTGTAATTATTCTTTTGAACAATATAGCGATTCCTTTTTTAATTCTATATTCCTTGATTTTATAACAAAAAAAATTCTAATATTAAAAACATTAATAATCATTAGTTTTATTGATAAACTTCTCATTGTTCCTGTTATTGCTATCTAATTTTTGTATTAACTCAACTCTACTTATTCCTATAATTCTTTTTTCAACCACTTTTCCTAAAATATTCATCAACATTTTTCCTATTTAAAATCAAAAAATTACAACAATAAAGTAGGCATAATTTTACTTCATATCCTAAACATCTTTAGATCATCAAATACCATTTATAGGTGCATATATACCTATATCTCGCTTAGCACATGACCATTATGCAAAAATTCACATTAGCTAACATCATTAATTTATACCAGCTATTTTGATTTACAATTGATTATTCACTATAATGATCATTAAAAAAATTATTTAATGAGCATTTTGTAATGCTGATGAAGTCATAGAGTATTTATTAAAGCTATCTCAACCAAAAGCAAAATAATGACTTTCATGCTGAAATTGTACTATATATAGTTTATTCATAATGCACAATGTTACAGTGTTATATTCAAGATTTTGATTACAAACTTAAAATATGATTAATGAATGAATAGTATTTTACTTGATTTTCATCCAGTGTTTTTATGAGATTAATAATTTATTAATAAATATATCCAAAGTAAAGATTTTCATAATTAAAGATTACAAAATAAAAAATAAAAAGGTTTATTCAGTGAACAAATCTAAATCAATACAATAATGTATCAAAAAAATAATAATACTAAATTCACTCAGCATAAAACTAAAAATGTACAATACATATATTAGCTAAAATATTCAGTCAATAAATTTTGAATTAAATTTTTTCTGTTAAACCGAAAGTGCTGCCATCACAAGGCGGAGAGGGGTAGCCAAAGAGGGTAAAACGGATTTACATTTATGCAATTAATATCAAAAATTACTAAATGTAAATTAAAAATAATACTCTATTTCATCGATTTAAAATCATCTGTACATTTTTTCAGATATCCAAAGCAATGGCAACATTATCAGAAGTGTAAACTATTAGGAATTTTAAACTTCTCTCTCAATATTATAATATATAAAATTAAAAACATGTGAAAAGAGAAGCTACGGAGAGTGCAAAAAATATTAAATGCTAAGCGCTTTCGAGGCCATTTGCCTCATATTCATAGTGATAATGCGAAATGCATTTTGCATTATCGCTATGAAAATGAAGCAAACGGCCTCAAAAGTGCTTAGCGTTTGCATTATCGCTATGAATATGAGGCAAACGGCCTCAAAAGTGCTTAGTGTTTAATATTTTTTGCCTTCTCTATAGTTTCTCTTTCAAGCGCTTCACACGCTTTTAATTTTCTATATCACAGGTGTAAAGAAAGAAATGCAGTACTGAGAAAAAATATAAATTTCATTCAGCACAAAATTAAAAATAATTTTTGGTTATATGTACAACCAATATTAAATTTTAAATTATGTACAGTATAAATATTAGCTAAAATCTCAGACAATCAATTTTGGATTTAAATTTTTACTAATGCTAATTTTAATCAAATTTGGGAGGGAAATGTGAGGATGATTTTATACAATTAATAATAAATTATGTATGATGTGAATAAGATTAATGCCATTAATTTTTATTTAAGTAGCCAGTAACTCTGCTGTCAAAATGTATTACACTGTTTAACAAATTGCTATGTCATTGAAAAACATGGCTACCGCTCTTGATAAAATAGTAACATATCATGCCCAAAAAAGCCTGCCAAAACTATTGTATTTGTTTATTTAAATCAGTACAATACACATTGTAACAAAAGCTTTATGCAAACTCAGAATGCAATAGATTTGTTTTTTCCTTTTTTCAATATATCAGAAATTTTTTTTAAAGCTGACTGTGATTAGGTTTTCATAATGCATCATATATTTATTTGGTTATTGTTATACTAATGATACATAACAAGTCTTTATAGTCAATCAAATAAGTTTCTTATTAAATATTGTAAAAAAACAAATCCATACTGAAGTTCTTTTTTTTAAAATTTATACTGCAGTCTTATACTATACTATATTACTTGTTTCATTTAAGTAATATAGTATAAGACTGCAGTACAAATTTAAAAAAGTAAAAAGAAACTTCAGTATAGATTTGTTTTTTCAGAACATAGAAAAATAGTTATGCAAAAGAACACAAAAAATTGTTAAATGCTAGTTTAGTTTCACTTTCTCGGTCTATTTTGCTGTAGTTTTTGCATAGGGAAACATGCATTTTTTTTCCTAGCAATATTAAATTTTTTTTTAACAGATTCTGTTTAAAGTCATCGTAACTACTAATATCAACATAAAAATCTTTGAGTTTGGAAACCAAAATGAAATTTTACATTGACCAGAAAAAATAAAAATAAATTATGACATATGTTCATCCATGGGTTTATCTGCATCTACTGTCACCACCATTTTGAAAAACAAAGTGCTCAAACCATTATAAGTGTCTCCAAACATTCCAAAATCATGACATCCTTTACTCAAAATTTCTGCTACAATTGATCAATTCAAGTAATCATAAAGGAGTACCATTAAACTTCTATTATTTCAGCTGAGGGTAATAAATCTCTTTCAAGGTCTTCAGCAAAAAGCGATTGATAGGGAGATGAAAGTGTCAGAAATTTAGATTTTAAAGACACTCATTGATGGTTTGATAATTTTGGAAGTGTGAATATCTATCTACACATTATAAATATTATTGGACCAAGCAGTCTCATTTAAACTAATGAATATTATGAAGAAAGATATACCATGAAGCAAGTCTTCAATATTGATGAAACAGGCAGTTTTTGGAAATGAATGCCTTCATGCATATTTATTTCTGAAGAAAAAAAAAAGCCCCAGATTACAAGCTATTCAAGCTTGGATTGGCTTACATTATTGCTTGAAGGAAATATGTAAGATGTACAACTGAAGTCATTCTCATTTACCACTCTGAGAATTCAAGTGCATTTAAAGGAATTAGATGACTACAAATGATTTTAGAATGTGCAATTGATGACTGACAAAAATGAATAACAATGATTAATGAATGGATCACAGGAAATAACAACTTTAAAAAGTTTTTCTTTTTACATAATTTAAGTTGTATTATTATACATACATATTTTAAATGAATACATGCATAATACACATAGTACAGTTTACACAAGCAATAACTTACACTAAGGGTTTTCTATTTTTTGTAAACATTAGATAAATTATTTTTTAAACATAATATTCATAGTTTATAATATAATTTGTTATCTGGAGTATCTGGTCAATTTTTCCCCCATAGACAATCATTATAAATGCTTATTCTTTATACAATATTCTTGCTTAATAAAGAGTTTTGGGAAACCAATTGCCTTTGCTAAGTGGGGTAAATGTGTACTTTACACTCAAAATGTATTTTCAAAAATTACACCTCTATTTTTTTTAAAAAAAAATTTTTTCTACAACAGAAATTGCAAAACTGATACCAATTCACATTCTCCTCTGGTTGAATCTTGTTCAAATTATTGCCAATGATAATATTACTATTTCTGATATTTATTTATTCTTTTTATCAAACTTCTCTCTTTTTTTTAATGCTTCATTATATCTCTAATTTTTTTATATTATTTTTTAAAAAAGTTTATGTATATGTTTGCCCCCAAAAATGATCTCAATCGATTCCCCAAAATGTCTCCTAGAAAGCACTATTAGTCTTTTTTAAACAATAATGTGCAATTTTATTTATTTTATAAAAATGTAAGATACAGTTGTTGAATCTTTTTTGTGTGGATGCTGGTATTGCTTAGTATAAAATAAAGCATTCTTGTCCAGAAGAAATCAAAATTTTATAGGTAAAAAATATTAATTACAAATGTTTTTGGTTAAGGTATACATTTTAAAATTTATTATTAATACATTTTGTTATTATACATAATCAAAATTTGTATGGAATACATTTTGTATTTTTATTTTATTGCTTACATTCACAAAGAAAGTCATTATCTTCAATATGACAGAAACAAATTACGAAAACACTCAATAAAAATTAAACAAGTTAATATTTTCAATTTGTTTAGTACCCATTTAATCATTTAAAGCTTATTCTTAATTGCAAAGTGTATAAAATAATCCCCTCCTTTTTTATAGCAAAAATAATTGACTTACAATGTCAACATTTCTACAAGGGTGAAATTTGTAATTAAAAAATTTAGACAAAAGTTGACTGAATGGATATACTTTAGATAATGTACACAATTTAAAATTTATTATTAATGCCATTTATTACTCTATATGATTAAAGTATACTTGTAGTATAATGAATGAAACTTATACTTTTTTGCTTATGGTGAATGTTTTATTTACCTCAGATGTTTCATAAGTTAAAGAATAAACTATCAAGATTACTGAGTGAAAATAAGATGTAAATATAGAAATCACATTTTAACCATGTAATCAAAATGTATAATGAATAAATTCTGTATGTACTTTGCTTTTTTGTTTTGAATGTCACCATTTCAGTTCCTATGAGATTCCTTTCATGAAGTCACTATCCTATGATATCATTAGTCTTACAAAATGGCCACCATTAAAAAATAGCATCATTTAAAAAATAAGATTGTTATAGAAAAAGTTGATTGTTAAAATGATAAGTACAAATTGATGATGATCATTATAAGTCCTTGTATAAAGATCTGCCATATGCAGGAGGACAAGTATATAAACTTTTTTGCTTTAAAATACTTGTTTGAATGATATATTAAAAGATTTAAAATACTGCATTGTGTTTAACAAATGCCTTCCAGTTAGTTTTTATTTTACATTTGAGTGTACATACAAATATGTGTGTACACACATGTTAAATATTTATTCAGTGAATTCATAATAAAAATAACCGAAAAATATAGACTTAATTACTAAATTTATGAGAAATACTTCACATAAGTTATGTTTTGACTATTTTATATGGTCATTGTCATCAAAGTTCTCTTTTTTTCTCTTATTCTTACATCTTAAAATTTTTAATTTTGCTTTTGTTAATAATTATCAGGTAATTAAAAAAATAAATAAAATTATGTATTTTATTAGAAAAGCAGAAAGATAAAGGCTTACACACACATGTAAGATTTATTAAATGAAAAATAGTATTGGACTAAAATATCTTATTAATTGATACAATTATTTATTTGATGAAAAATAACAACAAATATTATTACAACTCATTTTTTATACTATTGTTTAATAAAATGTGATCAAATAAAAAAGAAATTGATTAGGGATTTTCATCATTTTTTCTGATTAGTTACCACTCCAATATTACCAGATGAAGGTGTCTACTTCAGAGTTTAATCCAGTTTCTCCAATTTTAATGATGTAGGGCTTATTAAAGTTGATGAAAAGATTTAAAATTAAAATATTAGAATAAAAAGTGTTGACTGATAATCAATAGCAAGATATCATTGATCATTCTCTCATATCTATTTGACCTAACCTACTTTCAAGCAAAAAAACTTAACACACATCTCTAGTTTCACAGCTTTTTTTCTCAAAAAAATCCAACAACTTTCTTATTTCAACCATCCATTTCACATATGATCTTTTTCTAAGTTTCAGGGTTTTAATTAAGACTGATTATCTACCAATTGCACCTATCTAGTAAATTATTCAGCCTATGTTTACTTCAGCTTTTTAGTTCTATCAATTCTCTGTGCTTTTGTGCAATGGTAGATTCTAGAAATCAAAGTCCAAGGATCATTACCCAGTTCTGTCACTTCTGGTACTTGAATTTATTACAAATTCCCAAACAATAAATCTTTTGATGATTTTTATTATTAATTTTATTCAATAATGTCAATAATAGTTGCCTTTTCATCTATTTATGTATTTTATTTTTAATTCTTTCTTCTTAATCTCGGTATATATATCTCCATATTTCATTATAATGAAGGCTCTATTAAATTTGTAAGTTAAAAAATATATTTTATAAATATTCCATTCTTTAGTTAAAGAAGAAATTGCACAGGTGATTAATCAAATGCTTTAATTGACAAAAAATAAAATAAATATCACTGAATTAAAAGTTAGAAACTAATAGTGCTATAAGGTTAATAATATAAAGATAAATCAGACAAACATTAATTTTAATTGAATCTTAATCTTACCAATATAAATAAATAGCATAAATGTATATGAAGTTTAGTATTAAGGAGAATTAAATTGAAAGTTTTTTTTATAGTTATTAAATTTTAACAGCAACAACAATAACAAAAAAGTTTGCAAAAGCATTATATAAAGACTTATATATACATAAGATTAATCATGAATTTCAAAAATTGATGATGTATATCAATGAACCAAGAATAGTAAAAAATAAAGCTGACATTTGAAATCTGAAATGATATATATAGAGAAACTAATATTTATTTCACTACTCTTGAAAGAAAAAAAAGTCTAACAGAATGGATCATGCTGTTTTGATAATAATTTTCAAAAAGCAAAAATGTATATTGAAGTAGGTATACATAAGATTAAATGATCTTAGAAAAATTATGCTTAAATAGTGTACCGCTATTGAACAGGGGCACATGTCTATAATTTTTATTAAAAAATTAAGATAAAAATAAATTATAAGTGGCTTAAGTTAAAAAACAAAAAAATAAAAAATACTGCATCGTATTTTTATTGGAGAAATGTATAATAAAATTAAAAAACAGTTAAAACTTTTTGATCCCTTTCTTTTTTAAAAAAAAGGGCTTTTATAATGTAAAAGCTAAATAAATATGTAAAATCAGACTAAAATTTAGTCTGTAAAAATAAAATGTTTGTAAAAGAAAACTTTGAAAAAATGTGTGTAATTAGTTTATAAGATTTCAGAATGATAATAAAATTAAAATCAATAATTGAATTAATTAAAAAACTGTAAAGTGTCTTATCGAGATTGCTTGGGTGAATCTGAGCAAAGAATTAAGATAACCAAAAATGTAAAATTAATTAAAAGACATTTCAAGTTAAGATCTAAATTAAAAATAATGATATAGGAGAAAAAAAGTATATAAAGCTGGTCTCTTTTGTAACGATATATAAATATGTCGTTACATTAAATTGAAATAAAAACTTTTAAGTTCGCAAATAAAAATAAATGTATTAAAAAGAAAAAAACTAAACGCTAAAATTAAAATGTTTGTTAAATGTATAACATATATATTATATTCGCACAGATGTAAAACTTTAAAAAAAAAATTTTATAAATAAAAAAGTATTTGAACGTACTTTTTTAATAAAAAAATAAAAGATTTAAATATAGAAATATTTTAATAAAGAAATAACGTACTTTTTTTATAAGATTTAAAGATAAAAACAGGTATTAATTAATTCCTGTAATCTGTAAATGGAAATGATTGTTTATTAATTATCCAAAAGCTGTGTAATTAAAAGGTCAGATGAAAAGTTAGATAAGAGAATAAAGAGAAATTAGCTTGACCAATGGAAGCACCAAGCCTCAGCCCGGACCCGAATGAAAAGGATGGATTAGTGATGTTTTGTTGGTTGAATCTGTGTGGATACTATAAAAGGAGAAATACAGTTTTCCTGACAGTTTTTCCGGCTTGTTTTTGAGGGTCGTGATAGGACGCACATATCACACTCTCTATTTTAAAAATGAACTGACTGTGATACCAAAATGAACCAGCTAATGCTACCTCCGGAACATCTGACCGGGTTTTCAAATAAAGACTCCATGGAAATTTACATCAAGAGCAGTGATTCTTCTACTGTAAGCTATTGACATGAACTCTAAAATTTAAAAATAATTAAGAACTTTCGTTCAAGCTTATGAACTTCTATCTGACTTTTAAGTTTAAAATCAATTGAAAATGTTTAAATTTATATGTTTTGCATTGATAAACATCATTTCCATTTTATTATTTTTTATTTGTATTAATACTTATCATATAAATTATTTAAATGCATGAAATTTAAAGTTGGGTATAGACATTGCATAGATTCGTTAGCGGTTAATTATGTTGCTGTTTCATAGACGATCGGAATATATAAGTCATCAATGTCTCTGCGGCATCTTACGATGAATGCTAGTGGGTTTTTGTATTCCCTATGCAATTGACATTATCGATGATTTTGTATTTTGATCGGTTGTGTTTATTTTGAGATGTTTTTGACTGTGGAATCTGTGCGGCCGATCTATACTCGACATTATAAAACAAATTGTATAAAATTCATCTGTGCGAACGTAATTAAATGTTAAATTTAAGTCGGGCGTGAATGGCTATATAGTTTTGTAAAGTTATATTAAGGGAGGGTAATGTTAGGTTATTCGTTTCGTAGTTGAATTGCCTCAATGGATTGGATATATTTGTGTAATTAGTAGATGTAGTATGAGATCCGCTACGGGCAGGATTGCATATATATGCCACACCTTCTGTTTGCCTATGGATGGGTTTGTAAGACGGCAAAGGACCGCAATCCATTCCTATGGAGTTTTATGTTTATTGTTCTACTCGCCAACAGATGTAGCATTCCTGTTGGTGGAGAGACAATGTCTTCTCTAACTCTACTTACTGTTCAGACGTACATTCCTGACAGTATAGTATTTTGTGTTGTCGTATTTTCATGCTACATTGAATACATAAATGTATCAGATGGATTGACGCCGGTTTGACTGCGAACTTTTTGGCCTAAGGTTAAATAAGGGATAGAATATTTTCTTTTCAAATGCAGATCTATGTAGTCTATTCATACTCGACAATCTTAAAATAAATATAAATTCATCTGTAGATGATTTAAAATTTTAAAATAATAAGTTAAATTAACAGAATATTAAAATCTAAAAAAATAATTAATGTTGTTCCTCAAAATTTAAAAATGATTCAAAATTATATATGTGCGTAAATAAATATTTTTATGTGTTAATTTCTGGCAGTAGCTTTTATTTATTTAAGATATAAATTAAGATATAGATTATTATCTCTGTGTCTCCACTGAGCTAGTGATTTGGGCTAACGATCTAAATATTAAATAAAGTGGAATCTTATCAGCGCATATCTGCCTACTTTATAAATTTTTCAAGGCTCAAATGCCTAGATGGCGCCCTGGTAGTTGCAGATACGATTGACTGCTGTCTCAACTTCATTTGGAACGTAATACTTTATTGTTCTTCAGTCTTGTTTGTGATATATTCTGGTTTTGTGATATACAGTCGGGGATGCAATTTGCTACATCATTCATCTGTTCTGATTATTATTCAGTTCAGACAAAATGCAAAATCCAAACTAGAGATCCAGATATTCAGAATGCATTAATAAGCTGGTCACTCACTGCTGTGGTCAACATAAATGGAGAAGCTGTGTAAGCCATGGATGTGTCTATCAGGGCTTCATGTCCCAAACCTCCGCAAGTCAATTATTCCGACTGGAACAAATACTGGAAACTGATACCAAAATCATAAAATAGATGCTACTGCTATTCCCTCTCTTCCCCAATGCTGAGTCACAGAATGAAAACAAGCCATGAAGCCATCGATGGAGAACCAGAAAGCCAATCGGTTGGAAAATACACAAAAATGAAAACCTAGGTAAAGATACTTTATCATTGTCTATAGACGCTTTATATTTAAATGAACGAACTTTAATTAACAAAGGACTATCATAATTTTAGCCTGAGTAATTACTCCCCTCCAATTCCAATAATTTTGCCATTAACAAATTTATCTTCAAATTTCATTTTTCTTAGTACCTTTTCTAAACAAATGGTGAAAAAGTCATTATTTTAAAATATAATCTCTTCAGACATCAGAACTTTATTTCTTCTTAATAAACTTTTGTTAAATTTTTATATGCTTTTTACTTGGATTTTTAATTTTAGATTTAAACTTTGCTTTCATGTTGACTTTTTTTATTTTTATAAAATGTATTTCTGGTTTTACATTTATATATTCAAATGGAAGCATTACATGTATAATATATTTCCTCTACCTTAAGCTGTAAACATAGCATTTTCTTTTGAATTGAAAAGGTAGATATATTGTAACTGCAAAAAATGCATGCTGACACCTAATATAATACTGTATTTCTAAATTATGAACAATATTTACACTTCATTAATTTTTAGAAGTGTCTACTGAAGACAGAAAAATAAAAAAAACTCTAAAATTCAATATTTAAATATAAGTAATAGTAAACTGTTAGATGTATTAATTTATAAACCTTGTTACTCATAGTCATATTATCTGAAAATGATTGCAATAGTATAACATTTTACAATTATCCATATATTTTTTTGTAATTTCATTTTGTAAAAATTTATTTTATAAACTTCTGATCTGTGGAGCTTCCAAGTCATGAATAAGCTGAAGTTTTTAAAACATGAGACGATTATTGAATTATGATTACATCATACCACTAATGCTGCTTTAATAATTAAATAATAATATTTCTATTTTTTTTTTTTTTTTACTAATATATAATTTAATATTTATAAAAATAAGAAACAAGATTATTGTTATTGTTTTATGAACACTTTTACAAATGTTGATTGTGTATTAACAAATAATATTCACACAGAATTTTTTACTATTACTAGATGATGATGCAAACTATCATCAGTGAAAAGATATCCTATTCGCATTAGAATTACTTAACTGCGATGATTTTTTTATTACATATTCTTCATTTTGCTGCATCATCATTACTTTTTTATATATAACTATATCAAATGTTATAATACTGAGTAAGTTATTTAATACTCATTTTCAAAGACTAATTTTTATTTTCATTCTTGCCAAATTAGATACAAGTTTTTTTTTTTTTTTACAAAATCTATGCCAAATATTTTTTTTCTCTCTTTAGTTAAATTACTATCAATATCAAATTATTTTCAGGATATAAGAATAATTCACTTTTATTCGGTATAAATGTATGTATATGTATAAAGGTAAAATTAATCATAAATATAATAGTATATAAAATTTAAAAAAAGAATCTAAAATCAAGAAAGAAAATTGTGAATGAATTTTAAAATAACATTAAATTAGATAATCCAAGAATATTGATAATATTTAAAATGGAAATTAGAATTACTATATCGGTTAGATATTTACTAATTCCCTTACTGGCAGAAAAAAACAACTTATTTCCTTTCTACTATTTCATGAACTGATGGTTCATTTTTTATTGAATATCCTAATAGCTTTAGCACATGACTTTTTCCTTTCATTCTTATCCCATAAATAAACACTTTGTGTCTTCTCTTTATTTAATAGAATTACTACCATCATTAATTTTGCACTTTATGTCATTTTAAATGAAATTTAAATTTTCTAATTCATAGTGGCAACATAACAAGAGCTAATAATTGTAATTACAACATAGATGAATAGCAACAGAAATGCACATGTGAGATAAAAAAAGATTGCTGCTATACAGGCAAATACACTGCTTGTGAAATTTATAAGTTTCTAATTTTTATTTAGATTTTTTTTAAATTATAGAATATTGAATGCATGAATTTTGAGAGACAGAATATACACAGATGTAAAGAAAATGCAAGCCAGCTTTGAAGAACAAATAATTGCTATTAGTTTCCAAATTGATTGAATTCGAATTTCCATAGAAATAGAGACAACTTATCTGGTATGTTTCATAGTCCAATATATAAAAAACTGGCTATAGTTCATCAAATTATAGAACCATTTAACATATGTATCTATATACTGAACATGACAATAAGAAATGCCTATTACTCTATTATGGACACAATCATAACAAGCCAGCCTACCAATTTTGAGACTGCAGTGTGTGTAGTATATATACTATACTTAGATGAAATTTATTTTATTAAAGTATGGAATATAAATGGAAGAAACTGGCTAATAAATAAAAATATATTATTACAGACTTTAACTTTGCCAATTAATGAAGATTTATTTCCATTAATTGTCCACAAAAATACTGAATTATATATAGTACACTAGAAGAATTTTTACTTTATTAAGTTATTCCAAAAGTATACAACTTTTTGAATCAACTGTCCAAATAATCAGGGAAAAAATTGGAAGAAAATAATAGCAAAACTCAAACAAGGTTTTAAAATCTCCAGAGGCCAACACTTAATACATTTCCGCGTAGAATTCTATTATGTGAGTCATAAAAGATCAAATATATCAGGCAGAATGTATAAATTATATAAAAAAGGGAAAAATATATTGAGAAGTTTCTAAAAATAATGTCATCCTTCAGTTTAAATAAACTTAAGATTTAATTAATTTGAAATTATTTTTTATTACAAAAACCTGGCAATTCTGTGCATAATGTGCATTTAGATATATGTTCAAATTTTTTATTCAGCAAATATACTATCTAATACTAAACAATTAATAATGCAATCCTTTATTTTTAATTTTAAAATAAATTGTGATTTCCTAATTTCAGTCAGGTTTATAGAAATTATATTTCTATTATTTATAGTTAAATATAAAATAATTCAAATCAAATTTAAAGATATAATAAACACCTCCACACTTCCTTTAAAATAAACAGATTTAATTCTGAAATATCATAATAACAACCTGTCACTTAACAAAATAAACCTAATCAGAATATTAACAAAGTTGTTAATAATAATAACAATAATTCCCTGATTAAATAGAAATATTTCACCCCTTTGAATTAATATGAACATAATACATTATTAGCATGGATTGACTCTAATCTAAGCACTACAACTTTTCCCATGCAAAGAAATGTTTAAATGGTGTGATAATCATAAATGAAGATAATTAGATTTAAAATGTTCCCAACTATGACTATCAAAATATTTAAAAATTAAATACAATATAATTAAATATGTTTGATAAGATAAAAAATAACTTTTCCTTAAGTAAAATCTGACCACAATATTATTAAGCTCCTCCAAATAATTAAGAATTTAGATGATTTTAATAATTAAAATACAATAGTACAATACTGATCAATTTGCATTGCAACAGTAAGATATATTATGAATCTTCTATAAGTAATTTTAAACAAAACAAAAGGCAAATATATGGTAAAATACACCAAATATATATTTACAACACAATATAATTTCTTAAAATCATTATATGCATAACTGTGACTTAGTTTCAATAACAAATATATATAAAAAAAAATAAAGCATGCTTGTAACAAAGTTAAAATAATGAAATATATTAAAACTACAATATACTACATCATTCCAAGTTATATCTGTTAATCATTATATTAAATGTTAAAAAAGCTTTAGAAAAATTCAAACTTTAATCAAACTTTTCAAATATATTCAGTTGTTAGTAATAGCATACAGGTTACTATATAACACCTCATTTCAAAAGATATTTTTCTCCTCTCTTCATATTTTGTCACCTTATCAATGTCAGTATAAAGAAACAAACTTGAACTCTTTAAATTCAATATTTGATTTAAGATTACACAGTAATCAATTACGCTATTCTGCCAAAGATTAGTTAGAGCTTAATTGGTTAGAACATCACTTAAAATTCAATATTCAAAAATGTAAAGGTTTAGGTTTGATTTCCATGCTAGTATTGTCATTAGTTAGGCCAGCAATCCCTGAAGAAGAGAGAAAAAGAATTATTTAATATGTGTTATATACTAATCTGTGTGCTATTACTAACAGTTTAATGTATTTGAAAAGTTTAAATAAAGATTTATTTTTTTCTAATGATATTTAACATTTAACAGTAGATGATGGAAATAGACCAATTTATAATTACTACAAAAATATCTAAATCCTTCAGACAAACATTCAAACATAAAAAACTTAAAATTTCTTAAATCATTGCTTATGTTAGTGAGAAATAAGCAATAAATATAAAGCCAAATTTATAATAAATATTTTTATAATGTAAGAATATTAAGATCCTTGGCTTAAATGAACTAACTAATTAATAGAGTCCTGCAACTATAAATTATGCACTAACACTTGATCATCATTTGATCTAGTTTTTCTTTGTTTTCTACTTCTTAATATACAATAAAAAGGTTATACAATGAAAGAGATTAACAGTTATTACTAAAAAGCAAGGCAGGAATTATAATGATAATTTTTGTACAAGATCTTAAATAACTTCTTATAATTGCTTCAAAAAAAAGTAGCAACAATTCAGGACAATTTTTTAAAAATAAAAAATATACATCATTATGTTTATATAAAAAACTTTCTATCACTACTACAATAAAAGTATATAATAAATAAATTTATTTAATTTCTGATATTTCTCTGATCAATGTAATCTTTTATTTACTGTTCGGATCTATATATCAAGTACCAATAATGTATTACTATCTTAATATCAATATCAATGAAATAAATATCAATTCATATTTATTATTAATCAGGGTGATAGCAAATTTGCATATTTTATGATAGTTAATTGAATTAGAGGGAATTTGAAGTCAAAATTTCAAGCTCCCTTCAGTCATCCACTCTATCCTATACAACTGATACACATGACCACACAGTATTAAAAAGATAAATGATCTCCAATATATGTATTTCATGATGAACCAGCACTCATCACTTAGTCCAGATCATCATCTCCCATACATACATATAATTAGTGTTCGATTTATATTAAGATAGCATATCTCCTAAATTAATGGACAGACTTGAAAGTCTGGGTTCAAATCTCCTATAATCACATATAGTTTAATTATATATATTATACTTGTATTTAAATAACACAGATTGAGCCTGTATTCTTTCCATTCCTCTTCTATGTATTTAAATGATTTTAAATAGACAACATGAGTATAACAACAAAATTGGCAAGCAAGGGTTTTGAATATGCTATCATCAGATTTTCAATGATATGGAGAGCTGAAGAGTTGGTGAGTGGAGAAGATTCAAGCCTGTCCATTAAAGTTTGAAGATTTGTTATCTTAATATAAAGTGAATACTGGTTGTGTGGGAGATGATGATCCGGACCAACTAATGATTGTTTCAGTGTGAAATAGGTAGATTGGAAATCATTTATCTTTTTCCCATGTATGTGGTCATGTGTATTATTTGTACAGGATGAGATAAATGACTGAAGGCAGCTTGAAAGTCTGGATTCAAACCCTTCTTAATTAAATCTAGCTTAAATATATATATACTATCTTGTATTTAAATGATAGTTAATTGAATAAATTCTCTTTTAAACAATAGATATATATTTTACTTCTCCCTATAGTAGATTACTTGGAAACTGTTAAAAAAATCTTCATGTTTTAACCAAAGTCAAGATTTTAAATAACATTTCCATTTTTTTTTTTTTTTTGCTAACAGTTGCTTAATTCTTGTATAAAGTAATGGGAGATAATACTGTATTACTAAGATGCTTTTTTTTTCTAAATTTTGAACCCATAAATTTGAACTTAATATTTTTAAGATCTTATTTCTGTGTATTTTTGTTTTACTCTATATATGAGCATAATATTACGATCAAGATCATTGATATCCTTGCATAGAATAGCATGTTAAATATTTTTTAATCAAAAGAAAAAATTTTAAACCTTAAATGCCAATATTTTGGGGATCAATTTCATACATGACTTTAACGCTCTCAAACTCCTACTTTTAACATTATTTTGCTAATTTTACCAATATTTTATTGACAAAACTATACTAAATAACCTTTGGAATTTTTTGTAACTAATAAATGAGATAACCTGCCTTCACTCCGATTAATTGTTTCTTGTTCTCTACACAAAAGAGTGTCTGTCAATGATTTTGACAGTTCCGATATCTTTGTTTTGATTTTCAAAGTGAAAACTTGTTTTAGAATATTTTAATATTATTTTACTGATTTTATCATTATTGTATGGAAAAAAAACTGTACAGAATAACATCAAACATCACATGATCACTATTTCTTATGCTTGCTCATAACTGTTATTAAAACAGGCAAAACTCTCCATACAGTAATGCTATTTAATCACTGGATACCAGAAGGCTTATGTATAAAATCCCCATCTAATGCCCACTCATCCAGTTTCTGGCTCGTGGCCTTCGTCAGTGAAGGGTCTTGGATCTGAGGGCATTGCATTTAGATCTTTTGACTGTTTTAATGACAGTTATGAGCAAGCATAAGAAATGGTGATCACATGCTATTTGGAGGTTTAATACCATTCCTGCCTAGTAAGATAGTGGTGACTATGGTTATTAAAGAACCAAAGACACCAAAATGAATGGATACTGAACTGAGTTCAGAAATTGAAAATATTGTTTTCAAATTTTATTCTCATAGTTTTGTAGTTAAGTAAAGATAAAAGGTGGCTGCTAGAGGGTTTCAGTGAAAATGTATATTTTAGAATCTTTTTTTACACATTTATAATTTTTTTCAGAAAACATTTATAAAAATATTAATTATTTTAAAAGAATGATTCAGATTTTAATAAAAATTAATTAAGAAATCTGTGGATAATTGGATAACGAAAATGTTTTATGTTGACCACTATAGATTATTTTTGCCAATTATAAAAATAATTTTATTTTTACAACTTTTGTTTAATTTAATAACATGACAAATTATTAATTTGCATTTTAAAAAAGGCATTTAATCAAAAGAAAAAAGATTTATCATTAACATTAAATCTCAATACTATATTTTAAAATCTTTTTTTTTCTTTGAAAAAAAAAAAAAAATTATGGTATTTATACTTAAAAAAAAAAACAGACATTGAATGCAAACAATATATGTATAATTTTGAGTGGGTTTTACTGTCTTTAAAATATATAACTCAATAAATTATCAAAAAATCTTTCTTAAAATGTTGCATTATTAACAATTTAAATGGCCTGAAGATGATGTATCCTGGTGGAATAGTGAAGATGAGAATTCAAGTTCTAAAAGTGAAGATGTAGAAAGGGAAAATATGTCTGAAGAAAATTTGCAATAAATTAGATGAGCTTATTGTATTTATATTAGTTCGTATTTAAGTAAATAAAAATAGCATCATTTTTAATTTTTTTTTCCCAATTTTCTGAACTTAAAATCTTACTGAATCTTAAATTTGGGGGTGTCTTATATTTGAAATAATACGATATTAAATAAATTGTTGGGACGATGATATTGCATAGTGAACTATAGAAATTCAGTCATTTGTTGTGCTTCATTCTTTAAAATGCCATTCTGCTACTTCTCTGAACTTAGATAAATCTCATTAGATAAGGTCTGTAAACATTTCCTACATGAATCTTAATAATTATAACATCCTGACATTACTGATTTATTACTAATAATAATTTATTGCAGATTCTATTAGATTGCAATATTCATGAATTATTTTTTCTAATGATTTTATAGCATGCCATCAAAAAAGTTATGCTGCTTTTATATAAATCAATTTTAGTTTAAAATAAGAAATTTTACAAATTCTTAATTTAAATACAAACCCTTCACATTCAGAAAAGTCAGTTGCTTTCAAAGCTTTATTTTTAATTAAATCAGTCAATGTTTCTCATTTATTATTTACAAAGAAATAACTCCACTATATGCACCTCAAGCAATTGTATTTTGTTTATTCCAAAAATGCTAGTATAATCCTAATATAATATATATTATCTTTCCTTTACAAGTTTTCTCTAACAATTTTCTAATTTGTAAGTTGGTATTCATTTATTTCTTTAATTTTCTGCTTGAGAGTGGTAGGATCTGTGTAAGGCATATATACTATCTTCAGTCATGTATTATTGCATCTTAATAATGAAAGGGCTCATTAAAACTGATGATAAAATTCAAATTAGGCTGCTACAATAAAATGTGTTAAGAGAGTAATAAATAGTAACAAAGCTGGATGTTATCATCTTGGTCATGGTATTTTATGATCTGGTTATCCAAGCTGCCTTCCAAAATGAGTATCATAACTTTAAAAAAACAATCAAACCAGTATTAGTAGTTTACTGCAAATAATGATAAACTATTACTGATGCTGATCATAAATTACTACTGCTTGATCCTGATTTTCCTACTACTTGAAATATTCAAACTACCTTTGTGCGTAGAACTTAAAGATATATAAAATCAATATCATGGTTTTCAGTAAAACATCAAAACGTCATTAGCAATCATCAGTATTTTTGTTTTGTGTTGCTTGATCTATATAATGTATAAATACTGAAAGACCTTTCATGAAAGACAACATATATATACAATACATACATTAAATTATATATGTATATCAAAAGAATCTTTGAATTGTGACCTACATGTATTTATTACTTAAAATACAGTTAAGAATTACTTTAATTTCTTGCAACTGAAAGAAGTTTTTTTACCCCCAACTCTCAATTTAACTTTCAGACAGTAACTATAAATAAGCAAGCAAAGTTCACCAATCAAATTCATGATTATGATAGAATTGAAGGGGAAGGGGCTTCTGGAAAAGTGCATCTGTTATTAAGACTGTGAGTTATTTAATATCAGAACAGAATACATAAAAAAAAAAAAATAATAGTCTTTTAAAAAGAAAGTCATATTAAAATAAATTTTTCATTTAAAAGCAACAATATTTTACAAACTACTTTCTAAAACTTAATAACTTTCACGTTTATCAGGTCCTTTAATTTCTTATGCAATTGCAAGCTTTTTAAATTTTTTAATTAAAAATATATAAATCATCATATCATATTACATCTCAAATTAAACTAAAACCAGCTACTTAAACAATTCAATATAATTAATATGGTTCAATTTGGAGAATTACTCGAAATATGTTACCAAAACGTACGTGTGCACATACATATATACATGCACATATGAAAACATGTTACATATTTTTCGAAAACGTCTTACCCACTTCTCTAGAGATAGTTTTCGGTGATGAGGATAACATTCAATCATATATCCATAAGGCAAGATTTCAGAATCCCATACATCCATAATATTTGTTTTATTATTATTTTAGTATGCAGCTCAGCTATAACCAGGATCAAGAGCAGTCTTAAAGTTTAATCCACTCACATTGCACTTTGTTCAAAAGAATCCATCTTTATACATTCTTTTTTAAAATGATGGGCCAAATCAGGAAACTGATCCTCCCAGAGCACTATGGTCCTGAACAAAACATGCTCTAGTCACCAGAAGCAGCAAAAGATAAGAAGGGGTGGGAAACATTCAGCAGACAAGCAGATGTGGGATAAGAAAATGAAATCTAGCTACTACAAAAAAAAAAGTTATAAAGTAATACTAAAATTTAAAATAATAAATAGTACACTAAGTAAATGCCCTCTAGCGTTGAATTTTTTTTTTTAAAAAAAAACTTTTAATCTAAATATAATTTTTCTTTGGAGATAAAAAAGGGACAAAATATTTATTTAATGGAATAAATAAGCTTTAAATGTATAATTTCAATAAAAAAGAAAACATTTTAAAATTGTATCAAATAAGAAGTAATTAAATCTATGTCAGAATAAATTTACTTAAAATAAAAAGACGCTTCCAATAAAAAATAAGGCAAACTGTTTTTTTATTTTAAAAAATTCTTTATTAATAATATATAAACTGTTTCTAAATGAATATTCCAGGGTACAGAGTTAAAACAATCACTATCTTTAAAATTCCTAATATTATTTCTTATTTATAATATTTTTGCCTTCTCTGGGAAGAAAAAAATTCAAAAATGTAAGTAAAGTTCCTTATCTCCATACAGAGATACTTTATATTTTACTTTCATTTATAATCAAGATCCAATTCTCTATATCATACTTTAAAATCATTATACATCATCTTTCAAAGCTGCCTGAATCCTAAACTCCATTCTCCTCTATCATGGTTTTGATTTTACTTCCTGTAGATCTTTTGAGTTTTTTTTTTTATTTTATTTTTTTGCATTCATTCTTGAATCTGTAGTTTTCTGCATAAATAATTTGTTGTCAACTATAGGATGAGCTTTGATTCTTATTTAAGACATTAAGATTTGAACAAATTCCTAATGTCTAAGCAATGTATTTTTGTCATTGCAGCTGATTATTAAATGGTTATTCATAATTTAAAAAAACAAAAATGGGTTGCACACTAACATGCACCAGCTTGCATAGTAAATTTATTAGGTTTTTATCTTTGAAGTTAAGGCCATGGAAATCCATATTTTTCTTTTCAGTTGTCTGATAGTTCTACATCAACTGAATCTTTCTGAAGGCAGAATAAATTATGTGCTCTTTTTAGAGACTTTATAATCATGACAGACAAAAGTAAAAAAGTTGTGAATTTATCAGCCAAGGCTGTAATTAATAACAAAGGCAAAACCCAGGCTACAATTTAATGAGAATGCTTTGTTTATTTCTCTGAAATTGCAAATTCCTTTCAAATGAAGGAATGTTATATAATTTATTTATTTTTTAAAAAAAAAACTTCTATATTATTAAATGAGACATTGTTGGACTTTCTGAATCTAGAAGATAAAGAAGCAATTGATTTAAAAAGTGAACATGTTATTTAATTACAAAGACAGAAATATTAAAAGCACAAGTAAATAGGGATTCATTATAAATAAAGAGTGGGAAAACAGTAGTGGATGATGCATGTGAATGGTAAAATTAGTCATTCAAGTTATAGGAAGATGCCAAATGCAGATAATTCAGGTTTATGCCCCAACAAGTTCCAAACAAAAATATTTCTGATTACATGAAACATTTTTAAACTATCATGAGAGACTTTAATGCTAGAAATGGAAAGTGATTGAAAAATAAAAGAACTATTGGTGAATTTGATTATGGTGATAAAAATAAGAGAGGCTTGCAGAATTTGGAGAAAAAGAAAAAATATATATTTATGAATTATTTATCAAAAAAAAAAAAAAACATGCTTAAGGAAAATGATCATGGAAGAGACCAAATGAAGATATAACAGAAATGGATATTTAATCTAACAGAAAAAATATATTTCAGACCTATAATATTCTTAATATACTCAATACAGTGATCATTGATTAGTCATATGTATGATGTGTTGATGCAAAATGTATCTCCAACTCGTATAAATATGCCAAAGAATTTAAAATTTGCTAATCATTTTCAAATATTGACAGGATTTGAAGATGATTCAGACTTGAACTGTGACAAAGGTAGCTGATACAAAAAAGAAGCTAGTAAATTTTCAAATGACACAAAACAATGTATGAGAAAAGAAGCAATATGAAAATATTAAAAAATAATCCATTAAAAAACACTGAAAATCTGGACTTCTATAAAATGGTATGAAAAAAATCATTAATAAGAAAATAATTGGTGAGACAATATACAGAAGTGAATAAAGATCTCAAAACCATAAAACAACATCACATTAAATGGAAAGAGGTTTCCACAATAAGATAAGATTATTGCTAAAAAGAAAGATGACATCATAATATATAAAAGAATTCTATAAATAATTTTAAAATAATAAAAATCAATAAACCAATGCAATTGCTACACTTATTATATATCTTCTAAATTGCTAAACATTTTAAATGAAGTAGTTAGAGATGTGATTAAATCAATAAAGAAAAAACTTCCAATAAATAATGGAATTATTAATGATACTTTAAAAGAAGCAGGTAAAAAAAATTGTTAGCAAAGCTATATATCAAAAGTCTAAAAGATGTCCCAGATGACTGGATGAAAGCAGTAATAACATTAATATTTAATGAATATGATATTAGAAATTATAAGCCTTTCAGTCTTCTATCTATTCTATACAAAATCATTATCAAAATAATTACAACTCATTTACAGCAAACTATGAATTCTAATAATAAGTAGCAGCTTGTGTGTAGGCACTTTGGAACTGCAGCACCTGCTATAACATTCATAATGAGTCTTTTTTCTTTAATTCTTTCTTTATACTTGAATATTATATAAAGCTTAAGCTTAATTTCAGTAATCATTCCCTAATTCATTAAATATTACAAAAGTCCTTGTATGGAATTGTGTGCTACATATTTCCAGTGACATGGTATTTGACTGTTGTGTAGATGTGCAATGTCCAATATAAGAAACTGCACACTAGATAGAGAGAGCACTATGGCTCACACAATACCAACCCATTTCCTATTTTTTATAACATTCAATATAATGACTTAATGAGTTTTTTTCTTTGATTCTTTCTTTATACTTTCACATTATATAATATTTAAAAGGCAAAGTAAAACAAGAAGGTATTTCATTTTTAAATGAATGGATCAAGCTTGAACTATAACAATTTAGGCTAGTAAGTAAGTAAAAAAGATATTTGAGTATTAGACCTGTGTGAAATATTACAGCCATATTCATCTAGCAACAATTATTCTAACTTTGGGATTTTGTAAAATACACTAACACCTGAATGGGATATTTGAACAAATGGCAATCTAAAATTTTATTTTTAAAAAAAAAAGACAAAAAGAAATATATATTTACCTTATAATGATGACCACATTTATTCTAATCAAAATGATAAGCAATAATTGGAGTGGACTGAACTTTTTGATGTCTACCAAAATAGAAATGAAAACATCTATTTCTTTGTGCCAGCATTTTTGCATCACATCACATCATAATTTTAAATATTAAATTAGCAGTGAAAGCAAGATTTTCAAAGTTTATCCCAATCGGAATTTGTTTTCCTTTTTAGAAGATTATAAATATGTTTAATTCAATGTTTTTTTCATAGATTTGTTTCTGAGATTAGAGTTCCAATCACAGCAGGTCTAATACTTGTATAGGATTTTATCAAGTTTAAATATAAATTTTCTTTTTATATGTTTGTTTCATTTTACACAACATCAAAACAAGCTAAAAAATTTCAGAAGCTGCACCCCTACAAAATTCAGTTACATGTTGCTGCTGCTGCTGCTACTGCTAATAATAATAATAATAATAATAATAATAATAATAATAATAATAATAATAATAATAATAATAATAATAATAATAATAATAATAATAATAATAATAATAATAATAATAATAATAATAATAATAATAATAATAATAATAATAATAATAATAATAATAATAATAATAATAATAATAATAATAATAATAATAATAATAATAATAATAATAATAATAATAATAATAATAATAATAATAATAATAATAATAATAATAATAATAATAATAATAATAATAATAATAATAATAATAATAATAATAATAATAATAATAATAATAATAATAATAATAATAATAATAATAATAATAATAATAATAATAATAATAATAATAATAATAATAATAATAATAATAATAATAATAATAATAATAATAATTCAATTCAATTCATTTATTTAAGTGCTAAACAACAGCATAAAGCCAATTACAGCTTGCACATACAATAAAAGTGAAAATAAAACATATAACATAAAATGAAAATATAAATGTATACATAATAAAGTAAAATTTAAAAGACAAAATCAAACTTCAAATTTCAGTTTAACAAGTTTACAAAATTTCTTATAATCAATGTCACACAGATTAAGGTTACTCCCAATTTGATTATATAAAGAGGGTAACCTAAATAAAGGAGAAAATTTAAGAATATTAGAACGGCATGTTTGAATCTGATATACACAAGTAGACCTAGTATCATAACTCAAAGACCTAACTGAGATAGTTGAAACTATATCTGATAAAATAACCTGTTTATTAACAATTTTATAAAAATATTTCAAATCCCTATACTTTCGTCTAGATGAAAGATTAATCATTTTACCCTCCCAAGAAACATATTTGAAAAACTTCTTTGAAATAGACTGCAACAAGTTACATCCTTGCAAAGAACTAGGGTTCCAAATTATTGAACCATATTCAATAATAGGAAGAACCAATGAAAAAAACAATTTCCGTTTAGTATCATTACTGAACTGATAACCATGTCTAAGAATGGCACCCATAACCTTAAAAGCTTTACCAACAATCATTTCAAAATGAGGAATAAAAGATCCATTACAAGAAAACATAATTCCAAGATCTTTTTGGCATTTAACTGAAATAATTTTATGAGAATTGATATAATAATAAAACTGTAAAACTTCAGATTTTTTGGAATAAGACATAAAGGAACATTTATCAAAATTAACTGTCATATTATTTGACTGACACCAAGCACTAAAGTTATCAATATCCTTCTGAAGGAGAACACAATCGTTCACTGATACAATTCTTCTAAAAATCTTACAGTCATCAGCATAGCTTAACAGAAAAGAATATCTCAAGCAATCATTAAGATCATTAATGTAAACATTAAACAGCATGGGTGCTAAAATACTACCCTGTGGAACACCTAAATTGCATTCAAAATTAAATGAAACTTTATTATTGAATTTAATATATGCTGTACGACTACATAGAAATGATTGAAACCAATATACAAGTTTATTAGAGAAACCTATTTTATGTAATTTATGAAGTAAAACACTGTGATCAACTTTATCAAAGGCTTTTGACAAATCAAAATAAATAACATCTAGTCTTTGACGATCTTCAATAGCATGAGCTATATGATCATAAATTGTCAGTAGATTACTATCAATTGATCTATTAGGACTAAAACCATGTTGAGAAGAAGAAATTATCTTACCCACATCTGAAATAATTTTATTATAAATACATCTCTCAAAAATTCTTGCAATGGTATGCAAAACAGAAATTGGTCTATAATTAGAAACACAATCTCGATCACCATTTTTGAAGATTGGAACCATTTTAGCACATTTCAAAACACTAGGAAAAGTACTGGAATTAAGAGACAGATTAAAAACAAAGGCAAGAGGTACTGCAATAAATTCGGCTAGCCCCTTATAAATAAAAGAAGGAATATTATCACATCCTAAACTAGAGTGAGTCTTAAGCCTCCTAATAGCTACAATAACATCTTCCCTAGAGATATGATCAATTGTACATTTAGCACTAGACAAATTGCCAGGAAATGTAATTTTAGAATCAATTCCATGTTGTGAAAAGTATAACTCTGCAAAATGTTTAGAAAAATCATCTGCATTTAATGCAGAACCGTGAGTCATTTGAACCTTTTTCTTACCCAAGCCTGAATTATTAACAAAATTCCAGAATTCTCTAGGATTAGAAGAAATATTAATTTCAATTTGTTTTATATACTCTTGTAAATCTCGTTTATAGATATATTTAGCCAATCTTCTAAAATTGATAAAATTATTATAATAAATTATATTCTGTGTCTTAAAATAGAGTCTATGATGGTAAGATTTCCTTTTAATAATCTTAATAAGAGTATATGAAAACCACAGAGGATAACCTTTGTTAAACGATAATTTATTAGGAATATATACATCAATAAAACCATTAAAAATTTTCAAAAAATAATCCAAGCAAAAATTCACATCATTAATTGAGTACATATTATTCCAATCAACTTCAGAAAATTTTCTACAAAGATCAACATAATTACCCCTCCCATAATCCCTTTTCACAACATTAAAACAAGTAATTTTAGAATAACACATCTTAATATAAAATTCGATAGGTGGATGATGAACATCAATTGGAAAAGAAACAGAGACAAAGTGAAAATTACTAACTATTGGTACATTACAAAGAACACAATCTAAAGTACGCTGAAAACTATTAACAACAGGGTTATATTGTTGAAGCCCAAAAAATTTGCAAAATCTAAGCATTCTTAAAGCTTTCTGAGATAATAAAGAATAATGCGTAATAATCTTACCCTTAAATAAATCAGGCATATTCAAATCACCAACAATGATAATATTATTATATCTAATCAAAAAATCTTCAAGTGCTGTCAAAAAGTAATCAAGCTCTAAAAGTGAGATATTAGGTTTAAAATAAATATTTCCCAATATACATTTAAAATTATGATCCATGTAAACTTCACACCATGTAGATTCACATACAGAAGAAGTAAAACATATATCTTTATATAAAACATTTTTGTTGATAGCAATAAGAGTACCACCTCCTCTAGCTGCATATTCTAAAGATCTATCCGTACGTAAAATATTATACCTATTATCAAGGAAAGAACAAACAGAAAATTGTTGATTTAACCAAGTCTCTGTAAAAAATATCAAATCAAAATGCTCTGTTTCGAAGAATTGTTTAATTTCCACACACTTAGTTCTCATCCCTCTAACATTCATATAAAAGCAAGACAGCCCTACCATATTAAATTAGATCGGAATCAAAACAAATAATAAATGAAATCAAGTAAAGAAAAATGTAAGTAAGTATAGTGAATAAAGAAAATAAGAAATAAAAGAAAATAAAGAAAAAAATAACCTATAATAATAATAATAATAATAATAATAATAATAATAATAATAATAATAATAATAATAATAATAATAATAATAATAATAATAATAATAATAATAATAATAATTCAATTCAATTCAATTCAATATCCATTTATTATGTGCATTTCAACATTTACACTTTAACAGAAATACACAATAAAAATAAAAAATAATAATAATAACAATGATAATAATTAAAATTTAAAAAAAAAAAAAAAAAACAATAATAATCAAATACAAGCTAAATACATAAAATTATATATACATATATGTTCATAATTATACATTTAGTTGTTTTTTAACATTCATCACAAATTGATCGCAAAAAATATCAATATTATTAAAAGTTAGATTATATACCATTTGCAATCTATTAATAACTGATTTACCAAAGAAAGTATTTTTACATATACTAATCTTGAAAGTTTGCATTTCTCTTAATAAACGACAAGGTACTTTCAATTCTATTTTTGATATACAGTTACTGACATCAATTTTCCCATCAATCAACTTTTTCAGTAATATCATATCCTTCAACATTCTCCTTTCTTTCAATACTGTTTTGACAGTTTGACATTCACCCATTATTAATTTATTAAATCTTTTTTCAATATTATATATTTTAGACTGAATATTAATCAGATTGAAGTTCCATATACAAGAATTATATTCTAAAACTGTAACAACAAGGGAAAAAAATAACCTATATTTTATGGAAATAGATAAATCTCTCCCATATCTCAAAATACAGCCCATCTTTCTGTATGCTTTATTAATAATACATTTAATATGTGCATTAAAAGTAAAATTGCTACAAAATATAATTCCTAAATCAGATATAGTCTCTTTATATTTAATAACACCATTCTCAATTTTATATTGATAAACAGATTTTTCAGTTTTATTAGTATAGGAAACAATGCATGTTTTATTAATGTTAATCTCCATGTTGTTATACCTACACCATATAATAAAACTATCTATATCCTTTTGAACCTCAATATGATCACTATAAGTAATAATTCTTTTAAATAACTTACAATCATCAGCATAAGTAAGTATCATACTATTTTTTATGCTATGATCAAGATCACACATATAAACATTAAAAAGCAATGGTGCTAATATTCCTCCCTGAGGAACACCTATCATATTATCAAAAAAAAAGAGAATTAGTTTTATCCATATGTACATAAGATTTACGACCCCTCAAATAATTGGAAAACCACTCAACTAAATGAGGACTAACACCCAACATTTTAAGTTTATACAAAAGTCTAATATATGAAACTTTGTCAAATGCCTGAGTCATATCAAAATATACAACATCTAATTGCTTCTGATCAGATAAGGCATGAGCAATATGATCAGATATCACCATTAAATTAGTTTCAGCAGATCTACCAGGTAAAAAACCATGCTGATAACTAGGTAATACCTTAATCATATCTACAATAATATTACTATAAATACACCTTTCATAAATTCTAGCAAAAGGTGACAGAATTGAAATAGGTCTATAATTACCAGAATCAGATCTATCCCCTTTTTTAAAAATTGGTATAATCTTAGCTATCTTAAATATATCAGGAATAATAGTTTTCTCAATTGATAAATTAATGATATAATGCAATGGTGCTACCAAACATTCAGCACAACCCTTGATAATAAAATTAGGAATATTATCATATCCCATAGAAGATTTTGATTTAAGTTTAGAAATTGCAGTAAACACTTCAGGAATTGCAATTTTATTAACATCTATATTCCAAAAACTCTCTTTATTAAATTTAATATCAACCATATTATCATTACTTGAAGTATCTAAGTACATATTAGTAAAATGATTGACTAGATCATCCATAGAAGGCCTAATTACATTATATCTACAACTTTTACTTCCAACAATATTAAGATCTTTTATATAATTCCAAAACATTTGTGGATTATTCCTAAAATTTTCTTCAACTCTATTTAAATTATTATTATAATCTCTTTTCATAAGAATTTTAGTATAAGCACGCAAACCACTAAATTTCTTATACAATTCTTTATCATTAGTTAGTTTATATAACCTATGATATTTGTGCTTTCTATTTAAGCCCTTACACAATTCCCTAGAAAACCATTTAGGATATTTGTTATTAGTATTTAAATAATGCCTAACAGGAATATATTGATCTAGACAATTTTGAACTATACCAACAAAATTATTTGCCGCTATATTTGGATCATTTTCCATCAAAATTACATTCCAATCAATGTCCTCAAAAGCTTTATAAAGGCCATAATAGTCACCATGTTTGTAATCTCTCTTACTATTTACCATAGGCTTTATATGTTCATGAGAACCATCTATTACAAATTCCAAAGGTGGATGATAAGGATCAGGGGGCAAAAGAGCTTGATCAGCCTCTTTGCACTTCAAATCATTCTTAGTGCTAAACAATAAATCCAACATACCACCCCTAAAATTAATAATACTATTAAGTTGAATTAAACTAACCAACTCAACAAAAATTTTTAATCTATAAAGTTTACTATTATCAACATTCTTATTACTATGTCTTGAGTAATCAGCTTCATTAAAATCCCCAACTATAATAATATCATATTTATATTTCACCAATATATCCTCAACCTTAACTAAATATGCATCTAAATCATTCATTGACAAAGTAGGTCGAAGATATATAGTCCTAACAATATTTATTTTTATTTTTTAAACTAACTTCAATAATAATAATAATAATAATAATAATAATAATAATAATAATAATAATAATAATAATAATAATAATAATAATAATAATAATAATAATAATAATAATAATAATAATAATAATAATAATAATAATAATAATAATAATAATAATAATAATAATAATAATAATAATAATAATAATAATAATAATAATAATAATAATAATAATAATAATAATAATAATAATAATAATAATAATAATAATAATAATAATAATAATAATAATAATAATAATAATAATAATAATAATAATAATAATAATAATAATAATAATAATAATAATAATAATAATAATAATAATAATAATAATAATAATAATAATAATAATAATAATAATAATAATAATAATAATAATAATAATAATAATAATAATAATAATAATAATAATAATTCAATTCAATTCAATTCATTTATTTACCGTACAAAACTACAGCATAAAGCCAATTACAGTATTGCACCATAACAAATATATAAATACATAAATGAGTTTAAATGACAAATTATTAATATAATTATGTGCCATATTTCAATAAAAGATAATTAACACATTTAAAAATCTAAAGTAAAATTAAATATCAGCATATAAACAATTATTATTAAAACATTAATAATAACAAATAAATAAAAGGGATAAATATAAAGCACATAACAAAATAATAATAATAATAAAACAATTTAACATATATATATATATATATAAACAAAATCAAGTTAAACCAATCAAATATGACATTTAAATTTAATAACATTACAAAATTGATTATAATCTAAATTGAAGTAATTATTATTACTACAAATCTGATTATATAAATATGGCAGTCTAAATAAAGGAGAAAATCTAAGAACATTGGAATGACAAGTTTTAATGTAACAAACAGAAGCAGACCGAGTATCATGCACATGAGATCTAATTACAACAGTAGAAATTGTGTCAGATAAAAGAACTATTTTATTAACAAGTTTATAAAGATATTTAAGATCTCTATATTGTCTTCTAGAAGAAAGATGAACAACAGTTTTATTTCCCAAAGAAACATATTTAAAAAACTTATTACTCACTGATTGTAATAAGTTACATCCCTGTTTAGAGCTAGGATTCCAAATGACTGAACAATATTCAATGATGGGAAGAACCAATGATAAAAATAATTTAAATTTTGTATCACCACTGAAATGATGACCAAACCTTAGAATAGTACCTATAATTTTTAAAGCTTTACCAATAATCATTTCCAAATGAGGAAGAAAGGATCCATTACTAGAAAATATAACTCCCAAATCTTTTTGGGATTCAACAGAAATAATTTTGTGACAATTAATAAAATAAGAAAAATGCAAAACTTCAGATTTTTTAGAATACGAGACTAAGGAACATTTACTGAAATTAACAATCATATTATTTAAATCACACCAAGCACTAAAATTATCTATATCCTTTTGAAGAAGAGTGCAATCAAACACAGATGTGATTCTTCTAAAGATTTTACAGTCATCTGCATAGCACAAAAGATAAGAAGATTTTAAGCAATCCTTAAGGTCATTCATATAAATGTTAAAAAGCATAGGTGCTAAAATACTACCCTGAGGAACTCCAAAATTACATTTAAACTTAGATGAAATAGTATTATTAAATTTAATATATGCAGTACGACCATGAAGAAAGGATTGAAACCAATAAACAAGCTTAGTAGAAAAACCCATTTGATATAATTTGTGAAGAAGAATACTGTGGTCTACTTTATCAAAAGCTTTTGATAAATCAAAATAAACAACATCAAGTCTCTGCTGGTCCTCAATTGCATGAGCTATATGATCATAAATTGTTAACAAATTAGTTTCTACGGATCTATTAGGTATAAAACCATGCTGTGAAGAAGAAATGAGTTTACTAACATCTAAAATAATTTTATTATAAACACACCTCTCAAAAATTCTAGCAATAGTATGTAAAACAGAAATAGGTCTATAGTTATTAAGATAATCACGTGAACCATTCTTAAAAATTGGGACCATTTTGGCACACTTAAGCACATTAGGAAAAACACAAGAATTCAGTGATAAATTAAAAATAAATGCAAGAGGAACTGCAATAAATTCAGCTAGCCCTTTGTAAATAAATGAAGGAATATTATCATTTCCCAAACTAGAATGAATTTTAAGTCGCTTAATAGCCATAACAACATCATCCTTAGAAATATGGTCAATCATACAATGAACAGTTGAAGAATTACAAAATAATGCAATATTTGAAGATATTGCATCATGTGATGAATATACATCAGCAAAATGTTTTGAAAAGTCATTTGCACTTAAAGTGAAACCATGAGTAGCTTGAACCTTTTTTCTACCCAAACCAGACTTTTTAATGAAATCCCAAAATTCTTTAGGGTTAGATGAAATATTAACCTCAATTTTTCTAATATAATTCTTCAAATCTCTTTTATAAACATGCTTCACCAATCTTCTGAAATTAATAAAATTATTATAAAAAAAGATATTCTGTGTTTTAAAATAAAGTCTACGATGATAAGACTTCCTTTTAATAATTTTAATAAGATCGCATGAAAACCAACGAGGAAAACCCTTATAAAAAGGTCGCTTATTGGGAATATACAAATCAATAAAACCATTAAGAATCTTTAAAAACTCATCCAAGCAATGATTTACATCATTAAAAGAATACAAAAAATTCCAATTAACTTTAGAAAAGTTTCTACAAAAATCAAAATAATTACCCTTCCCATAATCCTTTCTTGAAATATTAGAAAAATTAATCTTTGAGTGACAAACGTTAATATAAAACTCAAAAGGTGGATGATGAGCATCAATAGGAAAATTAACAGAGACAACTTGAAAATTACTAACTACTGTTGAATTACATAAAATATAATCCAAAGTACGATGAGAGGAATTAACAAATGGGTTATATTGCTTAAGTCCTAAAAATTTACAGAACTTTAACATTCTAGAAGCCTTAGAAGACAAAAGAGAAAAGTGTGTAGCAATTCTACCCTGATATAAATCCGGAATATTTAAATCACCAGTAATAATAATATTATCATAGCCAATCAGAAAATCTTCAAGTGATGTCAAAAAATAATCAAACTCCAACAATGACAAAGTGGGTTTGAGATAAACATTACCTAAAATAAATTTAAAATTGTGATTTAAAGTAATTTCACACCATGTAGATTCACAAAAAGAAGAAGAAAAAGAAAGTTCTTTATAAAAAACATCTTTATGAAGAGCAATCAGAGTACCACCACCTCGAGAAATATTATCCATAGATCTGTCAGTTCGCAAAATACTGAATCTATCATCAAGAAAAGAACAATCAGGAAATTGTTGATTCAACCAAGTTTCTGTAAGTAAAATAAGATCAAAATGTTCTGTTTCAAAAAATTGTTTAATTTGAACACATTTAGTCCTCATACCTCTGACATTCATGTAAAAACAAGAAAGGCCTACCATGTTACCCACAAAGATAATGGAAACAACACAAATAAAACCAAAAAGAGAAAAAAAAAGTGATAAAGAAAAAATAAATAAATAAAAATAAATAAAATAAAATAGATAAAATAGATAGTAAAACAAAATAAATTCTCTTAAAACCTTAGAGAACTAGCCAGAGATCCATAAAAAAAAGAAATGGAAGCACCGCAAGGCCATAAATTGGGGGATATTATTTCATTATGTTTATGTGCAGAAACAGAAACATAAAAGCAAGAAGACTTAGAATTATTCATATTAACTTTATGACAAACAATGCTAGTTTGTAAATTATTTTCAAGAAATACTGTAATATCTTTTGAACTGAGATTTACTGGCATATTAGAAAGAAAATATCTATTATAAGTTATATTAGTATTAGAATAAACATCAGCAAAATTAGATTTATTAAATCCATCAGATATATTAGTTTTATTAGTCCTTGAAAAATCATTTTTACTAGAAGATAAAGAGGAGTATCCAGAATGATTTATCCGATAGTTACTATTTGAATGAAAGTCAAGTGAATGTGAACTATAAGCTGGAATGAATTTGGGAGCAAAATCTGGATAATTAAGAATTTTATGTCTAACAGACTTAGAATAAACATTAGCAAAATTAGATTTATTAAATCCATCAGATATATTAATTTTTTTAGTTCTTGAAAAATCATTTTTACTAGAAGATAAAGAAGAGTATCCAGAATGATTTATCCGATAGTTACTATTTGAATGAAAGTCAAGTGAATGTGATCTATAAGCTGGAATGAATTTGGGAGCAATATCTGGATAATTAAGAATTTTATGTCTAACAGACTTAGAATAAACATTAGCAAAATTAGATTTATTAAATCCATCAGAAATATTAATTTTTTTAGTTCTAGAAAAGTCATTTTTATTAGAAGATAAAGAAGAGTATCCAGAATGATTTATCCGATAGTTACTATTTGAATGAAAGTCAAGTGAATGTGAACTATAAGCTGGAATGAATTTGGGAGCAGTATCTGGATAATTAAGAATTTTATGACTAATAGACTTTAGGGAAGATACATTAACAGGAAGACCTCCATTATATCTTTTATCCATAAAAGAAGCACTCTGTAAATTATGAGCTGGAATGACTTTAGAAACTGCAGCTGGATAATTTAGTTTTTTAGATTTCACAGACTTTAAAGAAGATAAAGTAACAGGAAAACCTCCATTATCTCTTTTCCCCACAAAAAAAAAATTTGGTGATTTAAATTTACCATGAGAAAAAAAACCAGAATCAGAAAAGCAATCACTAATGGAATTTACCTCAAGCCAGGATGAGTTATAAAAACATCTACTTTTAAATTTGGAATGAGGCAAATTCATAAATACATTATTATTATTATTATTATTATTATTATAATTAATTTCATCACTAACTAAATTAACTTCAGGAACACAATCATCCAATTTGATATTTTCACCAAGATCTTCAGGGCAATAGGCTGAAGAATGATCCCTAGCAATGGAAGAACTAAAAATTTGATCAGGATATTCAGAAGATGACAAAATGCATTGAGTGCCAATATCATTAGTATTAACATTTTTACCAAGATCTTCAAGGCAATTGGATGAAGATGAACATACAATGTTACCACCTTCAACAGAAGAGGAATAATCTCCAGGAATAGAACTAAAAATTTGATCAGGATATTCGGAAGATGATAACATGCATTGAGTACCAATAGCATTAGTATTAATAAGTTTATCTTTGATCACTGAAGAATTCCTACAACGATGAGACATTTCAATTATTAAATTATATATAAAAGAAATAGGAAGAGATAAAATCATTTCAAAAGAAAAATTGCTAGAATCATGAATAACACTGTCAATTAAACTATCTATATTTTTAACATTATTAGCAGAGTCAAATTCATTAACAGCAAAGTTTCCAATATTATTATTTCCAATCTTAGGAAGTAAGTCAATATTATTAGTGGATAAATCCATATCAACATCTGCATTAGAAAGATTGTCCAAAGATGAAACAGCTTTATTATTGTCAAACTCATCTATAACAAACTTTCCAACACTATTATTTCCAATCTTAGGAAATAAGTCAATATTATTAGGAAATAAGTCAATATTATTAGGGGATACATCAGCATCAACATTAGAAAGATCATCTAAAAATAAAACAGTTTTATATTCATCACATTCATTTACAGGAGAGTTTCCAGCATTATTATTTCCATTATTGATTTTATTTTTGTCAACTTCAATTACAGTAGAGTTTGCAATATAATTATTCCCATTATTAGAAGATAAGTCAACATCTATCTTAGAAAGATAATGTAAGGGCAACAAATCTTTATTTTTATCAAATTCATTTACAATAGAATTTATAACACAATTATCTCCATTAATTCTACTATTCACACAATTAGTTAACTTAACTATCTGAAACTCATTATCTAAAACAGGATTATCAGCAATATTATCTGTCAAAAATACCTTAGACATATAATTACACTCTATACATTTATAGAAGCCAGAACCAATAGTATGAAAAATATCAGCATCAACTTTACTTAATCTAAGACAAGAGGTATGAAACTTCCCCTGACATTGACCAGAACAATTGATACAGTTAGCAGGATCCAATATAGCAATAGAACAGACCTTACAAACAGATGAAACTGAGCTAGAATCAGAGATTATATCAATATCAGATAAAACAGAAAGAGATGAATTCATCGTAGAAATTTGGGAGACATAAGAATTCAAAATAACAGAAGCCTTCTTATAATAAGAGCTACAGTATTCACATAAAAATTCAGAGGTATTATTAATAGAATCAATGGAAGTATCTTTATTAAATAAATTATAACATACTATATGGTATCTAAGGCCACAAAAAAAAAAAAATAATAATAATAATAATAATAATAATAATAATAATAATAATAATAATAATAATAATAATAATAATAATAATAATAATAATAATAATAATAATACTGGCAAATTTATTCATTAATCCATCCAAATCCAACCCATGACACCAATCTGACAATGCTGAAAATCAATAATCTACAATTACTCCGTAAGTTTAAAAAATGGTCACTGGAGCCAAAGTATTTTGATTTTTTGCTGAGACTAAACCTACAAGCACTGCCCACGACATATTTTCTGAGATATCGGAGACTATACACTAACATTGATCCTTTTTGTCCCCTGTGTCACAGGGCTGAAGAAACACAGGAACATCTATTCTATCTTTGTCCGGCACTAGACAGAATTCGAGTTATTATGATAGGAGCATATAGACAATCTAACACAACCCTTCAAACAATCATTAATTCATATTGCAAAGGCTCTATTCCATCAGTCCGTGCAGCCACTTTTATGCTTTATGCATACTGGTGCACTAGATGCACATTCACTCTAGGTAACAACACAAGGCGACATCCATCAACTTTCAATATCAAACTGGCAAAACTACGAGCCAGAGACAATAAAATTGCACATCCAGACATCTATGCAGCAACCTGGTCACTGATAACACAACAATCAAACCTCTAAGATGGCTCCCAATAACCAAAATCTATGCCCTCAACCAATATATATATAAAAAAAAAATGTGGCAATTATCTACAAATAAAAAAAAACAGAATGTTGTCTTTGATTGCATAATATTAATATAAAGGACAGTAACAACAAAATCAGACCTCAAATACTGGAAAGCAAACTAAACCCAGCATGGCAATATACATCAAAGTTGAAGTTTTGCAAATTGAACAATGATAACCCAAGACTTTGGAGAACTATGATTACAGCAAGCAGCACTCATAAATGTAACGTATACATATGTATTTTCACCCCCCTAACAATGTTTAAATATCTTTCCCTCCTAAGTTAAGTTCCTTTTTTGTACATCACAGATACCAACTTAAACTTGGTTTACTCACTAGCAATGTAAATATATGTATACGAAGTGTCTTATAGCAAATGTAACTCTATGGTTATCAATAAAGTTCTTTTCTTTGAAACATCATCATCATCATCATAATAATAATAATAATAATAATAATAATAATAATAATAATAATAATAATAATAATAATAATAATAATAATAATAATAATAATAATAATAATAATAATTCAATTCAATTCAATTCTTTATTTATTTAATGTACATATCAACAGCATTTAGCCAATTATAGATTGCACAGTAATACAAATCTAAATAAGCATTAAAAAAAAAAATAATAATAATAATAATAATAATAATAAAATAAATAATACCAATAAAATAGAAAATCAATAAAATGCACAAATAAATAAAAAGGCAATATATCAAATGAAATTAAGGATAATATTTTTTTATGAGGACTTTAGTGAATTGTTTAAAATCCAAATTAAAAACATCATCATTACCAAAATCTTTGTTATAAGTTCTAGGTAAACGAAATAAAGGGGAAAATCTTAATACATCAGATTTACAATTTTTCAGTTCAAAAACATTATGAGTACGAGTATTATAATTTTTTTTTTAATACCTAAGTTAGAAAGCAAATTAGATACAGAAATATTCTGGGAGATGAATTTATGAAGAAGTTTGAGATCTCTTGTTTTTCGTCTCAGTAGTAAATCAATATAGTGTTCATTACTTAAACTATTTAATTTTGCAAATTTGTCAAAAACAGACTGAATTCTTATGATATCTGTCCTGTTATGAGGATTCCATATAATTGAACCATACTCCAAGATGGGAAGAACTAAGGATATAAAAAGTTTAATCTTTGTAAATTTATTAAATGCTTTTCCATATCTGTAAATAGCTCCTACAATTTTAAGAGATTTATTCACCATAAAATTAATGTGATTATGAAAAGATCCATTATTGGAAAATATTATTCCGAGATCTCTTTGATGATCATTTGTTATAATTTTAGAGTCCCCAATATAATAGGAAAATCTTAAGACTTCAGATTTTCTAGAGTAAGAGACAATGGAGCACTTATCCATATTTATATCTATATAATTATATTCACACCAATTCAAGAAATTATCTATATCACTTTGAAGTAAAAAACAGTCATTAATAGAATAAATATGCCTAAAAATTTTGCAATCATCTGCATAACATAGAAGATGTGAAAATTTAATGCATGTTTTTAGTTCATCAATGTATACATTAAATAATAAAGGTGCAAGAACACTACCTTGAGGCACCCCAGTGAAGCAATAATAAGGTAATGACAATTTACCATTAAACCTCACACAAGACATTCTATCCCTAAGAAAAGAGTCAAACCAATTAATTAATAATTTAGAAAAACCTAACCTACAAAGCTTCTGAAGAAGAATTTTATGATTAACTCTATCAAAAGCCTTGGACATATCAAAATAAACAACATCTAACCTCAATTGAATTTGAAATGTGATCAAAAATAGTTAGCAAATTTGTTTCAATGGACCTATTAGGCAAAAATCCATGCTGCTCTGGTGCCAAAACCTTAGAGACATCCAAGATAATTTATAATAATAATAATAATAATAATAATAATAATAATAATAATAATAATAATAATAATAATAATAATAATAATAATAATAATAATAATAATAATAATAATAATAATAATAATAATAATAATAATAATAATAATAATAATAATAATAATAATAATAATAATAATAATAATAATAATAATAATAATAATAATAATAATAATAATAATAATAATAATAATAATAATAATAATAATAATAATAATAATAATAATAATAATAATAATAATAATAATAATAATAATAATAATAATAATAATAATAATAATAATAATAATAATAATAAAAAAGATAGATTAAAGCAATTGAAGCATAGTAAATCACATTCAAATATTAAGAGCAAGTTATAGAGAAAACCAATAATATGAGTTGCCATTATGCTCTGAATTTGTAATTTATAAAAAAGGCATTTGATTCTATAAACAATATCTTATGGATTAAAATAAGAACCTAAATGAGTAAATATAAATGAAAATTATTCAAGGCATCTAAATTTTGCAAATGATATGGCTATTTTTGCAGAGCTTCAGGAAATGTTGCAAGAGTTATCAGTTGAAAGTAACAAAGTAGAACTAAAGATAAGTGTTAAAAGACTATTAATAAATGTTGATAGGATTGTCTCAAAAGGAAATAAAGATTGATAATTATGAATTAGACAAAGTTAAAAACTACAATACTTTAATCAAATTATAATAGAGATGGGAATATAATGAATGACATCCATCAAAGAATTAAACTAGAATGAAATGCTTTTGCTAAATATAACTTAAGTTATTAATAAATATATTTTATCAATTCTTAATTATAGATTTCACATTTGGATATTTAAGAGATGACCAATACAGATACTTCAGATCATTCAATGAAGTATGGAGAGTTGTATGTTGAAAGTAATAAAAAGGGATTAAAGATTAAATGTCGATGAGAGACAAACAATTATCACTGATCTCTTGAAAGAACTAAGAGACTGGAATGGAATTGGGTTGAATCCATTGTCAGATAAAATATGGAAAGTTGAAATCTAAAACTAGATCCAAAAAAATTGTAAAAGATCCTAGAAGGGGACCCATGAAACCTGGATAAATAAAATGAGAAAGTTTGCTGGATAATATGAAGAGACTATGGATAGATAAAATTGGATTAACTTCAATGGAATGAATCAATGGTAGTTGAAATGATAGATTATTATGAAATAAGATTTAGATTTTAAAATATATAAATATTATAGTTTAATAAACAAAGATATTTTTTTAGATTTAATTGATTTTGTATTAATTTCTTTTTTCTTTTTTAATGAAAATTAAATTAATCATCAGTCCACAGTCTGGAATAACGTTTACTTAAAAACAACTCCATTTTCAATTTAATTTACAATAAATATTTAAGAATTAAAACAGTATATTACACTATTCATCTAATTGCATATCTCAGAAACAAAGTAATGTCTTAAATATATCTATAATTAAGAACAAATTAAATTAATAATTCAATTTACTTTTTAGATTATTAGCATGATTTTTATTTAATTAATTCCTACTTTACTGCCTGAATAAATTTAGACAATTTTAAAATGCTATAAGAAAGGTACTTATAGGATAATTGTTAATATTTCATTAACAAATCTTACAATACTACTGCAATTCTTTTTTACGATTATAAGTTGTTGTTTTTTTAAAAAAAAACTGAAAAATTTATTGGGAATTGAAAACATAATGGGAAATTATTGGGAGGCTTTTAGTCTTGAATTTTTACCATAAAATTATAAAAGTTTGCAATGAATTTTAAAAAAACTATCCATCAAGCAAAAAAAAAAAAGGTACTAAAAATAAAGATTTTAATTTGAATTAAATAAATTTATGAATAAAATCAAGACAAGTGATTTCTGTAGATTTGCTAATTTATTTCTTAACTTTTTTATATCTATTTCAAAGCATAGTTTATTCTTTGATTATCTGTTAAAAAAATAAAACTCTGTGATATTAAAAATGGAGTAAATATAACTGTTGTGTTGATTTCAAATAATTAATGTAATATATAGGGATTCGAACCCAGAC
The DNA here is from genome assembly GCA_028023455.1 of Epiperipatus broadwayi. Taxonomy (NCBI): domain Eukaryota; kingdom Metazoa; phylum Onychophora; class Udeonychophora; order Euonychophora; family Peripatidae; genus Epiperipatus; species Epiperipatus broadwayi. The sequence goes on from JAQFVV010006197.1 coordinate 12,232,519, forward strand.
TTTCACACGACCCTCCAAGCCATCTCATATTGCTGACCCACCTGATCACAAACATGTTGAAAAGATAAATAATCACCAATATATATATATATATTTCATGCTAAACCCTCAATCATTAGTTGCTCCAAATTACTATCTCCACAAATATATACAATCAGTGCTCAGCTTTAGATTAAGATAGCCAATCTTCATACTTTAATGGACAGGCTTCAAACTACTCCAACCCACAACTCTTCAGCCATCCATTTCATTAAAAATCTGATGATGGAATGTTCAAAGCCTATGTTAGTGTCGAGGTTATCATCCTACCCACGTTGACATTAGTCATTCTGACCCCTCATGTACAGAAGAATCTGTCCATTAAAGCATAAAGATTGGCTATCTTAATATAAAGCTGAGCACTGATTGTATATATGTGTGGAGATAGTAATCTGGACCAACTGATAATTGCTGGTTTAGCATGAAATACATATATTGGTGATTATTTATCTTTTCAATATGTGTGTGATGAGATGGCATGGAGAGTTGAGGGTCGTGTGAAAGTCTGAGTTCAAATCCCTTATGTATTACATATATATGTGCAGATGTGTATAAGCCTGTACAGTGTATTAAATTAATATTAAAACATAGTGTGTTAAAGGTCTGCCCATCTCTCGCATATGTATGCAAATTAATTATTTGCCTGCACATGAATGACTAACATCAACATGGGTAGAATGACAACCTTGACTGTAACATGGGCTTTGAATGTTCCATCATCAGATTTTCAATGAAATGGATGGCTGAAGAGTTGTGGGTTGGAGTAGTTTGAAGCCTGTCCATTAAAGTATGAAGATTGGCTATCTTAATATAAAGCTGAGCACTGATTGTATATATGTGTGGAGATAGTAATCTGGATCGACTGGTGATTGCTGGTTTAGCATGAAATACGTATATTGATGATTATTTATCTTTTCAACATGTGTGTGATTTTTTCTTTGCTTTTTATTACTTTCCATCTTTTTAATACCATAATGTCATTTTCAGTTGTTTTCTCAAATCATCTTTTTCCCCCTCATATTTTTATACTTTGCTCTTATTTCTACAATCAATTCTTTTCACTTTCCCTGTTTTCCAACATTCATAAATTTTTACAACTTTTTATTTTTCTCTTTCTTATATATAAACAAAAGTAGTTATTTCTCTATTTTAGCATGATTAATAAGTGTTTACCATATGATAATGTGATTTAATGTACACCCCCAGACCAATTTCTGAACTTTATATATGTACAACTTGAGATTCAACTTTGGAATCAATGTAGTACATATTTAGTTTCAGCTTTGAATATCAAGCAATGACTGATTACTCAAGTTTACATTGGATTATGCTAAAGTAAAGAAAGAGGAACTGATTTTGTTTATAAAATTATATTAAGCTGAAAGAATCACCTGATATATATATACACACACATAGGAACAAATATTACACGTACATTAAAGAAATTATTTTCAATTAAGCATTAGCATACTAAAACAGAAACTTGAAGTCCGCTTAATAATTAAGCAATAATTTATAACAAAACTGTTGAAGTATATTGTGATGCTTTTTTCAGAACAACATTTGTTAATAATAATCAAATCTCAGCCTTGTTCACCTATTAATATATATCACAATCTTATATCTATTTATAAATGTAGACAACTATCAATTATATTTTAAAGTTCTGGATCTTTATCACTCTAGCTATCTATTAAGGTGAATCAAATACAATACAATATAATAAATTGGTTGTAGAAAGTTCTCACACTGAGAAAAATTCTAATGATCAATTCATTATTGTAATGGACTATACTGTCAAGAATTATCAACCATCATCTAATCGCCTCAAAAGTAATAAAAAAATCAAAATTATCATCTAAAAATGGTAATTGCTCAAACATGAACAGATTTTTTACATTTTGGAAATAAAACTTATTCACATTCTTTAATTCAGTTTATTAATACAAAAATGAATCTTATAGCATGTCAAACCATAGAATTGATATTCATAAAAAACAAACAATTTCACTCTCCCTGATCAAAATGAAAAGGTTGTCTTTTTTTTTTATCTCTTTCTACATAATGCTTACTGATGCTCAACTTTTCAGGAATTTTATCATTACTCTCATCTGAATTTAATTCATTGTATTAGTATAATCTCCAATATTCATTTCTCAAATATGAGATCATTTGCAAGTATCACAACATTTTTTAAAATATATTTTGTTTTGTAACCTGTATAATGATTTTTTATAGTGTGGATATTTCACATCACCATACAGCTCATATATTTTATATGATTTTAAGTCACAAACACAAATATGTTAAGTAACATTTTGAATATTGTAATTTTTTCACAAAGTTCAAGTTATTTATTGTATTAAAAGAGGTACTGATCAAATCAGTAGCATGCAATATTGAATTTTAATTTTCCTTTATCGGTATAATAATCAATAACTTTCTTCTTGCTAGCATTTCTATTCTTACAATTACATCATCAAGAAATATATATATATATATGCATGTATTTCTTATAAACATATACATTGTATAGTGCAAAATATCTATAATATTTATATATGACTGACATTATTTGCATTGATTGTGATACTGGCTAATTTACGCACTAAATTAGGCTCCCAGATTTAGCAGAATGCATTATCTTGTGTGTGTATATATATATATGCAAAAGTATGTATCAATATCTATCTTCGGAACAATAGCTAGCTTACTAAGATATTTATTTTCAAGTACCAATATTTTTCATTAAAAGCATCTCATTTACCTTCAATCAAAACTTAGGGGAAATACATGAGATTCAGTCACAATAGGCAAAATAAACAATTTAAACTTATGATGCAAGAAAACCCAAAATTTAATAAAGGGAATTCAATAAATGAAATAAGACAAATTACATGATAAAATATGGCATTATATTAAAAAAATAATTAATTCAATTCCTTACAATATTTTGTTGCATTTGTTTTTCATCTGAATCATAACCAATAATTAGTTAAATATCTAGAAAGTATAATTATTATATTCCAAGATGAATTGACTTTTAGAGCAATACTCAGAGTATATATGTGTGGAAAATCATTATTACATAATAACAAATAGTTCAAAATAATGTGAAAATTAGAAATGATTATACCTGAATAATCTACAATGGCTACAACATAGTATTCTTATATTCCAAATGCAATCAATATTTAGTTATTTCTGAGATATGTATTTATTATATATATATATTCTTTTAATTTGATTTTTTTATAGACATTTACAATAAATGTTAAATTATTCATATAATTTTTTTTTAAATGTAGCCAGAAAATGAAATAAAATTACTTTTGTTTGACTAGATTCAGTTGATAGCTCTTTTATAATCAATTGATTACTTTCTTAGAATCAACGATTTTAATTAAATAAATTTGCTACTTATTATTATTGCCATTAGTTACGAGTTTTATTATATTTCTTTTAAAAAGTAGCAAAAAAAGAGCTGTCATTTAAAACATATGAAAAAATTTTACAACCAAGCTTAGATTTCAAGTAGTAACAGATATAGCTAAAAAAAGGAGGGGGGATATAAAATTAAAATAACATGAGAAAAATTCAAACTAATTTGATTTTTGCAAAATATAGGCATACCTATGAAGTATTTAAAAAATATGAAATTTAGGCATTTGAAAATTGAGATCAATATCACATACTAGTTGCAGCCATTGTGGGTTAAAATATAATAAATCTTACATTATGAAAATCAGATACATGCAAGATTTAAGGTAATGCTATAAAAGTTCTCATTTCAGTAATATTCAAACACAACCTTCTTGACTTGTGGATAAGTTAAATATTGATTTTTCTCAGTCAAAATATTAAAAGATTTCCAAGATGATTTAAATAAAAATTTTAAGATATTCACAGTTGATTTTAACAGGTAATTATTATTATTCACTTTTAGCTTAACAGGTTTTCATACATTACTTTTTTATAACTTCAGCTAGTGGATATTGTTTGTTATATCTATGTGTTATATGCACATAATATCCAATATTGTCTGAAAACTCGGAAGACAGTAGATATTTCTTTCACGTACTCTTCAATATCTGTAGTGAATTGAATTCTGCTCTACAGATTCTTTTCTAATACTTTCATTACAGTTGCATAACTTCTGCAAAGTCATTTGTATAATTCATATAATTTATTGTAACTAACTACAAAAACCAAAAAATCTTTAAATTTCCAAAGAATTATTTAAAAAAACATATTTTTAGTACGGTTTTTTTTTTTACATTTTTATAGAGATTTACTCTTGTTTATTGTCAACATTTTATGTAATCTAACCCAAAAATGTTTTTCTTTTTACATATAAAATAAAAAATGCAAATTCTAATAAATTTACATGAAAATAAACTGAAACCTTTTTAAAAAAATATAGATTTGTTATCAATTAAATCAAATTCAGAACTATGGGATTTAATTAATTAAAAAAATATGTAATAAAAGTTTACTAACAGCACAATTTATGTTTGTATGTGTATTCAATATGGCATGAAATCAATATACCTTAACACACACATACTAAAACTAACTTCGATCCGAGCTTCATGATATTCCACCCATTTACCTAATTTAAACTCTGTTACGAATCGTAAACATTTCCAGATCCTGTAATGAGATTTTATACCCTTTTCCATATATGTTTGACCTTGGTTAAAAACTACTCTATTATTTAAATATTTATTAAAACTAATTATGTTGTATTTAATTCTATTTATACTACCAATTATATTATAGTAAAATATTAATAAATAATGCTCTTTAAAGAATGTTTAGTATTTGATCAGGTGTATTGCTTATAAATGGTTGAATATATGTTAGTATAAAATTTCATTACATTGGAATGTTTTATTTTATATTTTGCAATTTTTGTAAAATTTTTATGATCAAAAGTTACATTCCTTCGATAAGCTTTAAATCGTCCTTTTCAAAGACAATCGAAATCTTTCATTAATTAATTAAAAAAAAAAAAAAAACAAGTTTAATTTAAGGGCAGTTCTAATTTAAAATTGTTTGTTTAGATTTTATGAAGTCTTATGAAGTAATGGATTCATCTTTAATTAGAGAAATTCATTTTAGTAACAAGACAAAAGTTTTAGCTGAAAGACACAGAGATCAGAATGGGTGGAAATATGACAGAAAAGAGCATATAAATACCCTGAAAAATTGCCATTAAGAAGCCATTACTTTCAATTTTTAAGAAGATATGCCGCAGGAAATTATGTCCATTTCAATATTGAATCCTCATCATACTTGCAGTATGGCACATGGTTAACTTTGGAGATCTGATTGCTGGATCTCGAAGTTCCCTAACAAATCTTCAAAAGTTGCTGCTAAAATAGGACTCTCAAATACTAAATCGTAAGCTACCTAAAATCTAAAATGAAACTGATCTACAAAATCAATTTTATTTGAGTTAAGTGCACACCTACGTTTTCTTCTAAACCTAACTGGATTCTGAGCTCCTAAAATTACCAAGCAAGTCATGAAGGACTGGTAATTTTTTAATTTTGATTAAACCACAACTTTCCAATCTATTCATGAACTTTCTCATTAATTACGTTAAAAGTAATCACTGCTTTAAATCTTGTCTAATTAGTTATGCTTAAAATTGTTACACAGTAATTTTCTATGTTGTTACATCTCTAGTTCTAAATTAATACTTTAATAATTTTCTTTCTCTTCTTATGGTGGTTTATTTTAATGATATTTAATATCATTTATTTATGATATAATATGCCAATAATACTTTTAACTCGATAATGTTTCCGTTTAAATTTATCATAAGAAAATATTTACCATATAAAGTTTTATAGCTTATTTCTTGCCTATAAGAACTAAATTAATAATAGTTCTATTAATTATCGGGTTGAAAGATTTATATAATTATTTGATATAATTTTCCCAAGAGCTGATATAAATGTTATTGGCTTGACTTCTAACTACTATGCTCTCGATTAAGTTTATTTAATTTCTAAAAGATTATTGCACATGTTAAATTTAAAGTCATTAAAGGTTTGATGAAGTTTTGTAAGAGAGAGAAAATATATCTTCTGAGTTAAGTCTAGTCTGTTAGCGTTTGTGTTTGGGGACATGATCTAATGGGGTACTATTATGTAATTGGGTGTAGGCATTTGCCTATCATTAAGTTGTCACATCAAGCATTTATATTATATATAATTTGGGCTTTAACTTTAATATTATAATAATTATATTATTTTGGTTCTTAATGTTACTGGCACGAGCTATCTTCTTGATTTCTTAGGTTTTGTCATACCTGTAGTATTATTTTAATGGATTAAAATATAAAACAAATGTTATTTTCCCATTGTTCATCGCTTGTTTGGAACACCAAAGATTTGTGGCTAAGTCCCTGCCTAGCTTTCCTCATGTTCCACAATTATTCACATGATAAATATACTCGTTGAAACAAGTAGCCATCAGTCTTCTTGAATCAATGACAAAACCATTCACCTCATCTTCGTTCCAATGCTCATATTGTGCCAGTACCGTTCTCATTGATGAATTCAAATAACGGCCCACATTTTATTTTGCTTTGTAATTCATGATGAAGTGATCCTTTTTAAAATAAACTTATTTTACATTTCTATGCAAGTTTAAATAATCGTACTTGCCAAGTGCTTAATTGAAATCATATTTTTGTATTTCTCATGCTATCCATAAACTGATTTATAGAGGAGTGGGAGATAAATCTCGCCTTCTTTGTTTTTCTCTATATAAATTAGAAGCGTATTTTCTTTCTAGACAAACATCAAATTAGTAGTTAATATACATAATTCAGTTGGCATATATACTATACCTATTGTAATCACACAAGTCTGTTTGTCGGAGTATACATTAGACACATATCTATCTATACCTTAGGTATTTAGGTATTAATTATTGACATATATATATATAACCCAACATTATTTTTGTATATTGTAGTTTCATGTTTTAGACTAGAGATAAGTTATGCAATCATAATCATCACTTATATTAAATATTCTATATTATACTTGGTGTCTGACCTATCATTATTTATTAATTAGATTAAGTATTAATGTTTACTGTTGTTTTGGCAATCCAAATATATTGATTTATTCAGCGATATCTGTAATAGTTCTATCCTACATTATTTAGAGTCAGGTAAGTGGTCTCATTAGTAGTCATATCCGTTGAGCTAGTTCGTAGCACATATTCTCGTGTGCCATCATTATATATTGTTCTATAAGGTGTTTGATTTGGGGCTCATGGAGTGGGTTTGAATTCAGGTTGGTTCCTGATCTAAATCTCAGGCTTGACTGGGTTTGAAGTACATTTTTGTGAGTTCCAGCTCATGTTAGATGAATAACATGTTTTGAACAGTACAATACACACATGAATAAATAAGATTTCATATGACTACAATATCAAAAAGTAATTTGTTATCACTGATAAAACAATAATGATCCTCTCTCACATAAATATTTAAAAAAAAATGTTTTAAGCAATTTTAAAATAATTATATCATATGTGTATGGCTGTCATCGTTTTCAAGTATAATCAGTTAGTTAGACAATCATCAAATAATTTAAAATTTATTCTTTCTGTATTTTAAAAGTTAACTTAATATATCAAATATATATATATAGAATTTCAAAAACTGATTATGCATGATACTACTTTGGCAATGTATCTTTCAGTAATCAAAAATTCTTAGACCACATTCTGAACTCAATTTGAATATTTTTCTGATAGCCAATCAATTTATTTCAATCCATTATGAACAGCAGAAAATCGAACTACATGAAATCTGAACAAGAGCTATATGTTGTCATTTTTAAGTTATATGTATTATTTTTATGCTGTTTTAGATAGTCTAAAATATGAAGTTAATCTTATTGCTTCATCCTATTATTCTATTAACCTGCTTTCTGCTTTCAGCAGAGTATACATATACACAGAGTATGTCTGTAACTAGGCAATAGAATATTACAACCAAGCAAGACACTTTACTCTTTTAGTAAATTTACATGCATATTTAGAGTAAACTATTTTTTGATAATATTTAAATTTTAAAAAAATCATAAAAATTAATATTTTATTACTATCTAATAAAAAGTAAATATAGTAAAACAAATCAGTTCTAAAATACTCTTACTTTATTAATCTAACTTTAAAATTATTTATTTATTATAGAAAATTTGCTATTGTTGTATATAGATAATCTCACATATATATTAGAATGATAAAAACAAATAGGTTAGTTGGGTACTATTTTAATAACTACAAAATATGCACCAAAATTCCAGAATCTACCACAACCAGGCAAAGAATGTAATTTATATATATAAGAATGATTCAAACATAACTATTTTTCACAAGTTTTAACTTTATATAACTTACAAGTTAAATTTAGTCACTGTCTCTTTATTTAAATTACTTCATAATTGGTTGTTATTTTTTGGAGAAAAAATTTACATTAAAAAATTATCTGCATTAATGAACACAGTCTGTGTGTTGGAACTGTTTAAAAATTTTGATTAATATTTATATAAAATTTTGCTTCCCATTTTTGATACCAAAATGTTACACAATATATATATTAGATGATATATAACTTTAGCATTTGTAAAAATTTTATGATGTAGCAAACTCTATTTATACTATTCCATTTTTGCTATAATAAATAGTATTAATAGATTGGCAATTAATAACAAATTATCATTAATAATGATCAAATGTTACTGCTAGATCATAAAATCCACATTGCTTAATTATTGATCCTGTCTTTAGATAGAGAACTTAATAGTATGCCAGTTATATGCCTTAGAATTGCTGCTAACAAAGGCCTTTATATCTTTAAAAATGCATTTTGTAAACCTTCCCTACTATGAATCAATTCTCTCAATGATCAACTACCCATAATCCTTGCTTCTTTTTTTTTTTAAAAAAAAATATGATATGCATATAAAAGTAATATACTTCTGCTTCTTCTGCAATATTCACTGGCATTAATTTTAAAACATTAACTTTGATCTTTATGTTATGAACAAATATGGGATATATATAAAATCCTCTCAACTGCTTTACACATTTATAATTAAAATTCGTAATATGCATGGATGTGACGTGTCATATGGATAATATCAGTGAAACTTAAATTCTTACAGAATTGAGTTGAAAAGGTTACAATTATTGAGCTAAATTAAAATCGGGATAAAACAATTAATTATATAATTATTACTTTAAATAGAAGTGTGCACTTTAATTCTCTGATTTCATATGTAATAAATTATAGCTACTTAATATAAATTATATAAATTAAATAATTGATCATAAAGTTTATAAAAATGTAATTGATCCAGTTTTTATTTGATTGAGATATATTTGTACCAGAAGCTTACTATGTAAAAATTAACACAATTTTAATGATTGCAAATTTCACTTTCAAATACACTAAATAACATATTAGTTATATATATATAACATATATAAAATTGATTATAATTCATGCCTAAATAGAATAAAACTGTAAGTTTTCTGATAAAAAATAAATCTGTGGATTCCACTTTTCACACTTTCAAATAAAACAAATAATATATATATATATAACTACACTAATATGATTTGTGATTAGTGATGTGTAAAAATGACTTTCCTGAAACCATATAGTAAATCTTATATAGCTATAGTATACAATTCAGGAGTTGATTATTATATATATTATCTAATATCTTATTTCATGTGTTTGGTGGAGGACACTTTAATATTCTGATTCATATATTAGAATTTGGATTAAAATATATTCAACTTTGTAAGTCTATAAACACTAAGAGGTCAGATGAGCTTATATTTACATGTGTGTCTGTGTACTGTAGATGATTTTGTAATTTTTGTAAAAAATAATTCAATACAATCAATAATTTAATTTTAATAAAACCAATTGATAACAAATAGTTATAGAAAATAGAAAAATAAAAAGGGCTTGAAATCTATTTAACAAGTTTTACATTTATAAAGATTATTTTTATTGTTATTGTTTTTTTTTAAAAAAAAGGCAAATCCAAATAAATAAAAAATGTTGTGGCCTTATTATATAAATCAATGGTCTTAAGAATGAAGATGACCTGGACACACAGAAAAATGAGACAAAAACATATTTTTATATAGACTTTGGGTTTATTACCCAAAGTTTTAAAGAAAACCTAATGTATGATTCAATAATGTTAGGGCAATGGAAGGATGTTTGAGTATTTGGATATCTAGCTAGTAATAGCTGATGATTAAGATTAAATAAAAGTGTTTAAATTAAATTGCTTCAATAACATTTATAGGTATATCATCTTACTATTTTTATTATGAAACTGTAGACTAATTTTTCATAGACAATAAAATTCTAAATGAAAATTTATTTATTCTTCTTCATTGACTTTTTCATTTTATTTTTAAAATTAACAAATTTTAATTTGTCCTGAAAGGTAGCCTAGTCACAGATGACTAGATGAAGATTCCAAAATTTCTTTTCATTTAAGAAAATTAAACCAAAAAGTGGGACAAAAACTGTATGGACAATTGAATGGAATTGTGTTATCATATTGTATTGTCAATTTTCCTTGTAGCTTTAAAAAAGCATAAATTTTAATTGCTTTTCATATAAATAAATAAAAATAAAAACATTAATGTATATATTGTAAAGAAGGGCTATATTGAATCAATGTTATGATATTCTTTGTTCTAATTAATGAATCAAAACATTTGTTCAATTTGAATTGATATGTTAATAATAGAAATAATATAAAAAAAATATCTTTAACAAAATGAATAGTCACATAGATTTACTTTCCAGAAAATGGATAGGTAATAAGTTTTACTCAAAAGTAATAATAAATTATTCACATATATATGCACAAACAAATAATATGAATATACACATTTAAAAAGACTTGAAAGCATGATTTAAAATAAAACAAGGAACAAGATTTGAAAAAATAAAATCTATTCCATCAGAATAATATAAAATAAAAATGTAAATTATTGCAAATGCCAGTTACAAAATTTAAATTATATCAAAGCTATTATGAATATATGGATTCATTCTATTCTTGATTCTTTTGTTCAACATTTAGAATGCTTTTAGGTCATAACTGGGGGGGGGGGGGTAATTTACATCCTTTGTTTACATAAATATTGAACTATGTTTAATTCAAAATTTAAATTTACAAATTATATTTACCAAAACAGTTTACTTAAGTATAAGACAATAAAAAGCAATTTATCAATTGCTAAAACAGAGAACCATTAATATAAATAAAATAACTATTGCCAAGTGCTTTCAATTCCTATGAGACCTTATCAAGGCAGTAAAAAATTCCTATTTTCTCCTAAGCAATAAATTCAACATTTCATTGCATTGACTAGGAACAACTAATCAAAAATCTGGTTAATTTTGAATTCATAGCACAAGATGAATTTTGTATAAGATATGATTCTTTAATCTTGCATTTTTTATCATGTGATTCATGCATTAATATTAATGACAGAATTATCATTTAATTACTATAATAAAATATGTACATTAGTAAAGTCATTTATAGTCAAAATGAATCAGCTTCACAAAGACATTTTTTAAAAAAACTCTTTGGGTTCCCTGCTAGAGAATTCTAGCTTATATCATCAATTGTAAATTACACCTGGGTCTCGTTTTACGCAGATTATTTTAATGTGATTTTGAAGTTATGTGATTCATGTTTCTTCTTAATATCCTTTTTATGTGGGTTTTCTTTTATGTGATAAAGAAGTTCATATTTACTATATTTATTAGATATCAAAAAATTTAAATTATTAATAACTTATTTTGATTTGAAATTTTTTTTTTTTTTTCAAAAATATAACATTATATTAGCAGCTAACATGAATATGGCCTGAAGCTGTATTTAGAATCTTAGCTTCTACATAAATAACCTACTTATACTTACGAGTAAATAATAATAATAGATTTATACTTACAAGTATAAAAATATTGCAATAAATATTCAAAAATTTTAAACTTTTAAAACATATTTTGTTAGATATAACAGAAATAAATATTCTCTTAGATTTTTAAAATAAATAATGAAGTTTTGTAAACTGAAAATAATCCTCTACCGATAATGTATAATCTTTTTGTTTTGATTGTGATCTCATTTTTTTAATATAGAAACAAAATGTGAACATTTAAAATTTATTTCAGTAGTAAATACAAATATCTATCAATGAAGACAAATTTATTATTTTCTGATAAGTATTAATCATTTAATCATAGATTTTATGTTGATGTTTGAGTCAAAGAAAAACGTCAGAAAATGCTGAAATCTAAGAGAATTTGCTGCAATGTGTCTGGATATTGCGAGCTTTATAAACAATTAGTAAAATCATCATCTCAAAGTTTAATCACCGATTACATTGTCAACAAAAAACCATTAACACAGCACAAGACTGAAAGTGATGCTAGTTTACTTCCACTTGTGGAGAATCTGATTTCTTACCAGTTTACAAATGAACTGCATATCGTCAAATAACGATAATGATTAAAATACATATGAAAAAATGTAAAATTAAATACTGTAGTTAATAAAAAAAGTAAAACAAGTTTGTCTTGCATCAATTTTTTTGAAATATTTGATATTTTTTATTAGTCATACTTTATTTCCTTATTTTTTTAATGCAAATTTTAAAGTAATTTTTTCTTGTTGGTTTGCTTTTATGCGATTTCTGAAAATTACAGAACCTATCCCCCATTTTTCATGATAAGTCTACTTTTATGCGATTTTTTTTAATGCAGGTTTTCTGTGGAACCTATCTACCGCATAAAATGAGACCCAGGTGTACTTTCTCTGTAAATGGAACACTGGCCATTTCAGAAAACTTTTAATGTCAACATTGATGTAGATTTGCTGTGTGATAATTTGAATTTTAAAGTTTTTAATATCAACAATCACATAATTTTTTCCCATGAGAAATTCAGACACCTATAAGATTTAGAATTTCACAAAATTATTCACCATATCAGTGCTCATAATAACATGAGAATGCAATAAAAACATTTGGTTCATAATCTTATTATTGAAAAATAAACTATTATTAGTAATAGGCCAGGACCAACTGAGATTTGCCATTTGTAATCAGTGTGATCCACTTTATTTTTCTCTATATTAATTATCAATAAAACTAGCCTATTCAAGGTCACTTTTGAATCATCTACTAGTATTTATATTATAAAACTTACTACCAATATGAAGCATATTAATCAGCAAGAAAAAACTCTGCACTCTAGTATACAAGAGAAACCAAAGAATTAAGCAGCAACAATAATAATTCAATTCACTTTAACTTGTTTATCATATAAAATTAAAGTATTAAGGCAAATACAGAATTGTATTATAATTAATATATGATAAATAAGCGAGTATATATATATTAAATTAAAAATCAGTCAACACTTAGACAATCCCAATATCAATAACAATCAACAATTTCAAGTTGCTGTCTATTGCAATATTTTCTTGTAATATTTTTTTTAAATGTAAATCAAACATATTATCATTACTAAAATCTTAATTATAAGAATCAGGCAAATAAAACAAAGAGGAAGATTTTAATGTGTTAGAGTGATAAACCTTAATGCAAACTAGATTAAAATACATGTTTTATATAAACAATTAATAATAATAATATTTGAAATTTTATTTGTTAAGATAATTTTCTGAATGAAAAGTTTATATATGAATTGAAGAATTCTGATTTTTTTAACAGGAAATAAATTACAATTATTTAACTTTATATATTGAGAGAATTGATTATAAAATAATTGTATTCTGTAATTCTCTTGTTTTGGAACTTGGTTTTTAAATAATAGATTCATATTCCAAAAGAAACAGAACCAAAAAGAAAAATAATTTGCAAAGTTATATTAAATTGTCTACTATGCATTAGAATAATATCCAAAATTTTAAAAGCTTTACTGGACATTTCTTGATGAAATGATAAAAAGATTCATTGCTAGCAAATAAAATGCAAAATTTTTTTGTCATTGAATTTATTTTAGAGCCTTCAATTCAATCAGAAAAGTTTAAAAATTCAGATTTCTTGGAATAAGAAACAATTGATTATTTTTATACCATTTCATACAATTGCTAGCATTTTTTTACATAAGACTACAAACACTGTTTGAAATATTACATTCAAAGATTTTATAATCATCTGCATAACACAAGACTTCTACAAATTCCAATTTTTCTTCCAAATCATTTATGTAAATGTTACATAATAATGGTGCTAAGGTACTTATAAGCCATTCTTTCTCTAATAAAAGATTTAAGCCATTTATCAAATTAGGAGAGAAATCTAATTTGTATATTTCAAAAAGCAATATGGTATGGTCAACTTTATCAAATGCTTTAAATGGCATTGATTCTCAAAGGCAATATTGTGAAGACTAATTTTAGAAAAAAAAGCTATGTTGCATTGGAGCTAAAATATTATTTACATCATTAATATTTTTTTTTTATAAACACATTTTCAAAATATACATGCAATTATAACAATAATCATAATCTAATTTTAATTTAATACTTAAAAATGCACAATTAACATCATTCATTAAGCATTTATAGAGTTTTATTTGTATGAGTAGTACTATCTAATTTTTTTTATTATTTGGTTCCAAAGTAGTAGTAGTGTAGTAGTAGTAGTAGTAGTAGTAGTAGTAGTAGTAGTAGTAGTAGTGGTTATAATAATAATAATAATAATAATAATAATAATAATAATAATAATAATAATAATAATAATAATAATAATAATAATAATAATAATAATAATAATAATAATAATAATAATAATAATAATAATAATAATAATAATAATAATAATAATAATAATAATAATAATAATAATAATAATAATAATAATAATAATAATAATAATAAAGTACAATAATAATAATTAAATAAGTTATCTTACAATATTTTTCTATCTTAACATGTGCTGATCTTATTCAATGACAAACATAAACATAAAAAAAAAAAAACAACTTTGTAATTCTTTTTTATCAAAAAGTCTGTTGAGATTGGAAACCACATATAGTCACTACTGTCATCTATACTTACTGGCAGTTAATAAATAATTTTCAGTAGAAATCAGAGAAAAATATTCTAATGGTAACAAACTACATGATACCATTCAGCTGTTCAAGAGAAAAGCTAGCTATCTCCAAGAGAGAAATTAACACACCATAAACAATAGAATAATTCCATGTGTCCTGATAATCAACAATCTTCATTTGTTTTCAACAAACAAAAATATATACATAAGAAAGAAAAAAACATTTTAGATTAAACAAAATGATGTTGCACTGTACAAAATACAGACAAAATGCAATTATATGTCTGAAAATAAACTGCCAACACACATATTGTATAATATATTTATTTATTAACATTCATACAGCATATACATGTAAATAACACATATAAATCCCTATGGAATATAATATAAAATGAAAAATCTCATATAAGATTTCAAAATATATGGGTTGACATGTTGTGGGATTTATGTGGTAAAAAACCCTATTTTAACTATATTTTCATTTTATATTTGATATTAAATTTAATAATAATAATTGAACATATTTTTTTCACTTAATTCCATTGAACATTTTCATTTAATTATTTCAAATTTATTCAATAATGTTTCACCAAGTATAATGGGGGGGGGGGGTACAGAATCTTTTTGCTTATTACTGCTTACTAATGAATATTATAAATATAAGCTTTATATTGATTAGGAAATTGATTTATTTAAGAACTTTAAAAAATATATTAAATCTCACTTCCAAACTAAAAAAGAATTTGCACAAAAAAATTTAATGGCAAAAAAAAAACAACGACATAGCAATGAATATTTATATACAAGAGTTTAGAGATGGCCTAGGATATCTTTTGACAGAAATAATGATAATATAATAGCAAAATACTATACCTGTCAAATGAATATAACAAAGATGAAACCAACATGCAGTTAAAAAATTGATAGATTAAGAATCCAATTACATATAATAAATTATAAAGAATTATTTTCATTACATACTTTTTCTTTAATAAGTACTCTTTCCACTATATTCAAACTTAATACTATATATGCAGTATATTATTAACATAAGATTGTTATAGCTAGAAATACTAATTTATTTTCTTAAAATTCATTACATAAAAAGATCAATAAAACTCTTGAATATTTTATTAAATACTTAAAAATCTTACTCTCTAGTATATTTCAGCTAATTCTTTTTAATTATGATTTTTTTCTTATTTTTTATTTTATTTTCCAAATGATTGTCAGAAGACAGATTTTAGACACAACCCATTCAAATGTCTTTTTTGAAAAATTAGATAAACTACAAGTTCTATACTAAGAGTTCTTAAAAACAGAGATTTAATGATCCAGTTCTAACTTTATAAAAAAACATTTTTAATATTAAAAATAATAATAATAGTAATGTCAGTTCATTAACAAATTTTATATAGAAATAAATTCACTTAACCAAAATCTTAAGTTTATATTATATATATTTCAAGAGTAATTCTTCTCATAACAAAAAATATATTGTAAATTACTTTATTGTAGATATATAAGGAATTCTTTTTAATTTGACTGAACAGTGAACTTCATTAAAATATAAGTTAAACTATGGGTTCAAATCAATAGCTGTACAAACCTATCAACCATCTTTGCAATATGCCAACAAATCCAGATTAATATAATAAAAACTTTGTTGTTAATATTATGTATCATCATAAGTAATCTTTTTCTGGAATAATCAACTCTAATTTTTAAGCTGCTCAAAGAGATTCATTTTATTATGATATAGACCAGGGGTCCCCAACCCTATGCCCGCGGGCACCATGGTGCCCGCATACCATTTTACGTGTGCCTGCCGCTATCCGAACACAATAAAAAAATATTTATCTGATACAAATAAATTTAACTTTTAAAATTTCTTATAAATTATTGTATTATATTGTAATCAAATTGTAGGGCATATTATACTTTTGCAGCGTAAAAATATAAACGTTAATTATGTTAAAATTTTATTTTTAAAATAAATATTTGTTTTGTACATTATGTGTATTATTAACAATATCCAACTATAAATTTACATTGAAAAAATAAATGGTGCTCGCCACCTGGTTGAAAAAATAATTGGTGCCCGCCACCTGGCCAGTATTATAGAATGTGCTCTTAAGTGCAAAAAGGTTGGGGACCTCTGATATAAACTATCCATTTCAATGCAGGTCATCTCTTTTCTTTTCACCCACAAATTATGCAGAGCATTATATACTTTTCTAATAAAGTAGATACGTTTGATCATGTGACAAAAAAAAAGAACCTGGAGGGTAGTTTTAATTTAGCCATTGCATTTCAAACAAGATTTTAAAAGTAATCTGATTAAGTATCTATTTGTTCATTTTCTTTATTGTTCATAATATTCACAATTGTTTTTTTCAGTGCCACAATCAAATATAATCCTTTTACTATGGCTTTCCTTAAAGTTCAACTCTCACATTTATTAAGAATAACATGAAACACTAGAGATTAAATAACTGAACTTTTTATATTAAAGATATGTCCTCTACATTTAATTTTTTCAGATTTTTCATCGCAATTTTTCCCAATATTGGCCTACAATGAATCTCTTGATCACTGTTTTATATGATGATAAATGATTGAAAGGTAAATAAATACCAATCATTTCCACACATTCCTTATAAATCTCAAAATCAGCTTCTGACAGTATCATTGTAATTTTTGCCTTCATATTTGAACATACCATTTTAACTTGCTTCTTTAACTATCTTAAAAAGTCTTGAAAAAATTATTTATTTTCAACCATAGGATAGTGTTATCAGTATATCTAAAGTTCTTCCAACAATCCTGAATCCAATTAAGTCTTCATCCAATCTAACTTCCCTCCATTTGTATTTTGTTGCCTATTCTCATATAGATTACTCAGAAAAACACTGAAATGTTCTGCTACATTTCCATAAGAATATTCTACAATTTAACATGGTCAGTTTAATCAAATCCATGCTATAATCTAATAATCATTAAAAAAAGTATTGTATCATTGCCAATTGTCTTTTCAATGTATGACACTAATCTGTGGTGAATGATTATTAACATATATTAAAATAAATTTCACACTGTCAAAACTTTTTTTGGATATAATATTATAAATTGATTTTTTTAAATTTACAATCTATTAATGTTTTGACTGATGTTTGTATGGGTTTCATTTCTGTTACTTTGATTATATTCTGCCATTAATATTTTTCAGTATCTATTTAATAATAAAACTTTCTTTTGATTTTAAATCCCCTGAAAGATAATTCTTGCTTTTCTAAATGTGTTTCCATTTTCAAGAACCTTACAAATATAAAATTATTTCTTGTTTTTGCCTGAGTATTTCTTGAACTTCTTATTCAGTTCTTTTAAAAGATCTTAATTCTTTTAGATTTAGCTTCACTTCCATTTTTACTATTATATCTTCTGAGATCCATTTTCATTTCTTGATAACTTTGACATAATCAAACTTTTCTCAGACTTCTCTTTATTATTTCTTTACTTCCATCTGCAATGCAATTAGTTCATTAGTTATTACTCAAAATTTCAAATTATATTTACAGTGTTATTTAGTATAGAAATAGATATATTTTCTAAAAGCTACTTCTTTTTCAGCTTTCTAACATGAGAAATTTGCCATCTGCCTCATAATTTGCTCTCCAGCATACATTTTTACTTTAAATCTGGAGTATATTATTTACAGTGTCAAGAATGTAGTCAGTTTTATTTTTGAAACCTTAATGCAGTGTGTTCATGTGTAGAGAACATGGCTCTTTAAAAAATGTGTTGTCAATAAAAAAACTTAAATTCATAAAAGTTTATTAATCATCTCTAGCTTAATTTCTCACCTGCATCAATATTGGCCAACCGCATTCTCCCCCAAAATCATATCTTTCCTGTTTTATATATTTCAGTCTGCATCTGATTATATAACTTTTCAATTTGTTTCTTGAGATGCTCAGAAATAGAATTGTAATACAGTAATTGAATAGCATTTACAGAATTATATTCAATGACAGACTTTGTAATAGCCTTCATGATAATGAAAACCATACCATTTTTCCTGAACTACAGTCCTCTAGTCCACTTCATTATATGTTGCTAATTCCTAAGATATTAAGATATAGTGATCATATATAAATGATTCATTTTCATCTTTGCCACATTAGCTTGTCTTGATTCATAATCTACACACTTCAGATTCCAATGGTGATCTTATAATTTTGGATTTTCTTTTTCTGCAATATACAGATTGGCAATATGAAAAATAACAATAAAAAAATATCAGTGACTTTTCCTCAGAAAAATTTTGATTGCTTTCAAATTTATTATAATGCTCTCTTATAATGTTTAAGTCTAATTGCTTTATGACATTGTTATAAACATTATCAATGTATGTACTATACCCTTTTATATTGGTACATCCCATCATAAATTAAATTGGAAGTAAATGTTAGGGGGTATAATTCTAAATTTTATAAAGTAAATATATTTAGTTATTAAACCAAGAAAAATAAAGATTACTGTTGGTTGTCTTAGAGTTTGAACCTATGATTAGTTAACTTGAAGTAATATAAATTCTCTAAGTCTTGGTTAAAGCATTTATTTTAAAAGCATATGAGATAAAATAATAAAATATAACTTAATAGTATTTGTTAATAATTAATTGTTTAATAATATTTAAAATTATAGTGAAGTTTAAATATAATCTTATAAGTAAAAATATATACTATAGATGTAGGTAATCATGTGTGTGTGCATATAATATTATAAAATAATGGCTATTTCTGGTAAAATCGTAATTTATTGATAAAAATGAATAAAATAATAGTAATTTATTAATTTTGTGATGATAAGTTTATAAAATTAATTTAGGATTCAGTCTGTATGAAATAAAATTAAAATGATCTAAATTGGTAAATTTGAAGTTAATTGTATTTTTATATTTAATTTATAAAGGGTTTTTTTTTAAATAAATATTTTGAATAGATATTTGTTTTAAAAAATAATTCAGTTGTATGTACTTAATTAAGTAGTTATAACAAAAGGAATAAAAGAATTAACCAATGAGAGAGTGCAATTTGGAATATATTAAAAACAAGCAGACAATGTTTGGGGGAAAAAATTGAAAAAAAAAAAGATTACAGATCAGAATAAAAGTAATTTTGTTCTCTAAAAGTTTGTTTAAATTCTTTTAAATACCATTATTAGTAGTTTAAAAAAGTAACTAATGACAATCTATTTGATAATTTAAAACTATATTCTAAAATTTTTCTGTTAAAATAATGGAGTAAAAAAAAGTTTAGGTCTCTACTGCTGAAATCAAATTTAATAGTTTGGAAAATATCTTGGAATCTTTATATTGCTAAAAATACTAGAATAATGGATGAAAAAGGCTGTGAATTCATGCAAAAGTGCTATAAGTTAATAAAGGAATTCAAGGAAACTACAGTATTATATTAAAACATAAGTTAGTTATTAAGCAAGCTGAGGTACCTACACGTTGTGGTTATAATAGAATTTATAAAAGACTAAGTTGGAATTTGTGGATGAACCAAATGAAAATTATTCAGGACAAAGTTGATTATAAATATTTTAATATAGTAAAAACTAAATCATAAATAATGATAGTGGAAATATTTGCTTAAGGAAAGTTGGACTTAAGATTAAAAGTGAGTATGCAGAAGTGTATCTGACTGATAATTTAATTTTTATAAAATATATGAAAAGATAGTTTATTATTTTAGTAAAGTTATTATGTATAATTAACTTTAAAGATGAATTTTATATGGGAGATGAATGATAAAAAGTTAAAATGATATATTGATATAGTACGAAGTAAAAGAGAAAAAATTAAAGGAAGATTTTATCTACATTTGTGATAATACTGTAGTAGTTTGCTATGAAAATGAATGAATTATTTATTGTAACGGTAAGAATTGTACCTCCACGTAACAAAATCTAGAACATAGGCAAAATACACTAAAGATGATCAAATCCGGATACTGTGATCCAGAATCTGACCAACATTCAATCCTTACACCTCTGCTCAATGATTTAATACCCTATGGATGACATTTCTTAACATACACAGACATTCAATTTAACCTTGGTCCAGCAATCACCCCCGGTGGAACAAGAGACTCATAAATTAACTAGTTTATCACTGATTTGGTCAGACATATACACATATGGCTAAGTGGTTAATTAAAATATCAAAGATTGATTATAATATTTAATAGAATAATATACCTACAGATATAATGACGTATGTGCAATTAAATCTAGAGTTGGCTAAAATGAACTCATGATCAATAAAATATGGAAACGAGTTATGATTTTAAATATTATTAATTTAATAAAACAATAACAATTAATAAATCAAAATATACAAAATTATGTGATGGGAACAAGAGATATAATGCTCGCAGGTGCATATAACTAATGAGATTAATGTTACATATCTCATTATAAGTGTTTAATAAAGTGTAGTGTGGTATTGGAGTTTACGCCTATATTAATATGCCAAATTTCGAGCTCTTTTGTAGTCTGCTAGATCATACAGAACTTTACAGCCAAAGTTATATAACTAACTATAATAGCACTCCTATGGCATCTATCTTTACAAAGTGAAATCGAGCATGTAATTAGGCTCAGAGATACGCAGGTTAGCGTGTTAACCTAGATTAGGATATACTCTAATGTTAGATAAGCATTTAATATAAAAGAACAGAAAACTGGCTTATGATAGGTTTACCTATATCCTCTATGGCACATATTAAAATATTAATTAAGCTCAAAGGCGCGAATGGGTCATTATTCATGGGCTTCAGTCTCAAAGAATCGGTTTGCCCTAAAACCACTCAACTTGCTACTAATAGGAACATTAGTCATTCTGGTAAGTCGGATAAGCATTATGAATAATCTAGGTCCTTGTGCCCTAGGTCTAAAAGTGTGCTTTAACCGAAACTAAAGTGGATGAGAGCGACCTCCGCCAGCAACTCATCAATAATCATGCAGCAAGCAGATAAGTGTACATTGCGTACTTTGTAAGGACATATCCGCAACTTATACATAGATAACGCAAATGCGTAAAATTACATTATAGTGCCTTAAAATTAGATAGTGTCTATTTGCATATCTATACACTCCAGTTCTCAAATTTAGTATTTTAAATATACTATTTAGGGACTAAATTAATTAGTAACCTAGTTTAATATTATCACCTGCGTCTCAACATATATAAATCTAAGGAGGTTAAAAAATATTTCTGGGGTAATTACGAATAAAACATTAAAATATGCTCTGAGAATATCTCTATGGCTAGTTCCTATGATGTGCGAATTACATATATAAATAGTTATAATTCATAACTAGAATTAAGCAAACTACATAAAATAACTAGAAAACTGATTATTGTAATATTAATACCCAAAACTTAATCAGTAAAATAATAAAATGATCTCGAAACAGCGAGTGAGAATGAAGAATAATAATTCAATTATTTAATATTTATTATTAGCGAAGATTTGAAATTATCTTCACAAATCGATAAGCTAAAATTATATTTATAAATACTTGCGGTTTCGAGTCATTTGGCATATTAAATATATATAATATTAAAATGATAAAATCATAGAATAAATCGAATAGATTTAGAAATAGGCATAAAAAGACCGCAGGAAATTATACATTTAAAATAGATTATTTAGAGTTTTACATTTTAAAAGAGAATTTGAGTTTTACATTTTAAAAGAGAATTCGAGTTTTACATTTTAAAAGAGAATTCAAGTTTTACTATCAGACAAGATTTAGCATTTTACAATCAAGCAAGATTTAGCATTTAACAATCTTCTTTGTAGATTTTAGTAAAGGTGTTTGGGAAAGGCAGATTTGATAAATAGCTAGCTTTTTTAAAAGAAAGAATTGAAAGTCACAGTTTATAAACAGAGCTCTGAGAGAAAATTTACCATTCAGTTGTTTTCCATTGCAGTTAGTTTTGAAGCACTTGGGAGAATATTAAGTTGACACTTTTGACAATGATTTAAAGTTAATAGAGATTTACCATGGGCTGCTTCGCTTTGCTGGTGTACGGTATTAGGTTTTATCAGACCAAAATTCTTCTCCATCCCCGGTCAAGGAGAGGGGTGATTTATTGCCGTCCTACTTGATCATTTTGAAGGTAAAACGGGCCTAGGTTCGGCTTACAGTTCACTTAATATATATATGATCCATACCTTGGCAACAAATAAGTATTTTTCCTTTTATACTCTGGTCACCTGTTAATTTTTATGAGCTTGAATGTAGCTGAAAAGTCCATTTATTTATTTTAGCAAAACATTTAATAGTTACAACCAGTAGAAAAACTCATTTATTTATTTTCAGAGACACATTTTAAAATTATAATAAGTAATTTAGATTTTGTTTTCCTGGGTTATTTTGTTATTAACATTTTATATTTACAAATCAAGTCCATGCTATTTTAGGACCAATGAGTGACCTACTTCTAAAATTGTTTACAAGATCAAATGTTATTTTGACAAAGTTACTTTCATAATTAGTAGAGGACTAATTTTATAACCATACATGTAGAATAACAGGGAATATATGTATGCAATTTCAATAATACATCAATAAAATTGGCTAAATGATTTAACTAAAATATTTCTTAAACTAGAAATATTTATAAAATGAATATATATTTCTGTAATATATACCAATAACATAACAATAATTTAAACTAAAATATTTCCTAAATTAGAAATATTTATAAAATGGATACATATCTGTAATATATACATATACTATTAAATCACAGACATACTGCTTGTATATATATACATGATTCTGCATATATAGTAATTTAATGTTATTTAAATGGGTACTCTGAGAGGGTTTAAACCTGGCATATGGATAGATGTGTGGGTAAAATAAGTGAAACAGGCAGATGGATGAAACTGACCGTTTCATTATAGATAAATTGAAATCGAAAAACAAGATAAGTATGAGAAAATTAAATAAGTACTGAGGACAAATAATAAGGAATAAATATGGATTTAATGGAAGGAGTTGGAAAAAAAAATGAAATAAACATTATACTGTTTAAAATTGAGGATAATATCAATCTACATTACAAGAGAATGTGTGAAATATTATATCCAAATGGTAAAATTTACAAGGAATGCTAAGGGGATAATGTGAATACTGAAATATAGTGTTGGATCTGTGAAAATTAAAGGAGTCTATAATAAAAATATATTGTGCAAGTTGAAAATAATTTTTGGTCGTCAAGGAAAAGAAACTGTTAGATTGTAAATAATCTGTTTGCAGTGGAATTTTGCATTTTGTTATATTATTATGAGAACAAGAAGCATATAGGGGGGGGGGGGCACAATGATTCATTAGTGTAAAGCGTTTGAAATGATTTGAAGGATAGAAATTAAAGCTCCTCAAGGATGAAATTGATAAAATCATATTATGTTTTAAAAGAAAAAAATATTTAAAAAAAAAAAAACAACTTTTCACATAGTGTTTGAATATTGTTTAATTTTATGATTTAAATAATTGTTATAAATATAAGCGAGTAAGTAAACGTATAAAAAAAAAAAATCTATTTTATTTATTTATCTATGTAATTAATTGTTTAAAATTTTTTATTTTATTAAACATTATTAAATGATTATAATAAATGGGGATAAACAAGAGGATAAAATGTTTGTGTTCAAATGTAATATTAAAACAATAGATTGTGATATTTAAATTTTGATCTTATATTTAACTATAAATAATTTAATATAATTATTGTGGATTTGTATCTAATCCTGATTTGTAATTCTATATAGTCTAAAGAAATAAGTATAGATTAGAAATAAAGGCAAGGAAAATTGCATGATAAAATTGGAAATAGGGAGTTAGTATCTGAATTGTTTAGATAAAATGAATATCACGAATTTCTTATTTTCTGATGTACCAAAATGTATTATATCAATATTTAAGATAGTATAATAAACTTTAAATTTAAATTATTTCAGGATAAGTTTTTCATATTTTATAAGTATATAGTATAATACTTGTTGTTTTTTTTTTAAATTTAGTCACAGAGTTTAATAGTAAGACTATTAGAAAATTGGAATGTGATAAAAAAAAAACAATGGTTCAATAATTATTAAATTAGCATTTTATTGGCTTAAGGTAAAAAAAAACAATCAAATGATAAATGTCATGAGATATAAAAGAAGATGAATATTTAATACTTCATAATATTAAAATAAGATTTTGTTTAAGAAAAAAAAACAATAGTATACATTTTTTTAATCTTCTTATATCTTTGAAGGCCAATGGGTATAAAGAGAAATATATAAAATGGAATTGATTATTATGATATTATAGCATAATAAATAAATATAATTTTATTATATAAAAAAATAAAGTTAAGTATAACAATAAAACAACATCTTATTAAAATGGGATATATAATTTTAGTTATTGGATAATTATAATTAAGAGGAAATACAAATATTTGGGATATTTTGTTATGTGTTATTATTATATAAGGTTTTTTATATTATTATTTGTTGAGTTATTTATTATTTTAAAAATAATTATTCAAATATTTTGTAAATAATGTGTTAATAAAATTAATATTTATAAGTTGAACTAAGTATTTAGAGTTGCATTTTTTTGGTCAGAGTCATCATCACTATACCATCTTTACAGAGTACTAATTGTATTATACACCTTAATTAAAGTGTACAATGTAAAATTTGAATAAAAATTCACTTAAGTATAAGATAATGTGTAACAATTATGAAAGAATAACATCTTTTAAGAGATACATTAATTTGTTATAAACTACCATGAACACATAAGTCATCAATGAAGAAAATATTCTAAATATGGCAAAGTATGTTTATTTGTAGAAAATCAGATTATTAATTGTTTATTGTAAAGATTATATATTGTGACTACAATGGAAATAAAAGTGGTTACTTATTATTAAAGGATTAGAGGTTATAAAAAGAAAACCTAAAGTAGTAATATAATTTTAGTTATAAATTAAGGTAATTACCATTTTCTTAATTAATACACTACCTATAGAATTAAGTAAAATCTCTCTTTATCTCTTATAAGTTGAATAAACAGTTAATTAAAAATCAGTGATTATCCTGAGATCTCCTTATTATAATATTGTTATTATTATTAATTATAGCAATATAAGATTAGTAATGATTGGAAATAATAAATATACAGTAAAGTAATTGTATAAACTTGTTAAATAATTTATATTAAAGTTAACAATTTTAGATGTTTTATTATATTTGTGTACATATTATTGTTAGTCGTGGGAATATTTGAATACTTAATAAGAAGAAGGGTCTTTGTATTCTTATGCCATTGAACAGATACTTTGGTATTTGTTTAATGTTAAAGGGTATGTGATCTTGTTTAATGGTATATTTGGGTATCATAATTGCTAGTATAAATTAAGGATAATTTGAAATAATAAGAGTATAAAATTGTATATGGAGAAAATAAAAAGTAGAGCCTAATTTAAAGACTTTTAATATTTTCCATGGGTCATCATCCTATTGACCGGGTACAGCAAGTATCAAGTAAAATGTTTCTTTGACGTGGAGACATGTCCATTCACATCATATTTTATTAATGGTATTATATGTTTCACATTTCCAAAAAATTATCTTAAGCTGCGTCACTTAGAAAAACTGTCAAATTCTTGATGAAGTTTATATTATCATAGCTGTGATCAGCTTTCACTAATATTATCCAAAGAATCTTTACACATACACAAAAAAAAATCATGCAAGATAATAATGATAAAAAAAAGTACAATCCTATGTAAAATTTAATATAATTTTCAATATAAAAACAATCAATAAATAAATCAAAAATTATATCTAGCTCTTGTATCTGAAATTTGTTAATCATGTATTCATTAATTGTGAACTTATGAGAAGATAGAATTTGGTACTCTCTGCTAATTTCAGGTTGATATCCATTTATGAACCACACTGGATAGCTAATTGGGTTGGCTTTGGGCTAGCTATCTACAAAAAAAAAAAAGTTGTAAGCACAATCTAATATTTCCACAATTCATAATAAACAGATTAATTATTTAATTTACAACTTCATTAGCTTTCAGATATATTATTCCTAAAAGTATTGACTTACAACTAATTACCATAAAATTATATTTGCATAAAAAACTATTCTGATGCAACAAATTCTGTATATATATATATATATTTGTCTAAAAGTTTTGTGATGATGACATTTTACTTATAATTATATATTGGATTATTTCCATCATTTAAAAAAGTCAAATACATTCATCCATTAGTAATAGTGCACAGTAAATAAGATACCATATGTTGAGCGATATTTTTCCTCAAGTGTTGTTGATCTGATCATAATAGTATTAGCATAGGAATCGAACTAGGAACTTTAGATTCATGAAAAGTGAATTTAAAAATGGCAGTATAACTAGGCTATTCTATCAATTTATCTATGAAGTCCTTCTGATTTATTCATTTTCACCTTAAAGGCAAGATTCATGAGTAGTTTTCAAATATTATAAATTACTACTTTAGATTGATTTATGAAATTATTTGCTATTATCATGTGAGTAATTTTTTTTCTTTTTTCCTCTATCTTATATTTTTGTCTTTTCCCAGTTAAATATACAGTATATATATGTTAATTTGATATAAGAATCGTTTATTACTTTAAAAATATTATTATTATTGTTGCCATTTTAATTTTACTCTGTGCTTTTTTAATCA
Source organism: Epiperipatus broadwayi (assembly GCA_028023455.1). Taxonomy (NCBI): domain Eukaryota; kingdom Metazoa; phylum Onychophora; class Udeonychophora; order Euonychophora; family Peripatidae; genus Epiperipatus; species Epiperipatus broadwayi. The sequence continues at coordinate 12,260,544 of JAQFVV010006197.1, forward strand.
CTTTTCAACAAGCCAGTTGGGTTTAGTTAGTTATAAATATATATTTCCCCAATCACATGGTATTTCATGGATGTAGTTTTTGTTTTCCTGCATTTCTAATTTGTATTTTGTAGAAGTTAATATTCATTGTAGTGTACTATGACTTTGACAGAATAGCCTAGTTGGTTGGCAGTGTCTAAAATTCAGTATTCACAAATCTAAAGATTTCAGGTTCAATTTTCATGCTAATACTGTCTGTGCAGTAACATCTGAAAAAGAGAGAATAATACTATTTGAAAGATTAATTATATACTAACCTGTGTGCTATTGAATTGAATGTATTTAAAAAGTTTTAATAAAGTCTGAATTTGTCTACTGACATTTAATAATTAATTCTGGAAGATAGAAATAGTCTAACATATAATTACAAATTCTGTACAAATCGTCTGATCTTGATATTATTAAAAGTAAAAAAAAATAGTAATATTTGGTTAATATTTCTTTTCCTTGTCCAAAAAATATTTATTGTCATACATTCCACTGTTTTACATTTAATTGTCTTATATTAAATGGGACATTATTGGACTTTGTGAAGTTAGAAGAAAAAGTGAAGAGACAATTGTTTAAAAAGTGAACATGTACTCTACTAATAAGGCATAAATATTGGAAATACAAGTGGAGTAGGATTCATTATAAATAAAAAGTAGAAGAACAACATTGTGAAGATTGACGGTGCATCGGACAGAGTGGCAAGATTAGTTATACAACTTAATAGCAGACACCAAATGCAGATAATTCAGGTTTATGCCCCAACAAGTTTTCATAGTGATGAAGTAGTAGAAGATTTTTATATGGATGTACAAAAGGCTTTTGATCAGAGTAAACAACATTTTAAAATTGTTATGGGAGACTTTAATGCTAGAATTGGTAAACAAATGAAAGATGAAAGTGCTGTAGGTAATTTTGGTTATGGTAATAGAAATGAGAGAGGACATAGACTTGTGGAGTTTGCAGAAAAAGAAAAACTTTATATTATGAATTCTTTTTTTGAGAAAAATGTTAAAAGGAAATGGACATGGAAGCATCCAAATGAAGGTACAGCAGAATTGGATTATATTTTGACTAACAGAAAATACATATTTCAAGATTGTAATGTTCTTAATAAATTTAACACAGGAAGTGATCATCGATTAGTAAGATGTAAGATACATGTTAATGCAAAACTAGAGAGACAAAAATTATTAAGAAAAACAATATTTACAGTTGATATTCCTAATCTTCAGAAACACTCTAATGAATTTAAATTAGAACTTACAAATCGGTTTCAAGTATTAGTAGATTTTGAACATGATTCAGATTTGAATGAAATTAATAAGAAAATAACTGATACACTTTTAAAAACTGCAACAAAGATAGCTGGTAGAAAAAAGCAGCAATTGACCAATAAAATTTCTACTGAGACTAGAGAATTTATGAAGAAAAGAAGGAATATGAAGATATACAAAAATGATGCATTAAAAAGGATTGAATACCTTGAATTCTGTAAAATGGTGTGGAAAAGAGTTGAAAATGATATAAGAAAGTATAACTGTGAACTAGCAAGGAAAGCTGTAGAAGAGAATAAAAGTCTCAAGAGTGTAAAACAACATTTTGGTATTGGTAGGAAATTTATATCTGCAATAAAGAAAAAAGATGGAACTATTACTAAAAAGAGAGATGACATCATGAAATGGGTAGAAGACTTCTATCAAGAATTATATAGTAATAAAGAACAAGTACCTCCTATATCTATTATATCTTCCGAATTGCCCAGAATTTTAAATGAAGAAGTGAGACATGCAATTAAATTTATGAAGAAAGGAAAGGCTCCAGGTAATGATGGAATTATAATTGATATATTAAAAGAAGCAGGTGAAGAAATAGAAATTTTTTTAGCAAAGTTATATACCAAATGTCTAAATGATAAAGATGTACCAGATGATTGGAAGAATGCAGTATTAATATTAATATTTAAAAAAGGTGATAAAGAAGATATTAGAAATTACAGACCTATCAGCCTTTTATCAGTTTTATACAAAATTTTTACCAAGATAATTACAACTTGTCTACAGAGAACATTGGATTTCCACCAACCAAGAGAACAAGCTGGATTTAAAAGTGGTTTTAGTACAGTAGATCATATCCAGGTATTGAGAGAAGTTATAGAAAGGACAAATGAATATGAGTTGCCATTATGCTTTGGATTTGTAGATTATGAAAAGGCATTTGATTCTATAAACATTTCTTCAGTGATTAAAGCATTGGATCATCAAGGTATAGATCCAGGATATTGTCATATTTTAAAGAATATTTATAAAAATGCAACAGCAACAATTAGATTACATAATGATACTAGGAAAGTCAACATTGAGAAGGGTGTAAGACAGGGTGACTCCATATCTCCAAAACTTTTTACAGCAGTGCTGCAAGAAGTATTTTGTGGATTAAAATGGGAATCTAAAGGAGTGAAAGTAAATGGAGATTATTTAAGTCATTTAGATTTTGCAGATGATGTAGTTGTTTTTGCAAATAATGCTTTAGAGCTGCAGGAAATGTTGCAGGAGTTATCAGATGAAAGTAGGACTAAAGATAAATGTTAAAAAGACTAAAGTAATGTTTAATGGATTTTCTCAAAATATGAAAATAAAGATTGATTATGATGAGTTAGAAGAAGTTAACAGCTACAAATATCTTGGTCAGATTATTAATACAGATGGAAACATAATGGATGAAATTAATCATAGAATTAAACTTGGTTGGAGTGCTTTTGGTAGAAATAACTTGATACTAAAAGGAAATATGCCTATGTGTTTGAAAAGAAAGGTTTTTAATAAATGTGTTTTACCAGTTCTTACTTATGGATCTGAGACTTGGACACTTAATAGAAGAGCAATACAGAGACTTCAGACCACTCAAAGAAGTATGGAGAGATGCATGTTAGGAGTAACAAGAAGAGATTGAAAACGCAATATATGGGTAAGAGAACAAACAGGTGTTATTGACCTCATTGAAAAAATTAAAAGACTGAAGTGGAGTTGGGCTGGACATATTGCTAGAAGAGATGATAATAGATGGACAATTGAAATCTTAAACTGGATTCCAAGAGATTGTAAAAGACCCAGAAAGAGACAACATGTGAGATGGATGGATGAAATAAGAAAGTATGCAGGAGTGATGTTGAGAAGAGAAGCTAAAGATCGGAGAAGATGGTTTGAACTTGTAGAGACCTTCATCCTGCAGTGGATTGATAATGGTTGATGATGATGATGATGATATTCAAATGTAGCAATAGTATGGCCTTTCAGTATTTACAATTGGAAAAATTTAAATTCTCGTCGTTGTGCCCCCCCCCCCTGCCTTATTTGATTAACTTGCAAAATAGTAAAAAATTATTTTAATAATCATAAGATAGATTTTAAAGTTATAAACATTTAACATTAAGAATATAAAAAGTTGACCTTGCTGGGATTTTTTTGTTAATTTGTAAAGTTTACAAGTATTGAATAAATTTTTCGCTTACCTTTTTTGTAAAATATACAAATATTAATAACTTGTGCAATTATTGCAAAAAAAAAAATGCTGAATTTTAAAGAATAATTCAAACTATTTATGAAAGAAAAATCAGAAGATTAAAATTGTGCTGACACTTGCCAAAATCTCTAAACAGAATTATTATTAGATTCAACCCATGCATTTCCTGTCTTTTCTTTTAAATTACAGATGAAAAAGAATTTGAAAAGTAAAAAAAAAAAAAAGGGGGGGGGGTAAATATTTTACATTCATATCTAAGTGCATAAATAATTACATAATTAAACTACAAAATTTTAAATAAATCACTTAATATATTAAGAAAAAAAATTCTTGCAAGTTGTGAACGGAAGAAAAAAACTAGTTTAAAAAAAAAAAAACTTAAGGAAGGGAGAATTATCAAACTAAATATAAAAATAATAGAATGTTTAACTGCTGGAAAAATCATGTGATGACCAAACATCAAAGTAGAATTTAGAATCCAAGGACCTTTAGTTCTCAAGTCTACCAATCCACCATTGTGTTAAATTACAAGAGCAATGATAATTAAATAGTTATTGCTGTTTAAGAACTAAAGTGACAAACTGGTTCCATACAGGAATCTTTAGCTCCCAAGTCTATCATTTTATAGCTGCATTAAATTATTAGAATGAAAATATACTTATCTATCCCAAATCAAATTGAGTAATTAGGCAATATCATTTTTTAATCATTATTAGTAGTAGTTTATCTTTCAACGAACTAACAATTTATTCTACCCTACCAAACAGTTTCATGTTTAGACATAAACCATGAAAGAATAAAGACTTGAATGTCATTAAATTTGGACTGAATATATTTTAGAAATTAAAAAAAAATGAGATTATTTTAAATAAGACTGACCTAAATTTTTTAAAAAAAAAAGCAATGAAAAAATAAAAATCATTAGATAATATAAGAGTAATTACATTAATTTCAAAGAATAGCAGCAAGTTGTACAGTAAAACATGTGGCGTGGCATGAAATAAGCAATCTCATATTTTTGTCAAAGAACACTGATTATAATAAAGAAGTAGGAAAAATCATTTACTATTTCATTATAATTTATGCAATTCCTATTATTGCTATTATTATACCATTACTAGTATTAACTTGATCTTTAATGGTAATGAATGGTAATATTCCAGTATAGTACTCATTGTGAGATAATACATGTGAATAAAATTAATTTTAAAAATCCATTACACAGTTAATTTATCTAAACAAAAAATAATTCTTTCTTTCATAATAGAGCTGTGTCATAAACTCAAATAATATCAGAGTTAATAAGTGAATGACACATTAAAATAAATACAAAATGAAAGTTGCGATGCATTTATAATGTATCATACTAAAAATAAAAAATTAAGTTAATATAAAACAAATGCATTTCTAAGTAAAAGATTTGATCTTATGCTTTACATGCATGCCCTATTATAAAACTAAGACATAAATCTCTGGAAGACAACTGAGATCCTGAGCTTTTTTTCTTTTGCCAGATTTTATTCATTATTTAATAATCTGTTGATACGAATCAAATATTTCCAGAGTCCATTACAGAAATTAATTGAAATTACTTAATTCACATTAAGTTTGTTATATTCTTGTTTGTAGCAAGTTTTGTATAGCCTGAATGAAAAGATACTAAGAACTTTCATGTCCTTTTAAAACAAATCTACATCAATAATACTATATGAAAGACAGAAATTACTCATCCACTTTTTGGACTTATACAAAGTTATAGAAGGCTGTTTAAAATTATACTTTAATCCCATTTCTGGCTTTAAACTATAACAATCAAAAATATTAGTAAAATAAATAGACATGTATGATGAAAATAGATAGTAACAATAACAATTAACTACAGGAAAACAATTGTAGAATGCACTGCAATTTAACATAATAATTATCTATCAAAAACGATAATAAGGTATCAATCTTTTGTCAGCCCATTACAAATGAATTATAAAATAATTCTGTAATTTTATGTTCATCATCATCATTATAAGTTATCAGTTTCTTTTCAATAAAACTTTTTTGTTTCTTAGTGGAAATCCTTAAACATGACTAACACAATTCTTTCCATTTCTTAATTTATTCTATAAATACTTTTCTCTTATTTAATCTTTTCAATATTTCCATGCTTATAACTTAATCAATCCTACTTTATTTATATCCCTTTAAATCTGCATTCAATATTTACCTAAATGATCAAGTTTCATTGCCACATAATGCATATTCCAATCAAAATGTTTAATAAATTGTTAATTAACTAAAATGTCAATAATCTTTGACCAACTTCATTATTTTCTTTTATTTTTTAGTAACTAGATTAATAAACTAAAGATCAGCATTTCAAGATAATGTACATGCACTTTTTTATGAATGTTAATAATAAATGAATACTTTCATTTCCAACACAAGATAAAGTCTTTGCAAAAGAATAGAATGAATACACCTATTCTTTTAACCCAAATGCTTAAATATGGGCATTAATATAAAATTAAAATTATCAAGCCATCCTATGCCTTTCTTTAACTATAATTCTTAAATTGTTGCTTTTATACATCTCTTCCTAATTTTAGTTTAAAATAAATAAAAATGTCATGAGTTCAGTGTCGATGTAAATATGTCATCTACCCCATCCCAAGTGAAGGAATATCATATTATAATTGTATTTTATGCTTTTACATTCACATATAAATATTCATTTAACCAATTATGGATTAATCTGAGAATTTTGCCTTTTAATTAAGAATACGTAGATACATATTTATTGATGATTATTGAATAATTTTAGCTGTGTTGGCTGCAAGTCATCTATCTCAACAAAAACCTATTTAATAATCTCAAAAAAAATTTAAAGATTTATCTCCATATCTCCTTGACTCCTATATTATGAGAATAGCAGAAAGGCAATTTAATCCTATTTGTCCATCAGAAAAGCAATTTTCTAGTTATGGATTATAAAGTTTTATTTATTTATTTTTCATTTAATACACACATATACATAGATAAAACTGCATCAAAATGAACATTGTATATTAATTTTTTAAAAAGGTTTAAATATATTTCTACAGGAAACTAAAATATTATACTTAATTTTTTCTCCCTCAAATATGTAATGTCACTTTGACTTGAGCAGATGTGAAACAATTCAATGATTGAACATATGGTAAATTATATGACTTAGGCTTGCTAAATTTCTTTCATTAGTGCTAATATAGCTGACAACAGGGATGAAAAAAAAAGCAGCTATAAATGATACTGATCAATTGATTAAAAAAAATCAATGCTAATAATAAAAATTATAATTCAAATATAAAAGAATAAAAAACAATTTACATTAGCTTAAAAAAACAAATTGCAATAAAAAATATTTCTTAAAAATAGATTTAAAATAATAATAGAAAAAAAAACCTTGTATAAAGAAAAAAAAGAAGGGATATTTTAGATGTTTATAACAATAGTTGAATGCTGGATGTGTGAAAAAAGATATAAGATTAAAATTGAGAGTAAGAGATTACGTTTTTATCAAATCATATTAAAATTAAGAAAAATTATATACAAATACATTTTTAAAACCAAAAAAAAAAAAAAAAGGCTTCTGGCACAGTAATAATGAATCCCTCTACCTTTCAAATGACCTAGAGCAGGGGTCCCCAACCCTATGCCCACGGGCACCATGGCGCCCACAGACCATTTTACCATGTGCCCACCACTATTCGAACACGATAAAAAATTATTTATCTGATACAAATAAATTTAGTTTTTAAAATTTCTTATAAATTATTGTATTATATTGTAATCAAATGTTAAAATTTTACTTTTGAAATAATTTTTTTTTTTGTACATTATGTGTATTATTAACAATATCCAACTATAAATTTACATTGAAAAAATAAATGGTGCCTGCTACTTCACCGGTATTATAGAATGTGCTCTTAAGTGCAAAAAGGTTGGGGACCGCTGACCTAGAGTCAAATCTAAGCTAGATAAAACTTGGACAGTTTTCCCAACATTTCAATCTGACATTAAAAAAAAAATTTTCAGTTGCCTAGAACCAACTTAGTTAACTATCCATCAGAAAAATGAATATCTTGCTATTTTTATTTAGAAGATAAAATAAGAATGGAAAATTGCTCAACCCTTACCACTATCAATTAGTAAATGAATAATATGTTCTCTTTAATTGTTTCTCAATAAAACGTTGTGCTTTTTATCCCTAAAATGGGCTATTTAAAAGATATCTCATTCTATAAGAAACATTTAACATGTAAATTAATTTTCTTTATAAGATTTACATTTTAGAATTTTAATTTAAATTATTCAATTTTCTATAACTCTTTTCCTTTAATTCATAAAAATAAAATAAAAAATCTTATAGAAGAAAAAAGAAAACAAAAAATATACCAAGTTAGAATAAAATTTAAAAAAGTCAATCTGTCACCCATTAAAATGTGCTCTCCATCAACCCCCAATGCTAACAATAATGGACCACAGAGAATAAATATCAACTAAGAAGTGATATTACAAATTTTTTATCATAGAATTCCAAAATTATACTGTATAGAAAAATTTGGAGTTAAAATATAGAACCTTTTGTTTGAGCACATTATGACAATACAAGTGATTAAATGTTGCAAACTGTAAGGAGTTATGTTTATATATTGGCTCAGTTGGTTAGAGTGTTACCTTAAAATTCAATATTCAAGAATCTAAGAGTCCAGATTTGATTCCCATACTAGTCCTGGCACTGGTCAGATCAGCAACACTTGAAGAAGAGAAAAGAATATCACTCAAAAAATATTGCGCATATACTAGCCTGTGTGTTATTACTAACAGTTAAATGTAATTACAAATTTAAATAAAGTTAACTTTTTCTAAAAACATTCAATACTTAATATTAGATGATGGAAATAGTCCAATATATAAATACACTAAAATACCATCATCACAAACCTTCAGGAAAACTCTATGAGGAATTATGACTTGAAAAATATTAATTATGATGTGATTTTCATTTTTGATTGATTTATTTAAAATTCGTTGTTTTTGACCAAAGATGGCTGAGTTCATGGCAGATGCAGTTTTAATAAATAAAAGAAATTTTCTCACAGAAGAAATATAGTTAAGTGAAAAAATGCATAAATAATAATAATTTTAACTAATCAGGGGGGTTGAAAAGTTTATGATAGGTATACAATGTATAAAGGAATTATATCTGTAAAATATTTGAAGAAAAATTAATGTAAAAGTTTGATTTAAGTATGTGTAAAGGCAGTATGAAGTCTAGCACACAGTAAATTTAGATTTGCTTTAGTTGTTGAGAATTAAGTGTTGTAACTGAAAAATATAAGGAGGTTACGTGCTGAGTTTGACAAGTAATATAACACAAAATTGAGAATGACCCAGGCTATGAATATGAAAGCAAATATGTCCCGAAAGCACTAAGCCAGAATAAAACATAATTAAAATATAGCTTCACTGGTGTGCATTTGAAGTGCAGTATAATAATTAGTAAAAGAATATAAATAATTGAAAAAGATTGGTGTACGTTTAGATAGTAGTTTGTTAATAGTAATACTCACTTTAATGGTCAATTTATAGGGTTAAATCCGTAAAATTTAATATTGTGTAATAGGTTTTGTGCTAGCTGGAATTTCTACAATTAGCTAGCAAGATTATTAGTGTGTGAGCAAGCATGCATGTGGTACGCATGAAATTTTATTTATTGGGACAGTTATAAGTTTCCTTTGTCTCACGTAAGGTATCATTTGAAAGCAAAGTGAAAGCACTACAATTTTATCTTGGTTTCAAATAAATATGTAATAATATTCAGTCATAAAAATTTAAATGAAAGTAAAATTATTATTTTAAATTATAAAAATCCCTTTTAATTTGCTACAAAATTTTCTTTATACAATTTAAAACTGGGAAATTCTCAAGCAAACCATGTGATTGGTGAACAGTGTGAATAATGAATATTAAAATTGGATTTAATAGCCAATAAAAATTTAATACCAAAGGTGAATGATCAAGAAGATGGGTTTGAAGTTGAGTGACAACTGGAGATTATAAAAGAACCACACACCATTTGGGAGAGTTCCTTTTCTTGTTTTCCTTGGTCTTGTTTCACATCACTTTAGTTCTGTTCCATTATATTTAATCTGGTGATTTTATACTCTTTGGCTTGTTCAATCTTCTGATCTAATATTTATTAGAAATCGTATTGTGTTTTGTAAGAATGTTGAGGTAAACCCCAAAATCAGGCACATTTATTTTAACTCCTGAAGTCAATCATGAATCAGATTTCCAGAATGGCAAATTTCTGTATGTCTATTCTAAGGATGGTGCATCTGAAATGGACTCTCCAATTTTCCCTGTATAAAATGCTACACCTATCAGATTTCTCTAATAATTATTTCACTAGAACAGTTATGTTATACAGAGTATGTGAATGGCTGTATTCAAAAAAGCAAAAAAATATATATATATGAATAGTAATTATAATTTTACACTTTGTTAAACTATTCCAGAATGTGGGCTAAGATGTCCATATTTTGTTTGTTTTATTAATTTCTATCATAGAAGACTGATTCTTGTATGGAAGAAATTTTAAGCATGCTTAAATAACTGTTATATACTTGTGAAAGAATAATTGAGCAAGTTAAAGTTATGAATAAAACCATAAAATTTATTAAAGTAAAAATTAATGCTAAACTGATTCTATTTCAATGGAAATATCAAATTTATAATGCCACAGAAAGTTTGAATCATTAAAATGAATCTAAGACTTATGACTGATTTTGAAATTCAACTATGAATTATGTAATTGTCTTTCTTTTAAATATTGAATGCTTCTTAAAGAATATGTATGACTTTATAGGATCCAAAAAAAGAGTGCAGCTGCTATGTCAGGATATAAATTTTATGAAAAAATGTTTTGAAACAATTGTGCAATATTAGGAATAAATCAATCTCTAAGAATTATAGCCATTAATCAATTTATGTTTGGATAAGTGCACATTAACGTGTGGATGAACTTAAGCAGACAGATGGAGGATGATGATCATAAGCGATGGACTGTGGCATGGACTCTTAAGTATAATTTTCTCTCTGTTTTATTGTTTATTAATTTTCTATGTATTGAAAGTTTATCTTATTTAGTGTATTGTTTAAATATATCGCTAAATACATCCGGTATTGAATTTAGACTATGGTAGGGTAAAATATGCCTTTATTTTTTTATTATTATTATTATTATTATTATTATCTATTGATATTATTTTAATCCCAATGCTATCATGAAATGAATGACTGGTCTGTGTAAAAGTGTAAAAGGTTTATCTAAGAGGTTCATAGATATATAATTTTTAGCTTACAATTAAATATTGATATTTTAATGCTTTATTTTTTATTCATGTATTTTTAAGAGTTTAATATTGCTATGTCCTAGATGTTGAGATTTAAAATAATTATATGTTGAAAAAATAATGATGCACATTTCTTATTTCATAATATTTAAGACTTAGATAATATTTTTTTATTATTCAGTTGTATTAGACTATCAACACATTACCAGTTCATACATCAATAATATAGTATTTAATGAGAGTTCAAACTCTGTTCTCTTAAGATTAAGTAAGGTTGTGAATGACTCTTGTTTAATCAATGTATGCTAAGTTCTCACTGCTTTGAGGGTTGAGATTGAGCATAGCTCTCTCACAGTTATAAGTGTTAAGAATTTTTAATATACTTGGAGATCAAGGGTGTATCCCCAGCTCCATTATTAATGTACTCCATAAGAGGTTTTTTCTAGGTTATAGTAGTAATTATTCATGCATGCCCATATTTATATGTGTAGTGACTAGGTCCTAACATAGCCTATAACCCTCAGATAGTAGGTGTACCCTAGGTTTATAATATGTTGTTTTGTGGATTCATTTTCTTTACAGATATTTTGTAACCATATCTTTGTGTGGAACTTTGTTGAATTTAGTGATGGGTCATTGTGTAGTTCTTTTGAAATGTATTATTTACTTCAAAGCACTTTTGATTTAAAAATGTAACTTGAGAATTGATGTATAATGTTTAGTTGAGCCTTGCTCATAATCACTGATAGAACCGATAATCATTCAGAATTTAAATTTAATGTTGACGGCTTAGATAAGCAATGTGCATCATATCCAGACCCACAATCGAAGCAAGTCACCGCTGGATTGGTAAGACTCATGTTGGGGACATAGAAAGCATTAAGTATATGTATAATTTATATGAGTAACTAAAGGTTTCAAACATAAATCTAAGTATAACATTTAATTTACCAAGTCAGTAGCATCAAGGGGTATATTTATTTTAATTAGTAAAATTAATAAGTTATTTTCTCAGTTATGAGTTGAAGTGTTGTAATAAATATTTGTTGGAGCTTGCATCCCAAGAAAGTGTTTTCCAACCAGCAAAATATAACTGGCTGAGATTTTATTATTATTATTATTATTTATTTTATTCCAGTTACTTAAATACATGCATAGTTGTAATAAGAGAGACATGTTTTGTAGATATGTTAAGCACAAAGGAGGGATCATTTTCCATAGTGGCTATGAATCCAATGTAAATATTTTGTTTTATTATCTGGATAGCTATGATGCTTTGCTCAATTAAAATTTTGTAGTTATAATCTAATTCATTGATAAATGTAATATGCATTAATTAAATTTTGGTGTGGTGTATATGAAATTTTAAATAAATATTTCCATGTTTATTCCAATACAGATACATTGCAAAAGTGTAATTATTAAATTGATATTTTTCTCTTGAGATTTGAGTATTGCTTTAAAGAAACGTTCATTTCTCGCTTGCAAATTATTATGTTTAAGTTGCAAATCTATGGAAGATTTAATTTTAAGATTAATTACTATTTTAAAATATGCAGAATATTTTATTTTAATTAATTGTTTAGTAATTTATAAGGTTTATTATTATTATAATTACTATGGTTTGATGAAAAGTAGATATTGGCTCAGAGATCAAGTATATGTCTACTTGAATTATAATTGCTGGGATAACAGTCATTGGTCGACAATAAACTTAAATCACCAGTAGAAGCTTTGCATTCTTGATTTGAACCCTGAGACTAATTTTTCAGCTAGGAAATCAGAGCTCATGAATTTATTATTTCAGAATTAATGTGATATTACAAGATTGATTAAATTGATAAGACTGTTTATTCCATGCATCTCTGATCATAAGATACAACAGTGTGGAGAAGTGGAGATAGCAAAGTTTGGTGATAGAGGAGAGGGTACAAAAAAGCTGACACCAGAAATCAATTAATTGTAGCTTTATTGTTAACGTTATGTGAGGGAATACCGAGGTTGTTAATGTGTGATAGGTGTAAGTCGAGGTTTCTCCTCCTCCCTTAGCTTGTTGGTAATTATTTATAATTTTTATTAGTCATATAATTCTCGGTGTTCTCCGCATGAATTGCCAAATCAGTTATACAACCCTAAGCATAAGTGATAGGGAATTGGTATTTTATTTGCTAGACGTCAGATTTAATACAGTTGTGTTTGATTTGTGTGACTTATTTACAAGTATATGATAGCCAAGTTAGTTCATGTCCTTTTGTGAGTTACAATTTGGCTGGCTTGATTTAAGAAGCCATTTAATTCGAGGAGATAATTAAATCCTGATATTTATAAGTTAAAATTATTTTAGAATTTAATAAATTGCTTACTTTGTAAACTCGATTTGTAAATGTGTGACAATATCGAATTGATATAGTAGCTGTCCCGTTGAAATTGCAATTTGGTGCCCTGGTATATATGCTATGTATGTTTATTCTCTCCCTCTGTTTCTCCACCAGAAGGTTATAACATATATGTTGTAAAAATAAAACATTTTCAATATAAGATAATAATAATCTCTTATCATAGTACTCTACCACATAGTTTTCTGTATCACTCTATCAACAGGCCCCATCTTTATCTCATTGGAATATAACTGCACTATTGTCAAAAGGCACATTAGCATCAGTGAATTGTGATTTGATCAATAAATAACTGAAGAAAAATCAGAATTGCATGTCCTAGATCAATAGTCTTCAATCCTTGGTCCACGGACCGGTACTAGGCTGCAGAAGTTTTCTGACGGTCTGTGATAGACTGGCAGGAATGTTTGTAATAACAAAATAATAAGAGTTTAAACTTTTAATTAATATAAACAATTCTTATTTATTTTTTCATCTCATTTTTACCCAATTAAAAAAAAAGAAACAGAACGAAAACAAAATCTAATCAATCATATATAAATTAATTTGTTTTTCTAGTTATCACAAATGTTTATGGGGGGGGGGGGTAGAATTAAATTTTTTATTATTTTTCTAAAAAAATTCAAAATTTAAAAAGTTTTTTTATTATACAAACTCCATATATATAACTTCATCTTGTATATTTAACATTAAATACAGATATTATATTTATCATAATCATTGTAATGTAATTTACACTAGCTGTGATATTTCCCAACATTCAGGTGAATAACATTTTATTCTTGCATGTTTTAACAATGAAATAATAAACGCAGCAATGCAGGCACATTAATGAGAACGATTGTTATTATACTGTTTTCTGTAACAGTATGACTGTGCAACTTGAGAGTATTCAACATGTGAAGGTAAGCAACACCATTACTATACACAGTACTTAATGTTTTGTTTGGGTCAGTTAGAACAATTATGCTCATCTAAGGCTAAGCAGTTTACATCTTTAAGAAAATTTATCTATAGACTTCTGTGGGTCCACGAAACCTTATCCTTATTTTTGCCGGTCCACAGGTGTGAAAAGGTTGAAGAGCAGTGTCCTAGATTGTTATTAGAAAACAATTTTTATGATAAAATCCTAACACGAGTTGAAATTGGAAGTCACAACAACCCTAATAATCTGCTGGAAAAAGATTCAAAGTGATTAATTAATACAAAATTTAGTGAGATGGATTTTTTTTTTTTAATAAAAGATATTCAACAGTATGTGCACTAAATCTTCTGTCAAAACAAATATATATATAATCCTTATTTTCTTATGATATCATGACAGAAAAATCAAAATTTATGGAAATCCAAACAAGAATGCTATTTGATTTTATTACAATTTTTCTATGCAATACAGAAATAATATATTAATAACTAAAAAACAAGCTGAAAATTGGATGGTTAAAATACAAATTAATGTGCTTATACAAGAAATATATATACAACCCATATTAATTTTAAACAGCAAACATGACTAACATCTTTTAAATAGTTTATAGTACTTCTCAACTAAAATGACAGCTGGTGATAATTGTTTTTTCTTTCTAGTTTTATTCTCCATTTATAAATATATAAATAGCTTTTTACCAACTGATAATATGATAGCTAATTAAATCTTTTTGATTTTAAGTAACTAAATTTTATATCACAGACATTATAAATGCTTTATTATATATATTTCATATCAACAGATTTTGATTACAAAGTATTTTTTCCCAAAACATTTTCTCTTAAGTTTTCTAATTCACTTACAGTAGAATCATTTTCAGCATCAATTTTTAAAATGGAGACTGACTTGATTTTGTATCAGCTTATTCTAACATACTTGTTATATACTTCAGAGATAATTTTAAAAAATTCTTTATTATTTTCTTTTTATTTAAAATCCAACGCATCTTCCCTTACATGCAAGTGCATATTAACTTTGAATATGGCAGGCTATCCAAGTACTCAAAAAAAATATTATAATTTAAATTCCTCAATTTTATTTTCATTACTAAAAATATTTTTGAAATTATTAAATTTATTTCAAAACTAATTGATTTTTCAAAACATGTAATTTGATACGGGAAAAGTTAAAACAAATTTCAAAGAACACCTGACTTGCTTGATTAATAGTCTAAAATGTTTCATTATTTTCTATATAGTTCAGATCTGCAATTAAACTTTCAGTTTGCTGAATGAACACAAAATCTTATTATGACAAGCACCCAACATTAATTGATAATTATGTATAAAAATAACTTAGATAATAACAATGTAATATAACATTATGTTAAATTGTATTTATTGTGTTTTTTTAACAATCAAACCATTTTTATTTTCTAAATATTTATTACATAATAGCTATTAAAAGTTTAAAATACATGGAAAATTAAATATAAAGACCTATATTTAATTGGATTAAAAGTGAAAGTCAGAATCTATATTTGAAGAAGATTCACTAATATTCATTCTGATATATACATATAAATTTATAACCACAAAAGTTAGTAAATCAATCTATCATGTCATGCCTCAGTTTAAATCCATATCAAGTAAATTCTTTATATTTTTATTTATTTATTATTATAAGCAAACTTCAAATTTTCTTTTCAGATAGTTGACCTATAATCAACCCAACAACTTATTCAATTATTGAGATTCACAGCTGAAGGTTAAATAAAAATAAATAGATAAAACTTCAAACTATCATCATTAGCAATTAACAAATCAGAGGTGTAATCATTGTTTGTTTTTGTTTTTTGGACTATTCCTCTCTGGAGAGTGGTGAAGACAGATGCAGCAACAATGATAATCAGTTACAAACAAACAAATGGACTTAAATATCATAGGTAATTGTAATTTATCAATACTTGCTATTTTTTTTTTTTTTTATTTTTTGATCAACATCATTAATTGCCAAAAAGTAGATCTACATACCAACCAGACTACTTTCTCCAAGCTGTTCCATTCATTGCTCTACTATTTAAATATTTATAATTACTTCCTTTTTATATCCTCTCTCAACTTCCTTCTACTCCTAATTTTTTTTTTTTACCATAACAATTTTTCCCAACATATTTTGTGAACCCTTACCTCCAAGTAGACAAATTTCCTTTCTTTTTATTTCATCATTTGGTACTTTAAATAACATTAAAATGTCACTAATATGTATATATATCTTCTGAAAGTATAAACAATTTACTTTTTTAAAAAAATGTTAAAATCAATATGAGTTAAAAATAAAAAATTTAATTATGAAAATATTAATTAATAATGAACATACAACCTTTAAAATTAAAAATAAAAAAGTTTTTTTTTCCTTTCAAAAAAAAAAAAAAAATTCAAACAATAAAAAGTCTGATATATATACTCATTTTTTATTCCAGAATATAAGACCTATATGCAAGGATTTGCCATAATGATCATCATCAATTTGTAGCACTATTTTGATTTACAATCAATTATTCACTGCAACAATCTTTTAAAAAAATTACAAAACTTTTTATTCAATCATCAGCTATATTTTTAAAATGGCAATCATTTTATAAGATTGATGATGTCATAAGATAGTGATTTCATTAAAGCTACATCATCTGGGGACAAAATAGTTACATTCAGACTACAAAGTACAGTACAATAGAGTATATTCATTATTGGTTTACAATATTACATTTTGATTACAGAATTAAAATATGATTAAAATATCTACCTAACTTTCAACCAATATCCTTACAAGATAATCAATATTTTCATTTATGAAATATTTGAAGTAAAGATTTTCTTTGTTAATAACTACAAAGGTAAAAAATTCAAATTTCAATCAATGTATTACATAATAAAAAACATACTTTGATCACATATAATAACAAAGTGCATTAGTAATAAATTTTTAAATGTGTACATTAGTTACAATAAATTTGGTCAATCAATTTTGAATTAAAATTCTTATGAATTCTAATTTTGCTTGCAGCAAAAAATATGGTCACCATAATTATAAATTGTTTATTGTAAAAAAAGAGAGAAATGATTTTATGCATTATGTAGTTAATTATCAGCTTAATATGATCAAATGTTACTAAACAAATTTAAAATATCATTTATTTTCTCAATTTTAAATCAATAATCTTGTAAATTGTTTCTAACATATTTGTGATAATAATTGCTTTTATTGCAAATGTAAAAAAATACATTACTGACTTTATAAAAAATACAAATTTTATTCAGTACAAAACTAAAATAAAATTTTTGATTTAAAATGTAAATATTAGCTCAACTATATTCACTCAATCAATTTTCAATTAAAATGCTTATAAATGCTAATTTTGTTTTCAGCAAAAAAATATGATCATTGTGATTGTAAATTTTTTTGAGAAAAAAATATTTGTGCATTGTGCAGTTAATAATCAAAGGTTACTAAATATAAAATGCATGTTAGTGAGAGAGGTTACTAAATATAAGTTTAAAATACCATATATACTTACTCAATTTTAAATAAATCATCTCTTAATTTGTTTTGGACATACTCAAGACAGTGAAAGCTTTCATAACATAAAAAAATACAGTATCAGCAAAAAAAAAGATTTAATTATTTACATTATTAAAACTTCAGCAATCAACTTTCCATTATATTTCTTTATAAAAAAAACTTTGATAAAAGAACATAAAGTATACCAAAAATAAATTTTAAAATGTACATTGTTTTTTTTTCTTCCTATATGCTTTATTTTAATGAATCATGCATGATTCAGGGAATTTCTCACGTTACATAAGAAGTAAAATGGCAGACTGTCAATCAAGAAATTATTTTTTTAATTATAACTACTGAAATATTTTTATGCAGTATATTTATCCATGATTAGTACTTTTATCATTAATATTTTTACTAAAATTTTAATTATTAATTACCACTTTTTTCAATTTCAAATTAAATTTTTTGAATCAAGTTTTTGTACAATATGAATTTAAAATAACAAATTAATTTATTACCTATCGCAACTCATTATAATTGTGTGTTTTATATATGACATTTTTGATTTACAAGGTATTTTTTGGAGAACAAATAGAATTTACTGTCAGAGGTACGAATATACCTACTTACATATTAACTTTAATTGTTTAAATTATAATTTAAAAACTGCTATTTTAGAGAGTTATAGTCTGAAAAATGTATACAAGAGATTTTTAAAAAAATCAAAATTCAATGATAACATGTGTAACGTTTATAATATAACTCTAAAATTACTAGAATTTGTAATAAAAAAAATGACATACAACGTAAAACTGCTACTAAATATGATTAAGCCTTCAAGCAATGTATATATTGTAACATGATAAAAAAAATGATGCTGGGGAGATGATCAATTTAATCTGAACAAAACGTAGCCCAATCATTGGTCGTCATTTTGAAATGGATTATTGATTATAATATGGGATAATAATATAATACACTTTATTATGTTTAAGAATTAAAATGTGGAGTGCCACTTTATAACAGCCCTAAAGTTGATTTGGCATTTTGAACAATGGCCACTTGTACATGATCATCATTGGCTAGCCCTAAATTTGTCGCACATTAATAATAGATTTTGTCTCACAACCTCTCTACATTTGTTCAATCAACACTTGTCATAAAGAGATGCCCTAAAGATTTATATTCTTTGTTATAGGGCAAAATAAAACATGCTTTAACAAATAGTTACAACCTATGTAAAATTATCTAACTCAGTTATCAACCACACTAGGCAATAATATTTACCCATACATAATTATTTACATTGTCCACTACACTATCATAAAATAGTAATAATAATCCCTATCAAAATATAACTTATCCAGATAGTATTTAAAACAAAATACAACAAACTAGATCATCGCTCCAGACATCACCAAATCTATTCACAATTTCAAAGTAAACTGCAATAAGCAGTGAAATCACACATCATTGCCCTAAACAATGATGTATGCTGGAAATATCTATTTAATCGATAAATGAATGAAACTCAAGTCAAATCAATAACTAACTAAATTATCCGACATACTTTATGGATTTAATATTATAGTAATTCAAATTTATTTTAATATTTACTAACCTGTTTGCTGTACAAACAGTTAAATGTATTTGGAATATTTAAATAAAGTTAAAATTTCTAAAGACATTCAATACACATATTAGATGATGGAAATAGTCCAATATAAAAATGCAACTAGAACACCATTATCACAAACCTTCAGAAAAACATTAATGACATTCTGTTTTATTTAAATAAATTAGTTTCTAAATAACTATAATTACATTTTGAAAATGTTTTAAAAACCTACTCGCTATTTATAATGCTTAAATAGAATAACTTTTATTCAATTTTATATCTATTTTAGTAAAATGTTAAATATAATATAAACATTTCACTCATACCTACAGTAGATCAATATGCAATTATAGCTACAGTTATATTCTAAAATAAAATAATATACAAGAATTTATTATCAATAAATTCCATTAGATAACTTCAGGTTTTTTACAGTACCTAATCAGATTATATAACATTTTCTGACTTACAATCATTGAGATTATTCATCTACTCAAACCTTCTATCAATTGAATATAAAATGAACTTTGTAACAATTAAGCTATATATGACAATAATAGGCAGTTATTCAAACCAAAGATAATATTCGGTTATGCTAGTTAATAAAATTTATGATCTCCACTCCAAAGAATTTTAAAAGTAATTAAGATAAACCATTCTGACTAATGACAGAATGCAATCGATTAAGATTTATGTACCTGGACAAGATAAGCAAATAAAGAATCAACTCTGAGCTAATGAAATGATTTCTATTAGTAATATTGATTTAACCTTTGGAATGCATCTCACGAATTATTTCATGTTTTGACCAATTCGCCCCCTGATGAATTTTTTCTTAAGTATTATACGTTAAAATGCATGTAAAATGGTATATTTTATTATATGAAATTTTTGCTAAAAAATTTGCACTAGAAAGCGGGAAAGTCAAAATTCCCACTCTTACAACAGATATAGCCCTGCCCTGACATATTCAGCTATTGTCTGTTGCCGAGGCTGTAAAAAGTTTGGCATTTTACATTGTTTAAAGAAAATAGTTCCAATGACCAAAAACGTGTTTATTTGCGAATTTATTACTGTTTTAGATTTTTTTTTACAATAATTTACACTATATTTATTAGATATCAAGAAATATAAATTACAATAACTTATTTTGACTTTATTTTCAAAAATATAATGTTATATTAGCAGCTAACATGAATATGGCCTGATTAACAGCTTAGTTTCTATGTAAGCAATCTACTATTACTTATGAGTATGAAAATATCTCAGTTTTGCAATAAATATTCAAATATTTTAAACTTTTAAAGCATAATTCATTAGATATGAGACATAAATAAATATTCATTTGGATGTTTAAAAATAATAAAAATTAAGAAATATTTTGATTTTATAAACTGAAAATAATCTTTCTAGAAACGATGATGTCTAAACCCTTTGTTTTGTTTACAATCTCATTTTTTTTAATATTTACAGAAACAAAATGTGAACATTTAAAATTTATTTCAGTAGTAAACAAAAATATCTATCAAATAAAATAAAATTTATTATTTTCTGATCAGTAATAATCATTTAATCACATATTTTACATTGACTTGTGAGACAAAGAAAAACGTCAAAAAATGCTGAAATGTGAGCATCTTAGGTTTCATGTCAGAAGGGTTAAATAAATAAACAAATATTTAAGTCCAGTAAGAAATATAAAATTTATATGTAATCAGATTTTTAAAAAAATGATGTATGAAAATATACATATATAATTCTATTTCACTTACCAAAACAGATTTATTTGATCTTGCACCAAATTTTAAGCACCAAAATTATCTTGCGCATTCAAAAGAAAGAATTAAACAGATTCATAGGATTGTAAATCAACTCTAAATTTATTGGTTTATAATAAAAATTTATAACAGTAATAATAAAATATAACATCAATCAATGTTTGCAAGAGACTAAAATAAATAAAAATAATAAAATCTATGTGTGTGGAACTAAAAAAAAAAACATGCTGCAAGACAATATTACGATCTATAAAAACGGAGAGATTTTTTAAAAATCTTCCTGAGATTTTAAATATGATAGACAATGGGGGGGGGGGGGTGATCAAATAAAAATTGATTTCTATTTTTTTATTAATGTAATCTCTAGATAATTAAACAAAAAATATTATATTTAAACCCTTTTCTATCTGATATTCTCAAGTTAAATTTTGAACATACAAAAAATTAAATATTTGAAAACATCAGGTCATATTAGCTTATATCATCAGATAAGAGCCTAAATAATAAGAACTAAATAAATCTCTCCAACCCTTTTCTAGCGTGAATTCTATCATACCCATATATACTATTTACCTATGTTTTTACAGTAAAATGTAAATACTCCCTTTCCTTTAACAATATATATATATACATATATGCATAGAAATTATACCATATAAGAGAAAGTCTATTCATTTTCATCCACTATCAACTGATTCGTTATAGCTTCCACGTCTTTATTTCCAATCCTAAGGTGTAGAGATGATTTTGAGTAGAGAAGAGAAGCATGTGTGGTAACCAATGCAGATTCGAATTCAATTCCTTTCACGTTTAATTTCCAATGTTTTATTTTAAGTATATAAATATCCAGTTTTCAAAAACATCAGATACAAAATTTACATATCACTGGCTTTAATTTTCCTTTTCACTGACAATAATGTGCACAGAGAATTTCTTTAATGACACAATCCACTTATAATCAAACGAAAAATCAATACTAGCTTTTTTTTATTTTTATTTTATTTATGAAAGTGAAGTTGAAATTGCTTGTTATCACACAAAAGTTGAGTTAATTGATCCTGTAGAAGTCCGTGATCTGAAATACGATATCCAAAAAAAACATAATAGGGTGTATATCCATCACAAATAAATGAATGCAATTCTGGATTTTTTTTTAACCACGGAATATATTTATATAGTTGACTTGCAATATCCAATGCATTTTGATGAGTTTTTCTTTTTTCCAAATTTTTGCCATTTTACCATGGATTTTCATCAGCTAGCTGCCCAATTGAACAGACAGATAGTTAAGATTTTTATTCTTCGATAGTTTTATCAATTAACCCCTTAAACAATAACATTTAATACATTTTTAAAGACAAATCTAAAACGTATCCATTTTATGCAACAACAAAATGATAAGAACTAAATTACAGCCTTCATTTTATTTATAATATACTTTTGATGGTGTTATTGCTGTCATAACTGTTGGAAATCACTCAAATTTAACTTGATGATGAAGAATATGTACAAGAAAATTTTGCCTCCAATTAGTAAGTGAAATGGAGATTTAAAAAAAATTGTATACAGTAAAAATGAAATGCAAGTTCGATATGATTTTTCATTTTTAAACCAAAATAAAGAATTCATATGACAATTTTAATACATTTTAATGGATATAAATATTTTTGCATACATTTTTTAATAATATTTTTTTTTGTTTTAACTAATTTATGAACAAACATATATGAAAGATAAATCATTTAATTTTGTAATAGGTGTTGCTATGGTGATTGTAATAACAGAAATTGAAATGCGTGATACTTAATAATAATGTTGATTTTATTCAAGTAATCTTTTATGCTATACTTAATAATTTCCAAAATCTATTTATTTGTTTACCTGTTTATATTTTTTACTGAGATTGATGACAGCATATTTAGGATTTTGATATTAGAATTCGCAGTAAAGAACTATTATTTTAAAGCATTAGGTTGCCATGGTTATCTAGCTAACTTTGTATTTCAAGATCTCGAGTATCTATGGATCAAGTGAAAAGAAACTAAGATCAACAAACTTCTTTATTTTTTTTAATACTTTGATTTACAGTTAATCTGAATACTTACAATATATATATATGCTATAAAATATAAAATAAAGCAGTAAGATAAAATACATAGTTACTATATCAATTAGCCAATGCTTCCTATATGAATATAATGAGAATGAATCTACCAAATGCATCTTAACAGGTTTGGGCTTGTTATGCATATAAAAAAATAGTAGACTTTCTTAAATGGTAGTTTATGGCAAATTTTAATATTTTTTAATTCTACAGAAAAAGTAGATTCCATTTATGTTATAAAGATTATATTAGAAACTATCAAGAAGTATAGTTTTGATTATTTTCAATATCAGGATAGGATTGGTGATAGAATATAAGTGTATAATTAGATACGGTATTGAAGTTTTTCAGCCATTACAAAAATTGCACAAAGACATCATAACCAGCATAGCAAGAATCAAATAAACTTAAGAACTAGCATATGATAAAGAATGTTCATATTTATGTTTTCATGGACTGGTTTATATGCTCATAACAAAACTTTATCTTGCCCTCTTATTTTTCTTTGTTGTTCTCTGATGGCCAGAGAAGTTTACAAGTAGATGCCAATGATAATGAGATTCAACAAAAATATTTTTATGATAAACATCAAAATCTGAACATATAATGTGTAACATGTGTTACGTTATTTATATGTATAAAATCGCACAGATGGAAAAATATTAAATGAAAACTTTATTAAAAAAAGAAAAAAAGTATTTTAAAACTAAATTTTAAGAAAAAACTTAAAAGATTTAAAGATAAAAATATATCTTTAAGAATGTACAAAATTTAAATACAATTGTGTAAAAAAGGCTAAAAATGATTATTTTTAATTAGTCTTAAGTAAACTAGCCTTTGGGCATCTCAAAATTTATAATTAAAGGTCAGATAGGAGATAAAAACAATAAGAACAAAATAGCCAATAAAAAGAATCCCTCAGGGAACAGACCACAATGAAAGAATCATCATCATCATGACATCATGTCCAGTTAATTCACAATTATAATATAAAAAGGAAAGATTGGAAATAAATTATGATGTGTGCCATATGTGTTAAAATCCTGGAGAGTTGAAAAAGGGATTGAAAAGACGCACTTTCAATCCCTTCAGTTTTTCTAAAAGAAGAAATGAAATATCATTTTCCTATATTGCAGACCCCCAGGACATCAGAGTCTTGCAATAAAATCCTGCAAAGAACTATACCAGCTACAGTAAAGGACCTCGGGATAAATACCAACAGAACGGCAAACAGCATACCAGTCTCCCCAGAATGTCGTGGGAATTAGAAACAATACTGGATCCAAATTACAAGCAACTAGAAAGTATGGACTTTTCCTTTTTAAAACTGTAAGAACTCTGTAACTAATGAACTTTAACTATAAAACTTTTCCAGTATTTAAATATAAATATGAATTCCTATCTGACCAAACTAAATCATTTATTAATAATTATTTTTATCATATGTAGTTTTAAAATCATTTCCATTAATTTATTTTTTCCATTCTTTTAAGTGTTTATTAAGATATTTTTTTTTGTTAAGTTAAAACTTTTAAATCATGTTAAATTTAAGTTGGGTGGGGATGGCTGCATAGATTGTAAAGTTATTTGTTTTGCAGTTAAATTGGGTTAATGGGTTGGATATATCAGTGTAATTAGTAAATGTAGCATGAAGATCTGCTATGTGCAGGATCACATTATATGCCGCACTTAGGCAAAATAGTCCCATTTCTTACTGACCATCAGAAGCAACCGGTATTCCCTGCTCCTTGGATCACCCCTTTAGCCTATGGAATGGGATGGTAAATCGGCAAAAAGGACCGCAATCCCTTCCTATGGAGTTTTTTTTTAGTGTTCTTCTCGCCAGACAGACAAAATATTCCTGTACTGGATGAGAGACATTTCTTCAAGATAACAATGCTGTTCAGATGTATATTTCTGACAGTATGGTATTGTGCTGTCTTATTCATGCTGCATTAAATACATCGATATATCAGATAGATTGGCATTAGTTTGACTGCAAACTTTTGGCCTGGGGTTAAATAAAGGATATAGAATTTTTCTTTTTCGAGTGCAATCTATGTAGTCTATCCATACTCGACACTAATAAAATATTAATTAATTCATCTGTGCGAACTTAAGAAATAAAAAGGTAAATGTAAATCAAATTACAAAGTAAACATTATATTAAAAATAAATAATTCTGAATTTTAAATGTTTCTGTATATTGTTAATTTAGTAGTGGCTCATTCTTATTTTTTATTATCTTTTTTATAATAAAATATATATTATCTCTGCTGCTCCGCGAGCTAGTGACAGAGGCATTTCAGTCGTATTTATTTAAAAATTGGATCTTAACAGTTAGTATGCCTACTATATAAATTTTCCAGGTTCAAATGGCCTGGTGGCATCCTTATAAGGCAGATACGGTAAGACTCCAATACAGCCCAACCATTATAAATGGTAAAAAGTAGATTCCATTTATGTTATAAAGATTATCTTAGAAACAAGAAGTACAGTTTTTATTATTTCCAATAACATGATATGATTTGGGATAGAATACAGTAGGAGTATAATTAAATAAAGTATTTAAGTTTTTCAGCCATTATAAAAATTGCACCAAGACATTAAAACCAGCATAGCAAGAATCAAATAAACTTACGGACTAGCATATGATAAAAAATGTTCATATTTATGTTTTCATGGACTGGTTTATATGCTCATAACAAAACATTATCTTGCCCTCTTATTTTTCTTTGTCGCTCTCTCATGGCCATATGAGTTTGCAAGTAGATGCCAATGATAATAACATTCAACAAAAATATTTTTATAATAAATATCAAAATCTGAACTTATAATAATGGTAATGTCTAATATTGATTTTAAATACACCTTTCAAAATCTATAAAACATAGTTTATTTTTTATAAAATAAATGTTTCACTCTGGTTTTATTAAATAATTTTATTCCTTTAATACAACTTTTTATTCATATCATAAATTAATATTTTTATTTAAATTGGCACATTTATTTTTAAAATGCAAAATAAAAATTATACTGTAAAACAATTCCATATTTACTTCATTCAAAAAATCTAGCTGAAGAATACATGCCATCCTTAAGCTGTATTTCCAGATAATGATGATGTAAATAGTTTGACAATTATTAATTTATTACACATGTAGCTTAGAAAACAATTTTTTTTTAACAAAATATGTTCAATTGACTTGGTTCAAACATTTTTTAAAACAACTAGCAATATTAATTCAATAAGCAATTTTTTTCTGGAAAAAAGTACAACTATGGTCATTCTATACAAAAAAGAAGCCTTTTCAAATATTTAATCTCTAAGTTTATAATTTTTGTGTATTTCGTTGACATATCAATTTCTATTGATTCCAACATTTATATAAAACATTTCATAGCTATCTATGCAGTGCAGATTAAGCACCCCTACATAATTCTTATTCAGCCTTTCCTAAAACCACACTTCTTAAGATTTTACATAATATGCAGACAAAAAAAAAAAAGCATGCAATTATATTTGAATTAAAATAAATAAGATTGTTTATTTTCTTTTTGTGAAAATAGTAAACAATAATGTATTAATTAAACTGGGTGTAGTAGGATTTTTTACTTAAATAAATGATTTGAAATTAAATAACACTACCAACATTACTTGGAGGTTAGCCCAGGGTGAGATTTTGAAAAATTTTAATTACAACTTAGAAGCTTTAAAAATAATATTTAAATTTTATCCAGGCACTTTAACTAATAGCTGAATTTCTCATTCTACACAGTAATTATATTATCCCTTGGGAAACCATATATTTCATAGAATTATAAAATATAATAAGCATATATATATAATATTAAAATTTAGCTTTATTAATTTAAAATGATTATGAATTTCAAAAAAATGTTTAATGATTTGAATAATTTTATGAGTATAAATTGAGATAAAGCTTATAATATGATAAAACATTATATGATACATACCAAAACAAAATTTGACATAATTCTAATTTATGTTTAATATCAGCATTATAAAGTGTATACTAATTAAATTTCTCTATTCTATAGTCTTTTGTATAAAGTCATAAGTAATTAATGAACAGTAACTGGTGATTGTAATTTTATATTGGACTATTTCCATCATCTAATATGCTTATTGAATGTCTTTAGAAAATTTTAATTTTATTTAAATATTACAAACACATTCAAATGTTAGTGATAGCATATCAAACAGATTAGTATATGCATGATGTTTCGAGAGATATTATTCTCCCCTCTTCTTCAGGTATTGCTGGACTGACCAGTTGGCACAGTATTAGCATGGGATTTGAACCTGTTACCCTTAGATTCTTGAGTATTGAATTTTAAAGTAATGCTCTAACCAACTAACCATCCTGCCAAAGGCATCAGTCTGTAGAAATTTTGCATACTTATCTATTAGGTTGCTCCTGATTTCTCCACTTGGGAAAAGTTGATTAGTGTTTTCCATACATTATGTATAGTCACACTAGGTTGGCTTATGGAATTTTTTGCCATTGTCATGTGAGCAGCTTCTTTAAATTTTCTTCTTTGTACCTTTTCTTCCCTACACAATATTTTTGTATTTTGGCACATATATGGTCTGCTAACTTAGACACATCTGTTGTCTCTCATCTAATCATCAGTTTGTGTTCTTGCATGCACTTTTCAATGGGATGACAGGTCTTACCAATATATGTTTTCCAAATTCACATGGTATTTCAGAGATGTAGTTTTTCCTTTCAGCATTTTAGGCTTTGTAGCTGTTAGAAATCCTCATAGTGTGGTATGGCTCTGGAAAGTTGTTCTGATGTTATACTGATTGCAGATTTTCCTTAAATTGTCTGCTATTTTTGGAATGTATGGGTACACTACAGTACCAATAATTGCTTTTTCTCGTGATGGTTCTTGTTCTTGCCTATTTAACATTTTCTTAATAACAGTTGATAGATAACCATTTTTCATAAGAGTTTGGTCTATATAGATCTTTTTTTTTTTCCAAATCGCCGATTTCTGAATAAACTTATTTTGCTCTGTTTCATAGTGATAATATAATCCATGTTTTGTGTTTCTGGTGTGATTGGATGTATAGGCTATATATTTTCCTGTATGTGTAGGTTTCTGGTAAACTGTAGTTTTGATTTTGCCATGAGGGTGTATTGTCACAAGAACATGTTCTGATTCTATTCTGAATTTAATTGAATAGGATATGTTGTTGATGTGTTTCCAGAAACTTTGTAATAGTGCTTCACCAGGTGGCCATACAACAAATATATTATCTACATAGAGAAGTCAAACTTTAGGTGGATATGGAGTAGTTTTTATGGCTAAGGTTTCAAGTTCTTCCAAGTTGAGCTGGTATTTTTCTGCCAGCTCATATTCATACATATATACGCACATAAAAATATTATTAAAATCGCGTGCATACTATTTTATAACAAAACATATTTTTATACTCAAAATAAATAATAAAACTATTGAAATGGAATTTTAAAAGTTTAGAAATCAATTAAATCAAAAAAAAAAAAAAAGAGAGAGAGAAAACAAAACATAAGATATTGCAAGTTTTTTTATAAAAGTTTGTTTTTTGTTTTATTTCTAATTCTTAGAAATTCTACAGTGTAGAATTTTTCTGCAATTAGCTCTATTGTTGGAACTTTAATAGTGAAGGTATTTTTGTACTACCTATTATGCTCATCAATTTGGAACGTTTCCTCGTGATTATAATTAACATTGAAAAAAACTATAAATTACAGAATTTGTCTTTTGTTTAAAATGTATTGGAATTTTGCCGAAGTTAGTGACTGGTCTGTTGGTTTTGATTCAGCTTGGACTCTTCAACAATTTAAAACCTGCAAAGTAAAATTAAATAAAAAAGTGTAGAGAATATATTGAGTGGCTAGAGATACCAGAACTTTCCCCTTTTTGAGGAACCTCTCTTTCCATTACCACTTGGAACTGCCATTGGAAATGCCAACTTTGCATAGACATGTAGAGATAGCCAAGGAAATTGGATTGACCTGGAAATCTATGACAAACCATGACAAGCATAAGAATGAAATACTTCTCCCACAGGACAATCACTGATCGATCAGGGTAGCTATAAACTGTTACTGAGTGAACATTGATTTCATTTTGCGTAATACAAATATATATATACTATTAAGTGTCTTAAATGTTTCAATAATAGTACGGGATTATTGCTGGGAATTTTATTATGTTATATTAGTTAAAACAAAGGGGAGAGGGGGTTAAACTCATATATAAAAAGGGAGAGGGAGTTAAACTCATATATTCCTTAAATATGTTTTTTTATATGCATTTTATTATAATTCATATGCGAATCAGATTAAATTTTTCCTAATAATGTTAACTGCTCGATCTTGAAAGATCAATGGGGGAAGGAAGGATTTAGGCCAGTTGTATGTTCGACAATAAGCAACACTTGAACCTTATGTCGGAACATGGTGTAGGGAAAATGGATGCCTCGACAGCTGTAAGCAAACGAATTACACTTACGCTGTCCATTGAGATTAAAATAAATTGTTTAATGTTATAAAAAGGTCTGAATATTGCCATTCGGCATGCTCTTATTAGTAAGATGCCCTTGTGTTCACATCTACTTATTCAGGGTTTTCTGTCGTAAGTAAGATAAGTAATGGCGCATGTTTTCTCAAGAAAAGAATATTAGTCAAATAATTTGTACCGTATTAAAAAAAATGATAACATTTGCATTTAAATTTAAGCTTGTATTTTGTTCTTTACCAAAAAGATTTGAGTCAGTTTGGAATGCTATAGGAAAAGATTTTTTTTTTTTTTAAATTGAAAATGAATATAATAAAATCTATTAAATGTCTATTTGAATGTCCCTGTTTAATCTGGTTTAATAATTTCATTCAGTGTCCATGTGGTTGAAATAAATTTGTACAAGATTACATTTTAAAAATATATTTGGTGATTGTTGTTCATAAATAAATAAACGACCATGGCTGAGGAAACCTTCACAATCTGGTTCCAAGCTAGAAATGCTTGGTGGCACTCTCGAACAGTCACCGTTATTTGCATAATCTTTGAAAATTTATGGACCAAGTTAAAATGTCATGGCATAATGTAAATATTGCTAATCAGGGGAGACAATGGTGAGCCGATAGCCATTCCTTGATTTTGTTGGAAGAAATCTGTGTTATTTTGAAAGTAGGTTGTTTTTATGCAGAATGTTAATAGTTACATTATACTATCAATAGAAATAGCATCATGATAATAGTTTAAAAACTAGAACAGCTCTTCCAATTGATAGTATAATGGAACTATTAACATTCTGCATAAAAACAACCTACTTTCAATATAACAGAATTCTTCCAATAAAATCAAGTAATGATTATGGGTCACCATCATCTCCCTTGATTAGCAATATTTACATGGAAGAACTTGAAAACTTGGCCATAAAAACTACTCCATATTCACCTAAAATTTGGCTTTGCTATGTGGATGATATATTTATTGTATGGCCACATGGTGAAGCACTGATATAAACTTTCAGGAAACATATCAACAATATATCTCCTTCAATTAAACTCACAACAGAATCAGAACAAGGACAAAAATTGGCATTTTTAGATGTTCTTGTGACAAGATTCCCTCATGGAAAAATCAAAACTATAGTCTATACATTCAATCATACCAGAAACACAAAACATAAGAGATGGTGATCATGTGATGCTTAATGGTTAAACACAAAACATGGAATTATACTATCACTATGGAACAGAGCAAAAGAAGTTTGTTCAGAAACCAACGATTTGGTAAAAGAAAAGATATATAGAACAAACACTTGTGAAAAATGGTTATCCATCAGCTGTTATCAAGAAAACTTTAAATAGACAAAAAGAACCATCAAGAGAAAAGACAATTATTGGTACTGTAGTGTACTCGTACATTCCAAAAATAGAAGACGCATTTAAAAAAATCTGCAGTCAGTATAACATCAGAACAGCTTTCCAGAGCCATACCACACTGAACTTGAAATGCTGAAAAGAAAAAATTGCATCTATGAAATACCATGTGAATGTGAAAAAATATATATTGGTGAGACCAGTCATGCCATTGAAAAGCACTTGCAAGAACTCGAACTGGTGATTAGAAGAGAGAAAACTGTACCGATCAAAACATGTTTATCCATCTAACATGAGCTGGAACTCACAAAATGTACTTCAAACCCAGTCAAGCCCGAGATTTAGATCAGGGACCAGCCTGGATTCGAACCCATTCTCTAAGCCCCAGATCTAACACCTAATGAATAACTTAATAGTGATGGCACATGAGAATTAATTTTAATCCGGCCGACTAGCAAAGCTGAGCAAAACAATGAGACATCTATTAACTATGACTATATTAAAATATACATAAGCATGGCTGTAATATATGTGGAAGTGGAGGAAAAGGAATTCGAACTACTCAAATAAGTTAGACAATAAAAATATAGTTTAATATACTGAGAAATTATTATACATTTATAAATTAATTATATACATTAGTGTGTGCGTGAATGAGCAAGCAGTAGATGATTACATAGTGTCATTCATGCTATTATTTCTCATATGCTCTTTATTAGCTAAATAATATATTACAAATAAACACACATCTTTGTGGGTCTAATATTAAGATGCCAATCTATTATTAGAAAAAAAAAATTCACATAAAATTGTTATTAACGCTTTGGATTACGGTTCAGAAACATAGTGACTAACATATATTTTTCTAGGAGCATTCCGAAATTCATTATACATATGATATAAACTATTTTCACGCCATTGAGGTCGTGAAAATAAACAAAATACATTTGAAAGATTATATTTAAATCTATGACAAAATATTTAATGAAAAATTATTTTAACAATAGTAAGACGAACGCTTTATTTTTCCCAAGGCATATACTCTTAAATAGATATATAAATTACGATGGTGAGATTGTATATGATTGAAATAAATTTAATCAATAAAACTAGAAGTAGTTGGCATATATATATATATATTTTAAGCAGAGCACAATTTTAATATTAGAGCATTAAAACTAGGTCATGAAGCAAAAGAAATAATACGAAGAAGTTTGCGGTGCTGACATAATAGCCTAAAAATAACTAAGAGGAAAAGGTCATGCTTCCGGATGAAAAACGAAATCTCACACCCCCTTCTTGGGTAGTGCTTAGAGAAAAGTGGATAGGCATGGCGTGGCCCAGACTTTTGCTGGTATAACCGACGTGAGAGGCCTTTTATCTACGAAGTGAATATGCATAGCGTGTGCCAAACTTACAGGATCACCGCCAGAGGCATTTTATAAGAAATAAATATGATTCCGGATAGCTCAACTATCTATGGAATGAGATATGAGAAGAAATCTATGGGTTCGAACTTGTCGCAACCCCCAGATTAAGACTAGAAGCACGTAATATATATATATGAAGATAGGCTAAATGTTAGTAATGCAGAATGAATGAATGTCCCTAACGACATTGAATAAGATTTACTGCTTTTAAAAATAAATGACCCTTGTTTGAGTACTATAATTTAGACAAATAATACGCTATGCAGTTATAATATATATAGAGAGATTTACATTTCATTTACTTAAAATATACTTGAAGATTTTATATAGCAAAAGAAACATTAAGATTTAGATTTCAAATTAATAAAATATACGTTAAGATTTGATTTAGTAAAAGAAACATTAAGATTTTCCCCCATCCCTTTTCTGCTATTTAAAATAAATCAATCCCACCTTCGATGATTTTTACAATAACTGGAATATTTAAATACAAGGTTGAAATTTTAAGAGTATGGAAAAAAGAAAATGACTAGCAGTTATATATATAAAACAATTAATGGGTCACCTTTTTTAGAATTAAATAAATAATATTTTATAAGATTTCAAAGCGTTAATTAGCTTAAGTTCTGGATTTACCCAGGGTAGAAAATCCAGAGTTAAACAAATCAATTTTATATTAAAAATACCTAAAATGTTGATTCATAAAACAATCTGGCAAATGTATTAATTTATAAAGCAGTATATATATATATTTAAGGGGGACGTTAATAACCTTTTCATGAAGGTTTAGTTAAAAATGACAGAAAAGATTTTTTAGAAATTCAATTCATCAGATTGTTTGAGATTGGCATATTAAAATAAAAGCACACATAAAATCAAGTAATAAATAAATGACCGCACCAAAATTAAAGAAAGTTAGAGCATATGAGATAGAATTAAATTTAAAGAAATCATTTGAGAGCAATTTACATATTATATATAGAAATTAACTAAGAGCAAATTACATATTAACAAAAACAAAGTTAAATAATATATTAAAAGAAATCTTGATAGATGAGTTAGGTTAGATTTGGTTTGCGGTGATGGCTTGAAAAGTTACCTGGCAATTTTAAGAGTCCAATTTAAAATATTGCATGTGCACGGCAATTGAAATGCAAGTTCTCCTGTGGCAGAAAGCTTCTATTAGCACACTAAAGTTCTTAGTTCGGGCTTTTACTTCACACTTGGGCAGCAGGATGGTATGGCGGCGGAAGATGATGACCCAAACAGGGCCGAGAAGTGATGGATTTACTGCTACATTATTTAAGTTTCAAGCGACGTATAATACATTTACAATCAGTTCTCTCAATAGTAGCTCTTCTAATCTGATTCAAAATACAGCCAGTTTATACTTTTTTCTTAGCGATTATTTTGGAAGATGCAACAGTAAGATAACATCCAAAAATAAATTCAAATCTATTTCCAGATTAGAAATAGATTTGACAACATGTTTTTAACAAAAGTATCTCTAATCTTAATCCCCTTTTAAGTAAAACTTTAATTAAAAATACCTACCCCAGATTAAAACAATAGTGCTTCCAACCCTTAATTATTTTTAGACAATTACTGCAGTCATCTTCCATATTGGATTCTATAAAAATATACAGTTTAATAGAAAAAGTACTTTAAAAAGAAAAAGTTTAAAAAATGACGTATAATAAAATATTTAAAATCAATATTGTTAGTAAGTTTTTGCTCCTATATATATTTGAATCGCACCTATAATACTTTAATAAAAAAAGAACTAATAATTAATAATAGAATTAATAATCATAAAATTAATAATAAAATGTTATTGAAAGTTAAAATTGATAAATTTAGGCGCGCATTTCAAATATATACATACAAATATATATACACGACAAAAGGAGCGGGATGGAAGATAGGGATTTAAACATAGGTTAGTAGGTGGAAACATGAAGCACAATCTTAAGCTAAGATTGACTGCTTCAATACATAATGTATGGAAACCATTAATCAACTTTGCTCTTAGGAAAAAGTGGAGAAATCAGGAGTGACCTAATAGATAAGTATAGGAAATTTCTACAGACTGTTGCCTTTAACGGGATGCCTCAGTTGGTTAGAGCATTACCTTAACATTCAATACTCAAGAATCTAAGGGTCCAGGTTCAAATCCCATGCTAGTACTGTCACTAGTCAGGCCAACACCTGAATAAGAGGGGGAGGATATCTCTCGAAAGTTGAATGTATTTGAAATATTTAAATAAAGTTAAATACGCATATTAGATGATTGAAATAGTCCAATATAAAAATACAACTAGAACACCATCATCACAAACATTCAGGAAAACAGTAAGTATTCAGTATGGACCCAATATTATATCAAAGTTTAGACATTATGAAAAATTATTTCTAAAGCTGACCAAAGTAGAAAAATCACTTAACTTTCTTATGTAAATGTACATCTGAAGGGATAAACCTGTTCACATTTCTATTAATCTGCTGATAACTTTGTAATCTTGGGATCTCATCAAAATAATGTGTGCATGGATCTTGTGCACGACTTTTTTGGCAAAAAAAAAAAAAAACATGTGCATGAATCTTGTACATATTTTGGCAAGATTTACAAAATTATGGGGGGGGGAGGCAGATGTTATACGAATGTGAAAAGGGCGCAGTAGGTCTAATACGTGCTCTGTGCTGCAGGACTAAAAATAACTAAAAGTAAAACATAATAATGTGATTTGCGATCTTAATAAAATGACGGCATTACACAAAAAAATTGTTAGTTTAAATATGCACTAAACAAACAGTAAATGATTTGGGTTTTTAAATAACAAAGACATTCAAATATGTATGACTTGGACATTAACTACTTTTAAGAATGACATTTGAAATAAATTTAAAAAAACGTGATTTGCGATGTTAATGAAATTACAGTAATACCCAAAAAAATTGTTAGTTTAAATACGCCCTAAACAAACAGTAAATGATTTTGAGTTTTAAATAATATTTATAAAAACACATTAACTATATGTACAACTTTCACACTAATAAAAAGAACTACATTCCTATTTTTAAAAAAAAGTGATTTGCGATCTCAATGAAATGATACCATTACACAATTTTTTTTTACTAAACAAACAATAAATGATTTTGGTTTTTAAATAATATTTGTAAAAACACATTAAGTATACTCATATGATTTTTACCATGTAATATATAACAGAAATTGTCACTTTGAAAAAAATAAAACATTTCACATGTTATATTACCGCAGAAAATAGAGATCTCTATTACAAATTTTCACTGTGAAAATGTAGCAAGTGATTGCAGAGTATGCTGGGATTTTCAACAGAAATGCTAATAAATGTACTTTTTTTATCATAAACAAATTAAACCAAAAAAGAAAAAGAAACAAAAACTGAAAATATGCAACTGTATATGAATCAGAATAGTTGTTGTCAAAAAGAAATCTGGACAACAATTGAAAATGTCTAAGTATTACAAAAAAAAAAAAAAAAATCGCGTTGATAAAAAAAAAAACATGTTTTGTCATGTATACTTGCAGAGATTATTTCCTTTCAATTTGACATCATCACGATATCACACATTTATTGTGGATATGAAAAGGCCTCCTATCTCCCCTGCATTGCAGCTCTAATACCAAAATACCAAATT
Organism: Epiperipatus broadwayi; assembly: GCA_028023455.1. NCBI lineage: Eukaryota > Metazoa > Onychophora > Udeonychophora > Euonychophora > Peripatidae > Epiperipatus > Epiperipatus broadwayi. The sequence continues at coordinate 12,296,887 of JAQFVV010006197.1, forward strand.
TTCTAGTTTAAATGTTTTAACATTTATTTAAAATTATAATTATTATTATTAAAAAAAGAAATAAACATAATAATAAATATTAAGATTTAAAAAAAGGGTAAAAAATTAAATCTTATCAAATGTATTCAGAATTTTGATTTTTTTTTCTTACCAATTGATCAAGATAGGTTTTAAATCCTTGAAATAATTTTGTACATAATAGTCAATAATCATATAAGGTCTAGTTCTTCATCTGATTGCTCTTCTTTTATCATTTGTTACAAGCAAAGGTTATGGCTGTACCAATAGAATATGTATTCATCAGGAATAAATATAAAAATTGGGCTGGAAACCACAGGCAGTATCTATGGAATGAGATATAAGAAGAAATCTATGGGTTCGAACTTGTCGCAACCCCCAGATTAAGACTAAAAGCACGTAATATATATATGAAGATAGGCTAAAGGTTAGTAATGCAGAATGAATGAATGTCCCTAACGACATTGAATAAGATTTACTACTTTTAAAAATAAATGACCCTTGTTTGAGTACTATAATTTAGACAAATAATATGCTATGCAGTTATAATATATATATATATAGAGATTTACATTTCATTTACTTAAAATATACTTGAAGATTTTATATAGCAAAAGAAACATTAAGATTTAGATTTCAAATTAATAAAGTATAAGTTAAGATTTGATTTAGTAAAAGAAACATTAAGATTTTCCCCAATCCCTTTTCTGCTATTTAAAATAAATCAATCCCACCTTCATGATTTTTATAATAACTGGAGTATTTAAATACGGTATTTTAAGAGTATAAAAAAAGAAAATAACTAGCAGTTATATATATATAAAACAATTAAGTCACCTTTTTTTAGAATTAAATAAATAATATTTTATAAGATTTCAAAGCGTTAATTAGCTTGAGTTCTGGATTTACCAGGGTAGAAAATCCAGAGTTAAACAAATCAATTTTATATTAAAAATGGACCTAAAATGTTGATTCATAAAACAATCTGGCGAACGTATTAATTTATAATGCAGTATATATGTATATTTAAAGGGGACGTTAGTAACCTTTTCATGAAGGTTTAGTTAAAAATGACAGAATAGATTTTTAGAAATTGAACTCGTCAGATTGTTTGAGATTGACATATTAAAATAAAAGCACACATAAAATCAAGTAATAAATAAATGACCGCACCAAAATTAAAGAAAGTTAAGAGCATATTAGAGAGAATTAAATTTAAAGAAATCATTTGAGAGCAATTTACATATTAGATATATAAATTAACTAAGAGCAAATTACATATTAACAAAAACGAAGTTAAATAATATATTAAAAGAAATCTTGATAGATGAGTTAGGTTAGATTTGGTTTGCGGTGACGGCTTGAAAAGTTACCTGGCAATTTTAAGAGTCTGATTTAAAATATTGTATGTGCACGGCAATTGAAATGCAAGTTCTCCTGTGGCAGCAAGCTTCTATTAGCACACTAAAGTTCTTAGTTCGGGCTTTTACTTCACACTTGGGCAGCAGGATGGTACGGCGGCGTAAGATGATGACCCAAACAGGGCCGAGAAGTGATGGATTTACTGCTACATTATTTAAGTTCAAACGACGTGTAATACGTTTACAATCAGTTCTCTCACTGGTAGCTCTTCTAATCTGATTCAAAATTCGGTCATTTTATACTTTTCCTTTTATCAGTTGTTTTTGAAGATGCAACAGTAAGATAACATCCAAAAATAAATTCAAATCTATTTCCAGATTAGAAATAGATTTGTCATGTTTTTAACAAAAGTATCTCTAATCTTAATCCCCTTTTAAGTAAAACTTTAATTAAAAATACCTACCCCAGAATAAAACAATAGTGCTTCCAACCCTTAATTATTTTTAGACAATTACTGCAGCATCTTCCATATTGGATTCTATAAAAATATACAGTTTAATAAAAAAGTACTTTAAAAAGAAAAAGTTTAAAAAATGACGTATAATAAAATATTTAAAATCAATATTGTTAGTAAATTTTTGCTCCTATATATATTTGAATCGCACCTATAATACTTTAATAAAAAAAGAACTAATAATTAATAATAGAATTAATAATCGTAAAATTAGTAATAAAATGTTATTGAAAGTTAAAATTGATAAATTTAGGCGCGCATTTCAAATATATACATAACATATATATACACAACAAAAGGAGCGGGATGGAAAATAGGGATTTAAACATAGATTAGTAAGTGGAAACATGAAGCACAATCTTAAGCTAAGATTGACTGCTTCAATACATAATGTATGGAAACCATTAATCAACTTTGCTCTTAGGAAAAAGTGGAGAAATCAGGAGTGACCTAATAGATAAGTATAGGAAATTTCTACAGACTGTTGCCTTTAACGGGATGCCTCAGTTGGTTAGAGCATTACCTTAACATTCAATACTCAAGAATCTAAGGGTCCAGGTTCAAATCCCATGCTAGTACTGTCACTAGTCAGGCCAACACCTGAATAAGAGGGGAGGATATCTCTCGAAAGTTGAATGTATTTGAAATATTTAAATAAAGTTAAATACGCATATTAGATGATTGAAATAGTCCAATATAAAAATACAACTAGAACACCATCATCACAAACATTCAGGAAAACAGTAAGTATTCAGTATGGACCCAATATTATATCAAAGTTTAGACATTATGAAAAATTATTTCTAAAGCTGACCAAAGTAGAAAAATCACTTAACTTTCTTATGTAAATGTACATCTGAAGGGATAAACCTGTTCACATTTCTATTAATCTGCTGATAACTTTGTAATCTTGGGATCTCATCAAAATAATGTGTGCATGGATTTTGTGCACGACTTTTTTGGCAAAAAAAAAAAAAAACATGTGCATGAATCTTGTACATATTTTGGCAAGATTTACAAAATTATGGGGGGGGGGAGGCAGATGTTATACGAATGTGAAAAGGGCCCAGTAGGTCTAATACGTGCTCTGTGCTGCAGGACTAAAAATAACTAAAAGTAAAACATAATAATGTGATTTGCGATCTTAATAAAATGACGGCATTACACAAAAAAATTGTTAGTTTAAATATGCACTAAACAAACAGTAAATGATTTGGGTTTTTAAATAACAAAGACATTCAAATATGTATGACTTGGACATTAACTACTTTTAAGAATGACATTTGAAATAAATTAAAAAAAACGTGATTTGCGATGTTAATGAAATTACAGTAATACCCAAAAAAATTGTTAGTTTAAATACGCCCTAAACAAACAGTAAATGATTTTGAGTTTTAAATAATATTTATAAAAACACATTAACTATATGTACAACTTTCACACTAATAAAAAGAACTACATTCCTATTTTTAAAAAAAAGTGATTTGCGATCTCATTGAAATGATACCATTACACAATTTTTTTTTACTAAACAAACAATAAATGATTTTGGTTTTTAAATAATATTTGTAAAAACACATTAAGTATACTCATATGATTTTTACCATGTAATATATAACAGAAATTGTCACTTTGAAAAATAAAACATTTCACATGTTATATTACCGCAGAAAATAGAGATCTCTATTACAAATTTTCACTGTGAAAATGTAGCAAGTGATTGCAGAGTATGCTGGGATTTTCAACAGAAATGCTAATAAATGTACTTTTTTTATCATAAACAAATTAAACCAAAAAAGAAAAAGAAACAAAAACTGAAAATATGCAACTGTATATGAATCAGAATAGTTGTTGTCAAAAAGAAATCTGGACAACAATTGAAAATGTCTAAGTATTACAAAAAAAAAAAAAATCGCGTTGATAAAAAAAAAACATGTTTTGTCATGTATACTTGCAGAGATTATTTCCTTTCAATTTGACATCATCACGATATCACACATTTATTGTGGATATGAAAAGGCCTCCTATCTCCCCTGCATTGCAGCTCTAATACCAAAATACCAAATTTTCTAGTTTAAATGTTTTAACATTTATTTAAAATTATAATTATTATTATTAAAAAAAGAAATAAACATAATAATAAATATTAAGATTTAAAAAAAGGGTAAAAAATTAAATCTTATCAAATGTATTCAGAATTTTGATTTTTTTTTCTTACCAATTGATCAAGATAGGTTTTAAATCCTTGAAATAATTTTGTACATAATAGTCAATAATCATATAAGGTCTAGTTCTTCATCTGATTGCTCTTCTTTTATCATTTGTTACAAGCAAAGGTTATGGCTGTACCAATAGAATATGTATTCATCAGGAATAAATATAAAAATTGGGCTGGAAACCACAGGCAGTATCTTGTTTTTCTTACAATAGTCGTGGCAGTGATAAATAACCCAATCTTTAATCTGGAAGAAGGCTAAATAGCTTCAAGTTTCCACTACTGTACTAATGATGGTTTTATTTTTCACAAAGAAATCTTTAACTGCAGTATGATTGAGAGTTTATGAAGCAGTGGCTTCTTGAATAGATGAAAGCTGCCATTCAGACTAGCTATTTTCTCTTGAATGCTTTTCTTAAACTGTTAAAACATAACAGTGTTGGTTCTTATCACTTAATTATTATTTAGCTGCTTTACCAATGAGATCTTTCAATTCCTGTTCTGAGTTCTTGTCTGCTTCCTTTGCCAGTTTCACTTGCCTTTTTTTAATACATGATATCCATAAAAAAAACATATAGTCTTTTAATTATTTTTAAATAGTTATATTTCTTCAATAATAGAATATTTTTTTGTTTTACAAAAAAAAAATATTTTTCTTACATTAATTTCCATTACAAAGAAACAGGAGATAAGAAATTAATTCTTTCTGAACTATCTAATAAGATAGATTATTTATTTTCTATCAGTAAAGTATATAAATTAGATTAACCTTAATGTCAAATAATTATTGCATTAATTTAAAAAATATTTCCCATTTAAAAGACAGAAAAGCAAAAAAAGACACAAAGTTAAAAAATATATATATGTAATTAATTAACCTGACTTTGATACTTTTATTTGTAACTTTTATACCATTACTGTTTTATATTTTTTGATGGAATACATAAATCCACCATCAAATTTTTTTTACAATAGCAGTTTTTAATATTTCTGCCTTTCTCTTAAAGTAGGTTTTTACAAACTCTTTTAAATGCATCAGAATCAATACTAAACCACTAGTTTAAAGCCTTACTACTCTTAACTATTATAAGAATGAAATTAATTCAATTACACCTGGGCTCGTTTTATGCAGTAGATAGGTTCCTCAGAAAATGCGCACCAAAAAAATCGCACAAAAATAAACGTAACTTACCTTGAAAAATGAGGGATAGGTTCTCATACTTTTCAGAAATTGGCATAAAAGCAAAGCAACAAGGAAAAATTAGTTTAAATTTCGCATTAAAAAAATACGGAAATAAAGTATGACTAATAAAAAATTTCAAATATATAAAAAAAATTAATATAAGACAAACTTTTTTTATTAACTACAGTATTTAATTTTACGTTTTTTATACATATTTTAATCATTACCGCTATTTTACAATATGCGTTCGTTTGTGAACTAGTAAGAAATCAGATTCATGACGTGATGTACAACTAGCGCCACTTCCAGTCTTGTGCTGTGTTAATGGTTTTTTGTTTCCATATTAAAAAATGAGATCGCAATCAAAACAAAAAGATTATACATTATCATTAGAAAGATTATTTTCAGTTTATAAAATCAATAAAATCTTCATTATTATTTATTTTAAAAATCTAAAAAAATATTTATTTCTGTTAATATCTAACAAAATACGTTTTAAAAGTTTAAAATTTTTGAATATTTATTGCGGTATTTTTATAAGTACATATAAATCTATTATTATTATTTACTCATTAGTATAAATAGGTTATTTACATAGAAGCTAAGATTCTAAATACAGCTTCAGGCCATATTCATGTAAGCTGCTAATATAACGTTATATTTTTGAAGAAAAAAAAGTATTTCAAGTCAAAATAAGTTATTAATAATTTTAATTTCTTGATATCTAATAAATATAGTGAAATATGAAGGATATTAAGAAGAAACATGAATCGCATAACTTCAAAATCGCATTAAAATAATCCGCATAAAACGAGACCCAGGTGTATTTCACTATGTTTTTTCTATTTCATTTCTGGCCACGAAGCTTGTATGGTCAGATTACATTATTCTAAATGTAGCCTGAATCATTACAATATTTTAAATTGAACTTATTTTAATACTATTTTAATAGCAGAACACAATGAAAGCTTGTACTTTTTAAAAAACTATAACAGTTGATGTGATTGTATAAAATAATCTATCAAGAATGTTTAAAAAAAAATCTCATATATATTTGATTTAAGAAATTTATTGCATAGTTATTGTCAAGCTTAGGACGTTTTTTTCAGGAAACATTCTATAGTTAACCTAGTTAAATCAATTGCCTAATAATATTTGGCTAATGAATATCTATATTATTATTAGAGGATAAAGGTAAGGTGTCTGAATTAGTCAGACGAGTGACAATGCTCCATTTTTTTTAATTAAATATTTCCTTTTTTTTAAAAAAAAAAAAAGGTATAATCCGTAAATATGAATCACTACCAGTCATTAACTCAGTTTTTAAAATAGCTATTTATTAATTCAAAGTGGTTTCTCACAAGTTCTAAATACAACATTATAATTGCCAAAGATCTACAGCAGTGGTCTTCAACCCTTGGTCCGCAGACCGGTGCTGGGCCACAGACGTTTTCTGCTGGGCCGAAGGAAAGTTTGTAATAACAAAATAATAAGAGTTTAAACTTTTAATTAATATAAACAATTATTTATTTTTTCATCTCATTTTTACCCAATTAAAAAAAAAAATAGAACAAAAACAAAATCTAATCAATCATACATAAATTAATTTGATTTTTTTTTTTAGTTATCACAGATGTTTACAGGGGATAGGGGGTAGAATTAAATTTTTTATTACTTTTCTAAAAAAATTCAAAATTAAAAAAAAAAGTTTTTTATTATACAAACTCCATATATATATAATTTCATCCTGCATATTTAACATTGTGTTTTGATCAGTTATAACAATTATGCTCATCTAAAGCTAACCAGTTTACATCTTTAAGAAAATTTATCTATAGACTTCTGCCGGTCCGCGAAACCTTATTCTTATTTTTGCCGGCCGTGAAACCTTATCCTTATTTTTACCGGCCTGCAGGTGTGAAAAGGTTGAAGACCACTGATCTATAGCATTAATAATTTACCTACATGACACTACTCTACACCCATCTATGTATGAGTGATTAATGAATACTAGATGATGGTATCAGTTTATTTCTCTAATCTAATAATCTGATCAACATCATCAGTTACTATTTTCCTGAAAGTTTGTGATGATGGTGTTTTACTTGTATTTTTATATTGGACTATTTCCATCATCTAATATGCGTATTGAATGTCTTTAGAAAAATTTACCTTTATTTAAATATTTCAAATACATTCAACTGTTAGTAATAGCACATCAAACAGGTTAGTATATGCACAATGTTTTGAGAGATATTATTTTTCCCTCTTCTTCTGGGATTGCTGGTCTGACTAGTGACAGTACTAGCTTGGGATTTGAACCTGGACCTTAGATTCTTGAGTATTGAACTTTAAGGTAACGCTCTAACCAATTGAGCCATCCTGCCAAAGGCAACAGTCTATAGGAATTTCATATACTTATCTATTAGGTTGCTCCCAATTTTTCCACTTTTTCCTAAGAGCAAAGTTAATTAGTGGTTTCCATACATTATGTATAGTCACACGAGGTTGGCTTATGGGATTTTTTGCTATTGTCATGTGAGCAGCTTTTTAAATTTCTCTTCTTTATATATTTTCTTCTCTACCCAATATTTTTGTATTTTCCCAATTGAACATATGTTCATTGGCACATACATGGTCTGCTACCTTAGACACATCTGTTTTCTCTCTTCTAATCATCAGTTTGTGTTCCTGCAAGCACTTTCAATGGGATTACTGGTCTCACCAATATAGGTTCTTTTACATTCACATGGTAATTCATAGATGCAGTTTTTTCTTTCCAGCATTTCAAGTTTAGGCTTTGGAAATGTTAGAATTTCTCACAGTGTGATATTGCTCTGGAAAGCTGTTCTGATGTTATACTGGTTGCAGATTTTTCTTAATTTGTCTGCTGTTTTTGAAATGTATGGGTACACTCCAGTACCAATAATTGTCTTTTCTCTTGATGGTTCTTTTTGTTGTCTATTTAACATTTTCTTAATAACAGCTGATGGATAACCATTTTTCAAAACAGTTTGTTCTATATAGATCTTTTTCCAAATCACAGGTTTCTGAACAAACTTCTTTTGCTCTTTTTCATAGTGATCATATAACTTCATGTTTTGTCTTTCTGGTTTGATTGGATGTATAGGCTAGGTATTTTCCTGTAAGTGTAGGTTTTTGGTAAACTGTAGTTTTGATTTTGCCATGAGGGAGTCTTGTCACAAGAACATTTAAAAATGCCAATTTTTGTTTTTGTTTTGATTCTATTGTGAATTTAATTGAAAGGGATATAATGTTGATGTATTTCCAGAAAGTTTGTAGCAGTGTTTCACCATGTAGGCATACAACAAATGTATCATCCACATAGTGAAGCCAAACTTTAGGTGGCTATGGAGTAGTTTTTATGACTAAGATTTCAAGTTCTTCCATGTAAATATTTATAATCAAGGAAGACAATAGTGAGCCAATAGTCATTCCTTGATTTTGTTGGAAAAATTCTGTGTTATATTGAAAGTAGGTTGTTTTTATGCAGAATGTTAATAGTTCCATTATACTATCAATAGGAAGAGCTGTTCTGGTTTGTAAATTATTATCACCATTTAATCTTTTCCTTACAATGGATAATGCTTCTTCACATGGTACATCTGTGAATAAACTTTCCACATCAAAGCTTACCAGTAAGTCAGTTTTTTCAATTTTCATATTCTTGATTAATTCTAGACAAAAAAAGACTGGGTCTTGAGGACTGGGTCTTGTATGCCAAACTTTGAGAAGAAAACTTGCCAAATTTTAGCAAGATGAATCTCTAGAACTAACAATGGGTCTTAATGAAGCACGATCTTTATAGATTTTAAGTAGACCATAAAGATGAGAAATATTGGCGAAATATGATATTTTACTTCTTTCTAAATCAGTGAAATACTTTGCGAAGCTTTCTGAGTAATGCTGGTAACTTTGATTCCGTGCTCGGTATTGGATTTTTTGCCATTTTTCTATATTGGCCTATTGTCATAGTCAGTTGTATTCATTACAACTGTTGCATTGCCTTTGTCAGCAGGGAGAATAATTATAGATTTATCTACTTTGAGAGATTTAATTGCTTTCCTCTCACCATAGGATATATTTGAGTTCAATTTTTGTTGCTTGTCAAGTATTCTTTTTATTCTCCAGCATAATTTCTGCTGCTTATTCTAAAGGCAATTTTTGAGTGACTTCCTCGGTGGCTGCCATTATATCTAAGAAAGGGTTAATACATGTTCCGTGTTGCAGCTCTAATACCAAACTACTGAAAATTCATACATTTGTTTTAACATTTATTTGAAATTACAATTATATAGAAAAAAGGTAACAGTTATATTTATCGAATTAATAATAATTATGTAAAAGTGTTCAAGGGATAAATACAGTTAAGTTTACACTGACTTTCTTCAGTATGAACACATCTCAGTTTTTTAGTATTTATTGGCATAAGAATAGGGTGCAATAAATATCTATTATTGTAAGTAATTTTTCTCAGTTTGCTTGTTTATATTATTTTCAAATCTAGTTGTCCACTGTCTCATGCTCATTCCAAACCAAGATCTAAATATTTTGCCACACACCCTAAGAAAACCATGTGTTTAGCCGAACAAATACTGAAAACTGATCTCAGTATGATGTTGCCAGAGGGGAGGCTACTTCAATGAATTTTTTAGCAATGAATGTGGCACTTAGAAACCTATAGCTTATATAAATGCTTTTGAGTTGCTAGAGCTTTCTGCTTTATCTTCTAAGTATTGTTTTGGTATAAGATAGTCAGGAAATATAACCAACTCGCAATTTGATCATCCTCATTAATGTCAATATGATATAATACTATCAAATAGAGTTTTATAAAATATGAATTGATGAGTATGAGGCATGTTTAAATGGAAATGATTGATCCCAGATCATTATCATCATCAAAGAAAGTTCAGTACAATATATATTTAATGAATAGCTTAAAGATATTTGTTGACAATATAAAACCTTAAATTCTCACACTGTTAGCTATTGATGTAATTAATCCTCAGGGATGTCTGAAATACGTATTTATTACAATTTTTATCTTCTCAATATTTTTATATTGTATAGTTCTTTTAAATTTTTTTACCAAAATCACTCTTTCCTTTATTTTGCTCTAATATCTTATAAATACAATTTATCCAAACCACTTGGAACTTTTTAGCAAAATCCTTTATTGTACATATATAGAAACAAAACGTAAGGTGTATGTATATATGTACAATAAAGGATTTTGCTAAAAAGTATTCAAAGTGTTTTGGATAAATTGTATAGTTCTTTTAAGTTACAGTGAATGAATATTTTGTTTCTGTGATGATTGGTGGATTAATTTTTACATTGATGAACATTGTCAATATTTGTGCATACTTTTAAATATATCAGGTGTTTTAATATAATCTGCTTAAAAGTTGAACACACTGTGTCACTTGATAAAGTAGAATTGCATATGCATTTGAAAGTTATAGAATATATTTTTGAAATGATAAAAAACTTTCTTATAATATTTTCAGCTGAATAAAATAAATATAAAATATAAATATAAAAAATGTTATTGCTTTCCACATATAAAAAGATGATGATGATGATAATAATGTTTCTTGATCTGGATAAGAAAAATGAATATCGAAGGAGAAGAGGCAAAAAAAAAATTAATAAAATGTCTTGATTCTAATTTATTTTGTATTAATGCCCTATGCAGTTCAGCATAGTATTAGAGTGTAAGACTCTGGAATGTGGAGTCCTAAGATTGATTCTGATGCTGGCACTTCTGATGCTCAAATTTCTTATGAACACTTAACTAATAATGCTATTGAAATATTTGTTAATTTATAAAATGTACATAGATTACTGGACAACAAAGTCTTGGAAATTTTGACTAAATCTAAATTCCTCAGATCAATTCTACTTCTAGCAATTCTGGCATTCAAACTTCTTATGTTCAGAACAATAAAATGATTATATAATTTTAATTTACTTTAATATATGATTAACTACTAAAATTGTCATATGACATTCATGCATCCACATTCATTTGATAAATTTGAAGATTTCATATATACTTTTACACAAAACTCATTATAAAGCAAGAAGATTGTATAAAAAGCAAGAGATTATAATGGTTTTCTATGGGAAAAAATTTAGCTCATTCTTAAGGATAAAAATTATACCATAAATATATTAACAAACAACTTAACTTAGTAATTAAAAAAAAAACACTAACATACAATATATGCTTGTGTAAACTGATTGTGTATATGCACTTAAAATAAATATGTATATAAGATAATGCAATTAAAATATATGTAAAAAGAAAAAAAAACACCTAGCTTAAAGTTGTTCTTTCTTATAATCCATCCATTCAGCACTCATCATCTAGTTATATGAATCATCAGTATTTCATTCTAAGGATGTCTTAAATCCTTTGATGATCTTAGCTTTTTAGAAGTACACCAGATGTTGATAACTAAGGATGATCTCTAGTAAAAAAGTTGACATTTCTTTGATTTTCTTTTTGTATAACATGTGTATTTTAAGGTCTCAATCATAGACATATGGCATTTTTAGATTCAATGGAGCATTCTAAATCAGATCAAATTCTTCAAAAACAATGTTCATGGCTTCTCTGCAGACTTGTTGATTTTCTTTTCACACTGTCTTCCTTTTCTACATCCAGTTGCATAATTCCTCATCATTAGTTAATTCCTTCATGTGTGATTGCCTCTTCAATGTTGTCATCATCAATAACTTATTGGCATCTTTATCCAAAGTGGGAACAAAATGCTGCATTCGTTGTTAAAGTTAAAGGTTGCAATAATTCTTTAATTTATAATTTGAAGAAGTGGTGGGTTGTTTGATGATATTAGTTAAAAATGTATGTAGTTGTAAACTTTTTAAAAAAAATAATTCAATATCATTAAAAAAAAATGTTTGGTTTCATTGTGCAAAAATACAAAAAAATGGACTAAGAAAAGGAGAATAAGCTTGCGGTTGACTGTTTTTTGTGTTCTTCCACAAAATTGTTACTTATTGTGCTGAAAAAAAAAAACATATTGAAGCTTTATTTTTTTTAAATTCATAGTCTTATATTATTTATGTGAAATTATTTACAATTAAAAAAGCAATAAAAAAAATATCTCATTAATTCCTCACAGTAGCTGGGTTTTTTTAATGAGCTATATTGTAACATAAGAAATATGGATCATTTAAATAAAAATGAAAAGCATGAAAGTCGATTTCTTTCTATTGCATCTTCATCATATAAAATTTATTAAATGCATAATGCATTAAATCATCTCCCTTTTCCTTTTTTTTTTTATTGAAAATACATTTGCAATAATAAGCAGTTTTGATTTAACTGAAATTTATGATATTAAGCAGTTTTGATTTGACTGAAATTTTACATTATTTTAAAATTGCTTGACAAAATATTTTAGCTATAAAATTGCTTGACAAAATATTTTAGCTAGTATATAACAGTACACAATTTAAAAATAATTATTAATAATATATGATCAAAAGTTATTTTTAGTTATAGACTGAGTGAAATTTGCATTTATATATATATTATAATTTCTTAAGTTTACCACAATGCTATTCTCTTGCATATGACTGAAGCAAATTACAAGATTATGATTTAAATACTAGCAAGTCAATATTTTTAAGATTTGGTCATTTTTCATCATACAAAATAGATTAATTGCATATTTCATAAAATAATTTCCTTCTCCACCTTTTCCTCTTTACTGAAAATACTTTAGATCAATGATAATAGCAGTTTGAATTTGATTAGAAATTTTTAATTCAAAATTACTGAATGAAACTTGTATTTCTTTTTTCAACACTGAATCTTTTTATGTTTTCGATAATGCCTCCTTTGGCTTGGATTTCTCTGAAACAGAAAACGATATTATGATTTAAATTTAAACAAATACTGTACAGTAAGTAACATTTTGCATCTATATTTAGTGACTTTGATTGCGTAATGTATAAAATCATTTTTTTTCCTCAAAATAACTTACAATTACAGTAACTAAATTTTACAATTACATCTGGGTCTCATTTTATGCAGATTATTTTAATGCGATTTTGAAGTTATGCGATTCATGTTTCTTCTTAATATCCTTCATATTTCACTATATTTATTAGATATCAAGAAATTTAAATTATTAATAACTTATTTTGACTTGAAATACTTTTTTTTTTCTTTCAAAAATAAATATTGGCAGCTTACATTAATAAGGCTATTAGCTGTATTTAGAATCTTAGCTTCTATGTAAATAACCTACTTATATTAATGAGTAAATAATAATAATAGATTTATACATGCTTATAAAAATATTGCAATAAATATTCAAAAATTTTAAACTTTTAAAATGTATTTTGTTAAATATAACAGAAAAAAATATTTTTTTAGATTTTTAAAATAAATAATAACAAAGATTTTATTGATTTTATAAACTGAAAATAATCTTTCGAATGATAATGTCTAATCTTTTTGTTTTGATTGCATCTCACTTTTTTAATATAGAAACAGCACAAGACTGGAAGTGGTGCTAGTTGTTCAACACATCATGAATCTGGTTTCTTACTAGTTCACAAACGAACTCATATTGTAAAGTAGCGGTAATGATTAAAATATGCATGAAAAAATGTAAAATTAAATACTGTAGTTAATAAAAAAAGTTTGTCTTATATTATTTTTTTTATATATTTGAAATTTTTTATTACTCATACTTTATTTCCGTATTTTTTTAATGCGAATTTTAAAGTAATTTTTCTTGTTGCTTTGCTTTTATGCCAGTTTCTGAAAATTACGGGAACCTAGCCACCATTTTTCAAGGTAAGTTACATTTATTTTTGTGCGCGTTTTCTGAGGAACCTATCTACTGCATAAAACGAGACCCGGGTGTACTATAAAATAATTTTTTTTTTTTTGCCCATAAGCAAAATACTATTAATAAGAATTTTTTAATCTATAAAAGTGATTGGATTTACAGTTTTTAAGCTAAAGTAAACATATATTTTACATTTGCTTGTTGTACGTCAGGCTTTTGATTACCTATTGTACTGAATGAAGCTTTTTTTTTTACTTTTGTAATCATTAAACATTGCTTTAAATATGTCATTAATGAATGTAATGACTGGCTTGCAAGGACATTGGATGAAAATTAAAGTACTATACATTAGTTTTACTTTAATTTTCCAATCAAAATATTGTATAATAATGTATACTGTACTATGTATACTGAATAAACTCTATATTGTACATTTTTAGCATGAATGTCATCTTTTTTTTTTCGGATGATATAAAGTCACTATCCTATGACATCATCAATCTCCATCTTCAAAATGGACCAAAGAAAATTGAAGTTTTTTTTTTCAGTCATTATAGTTAATAATCAGTTGTTAATCAAAGGGGGAGTTGGTCAATCATTGTATAAATGTTCTGTGCTAAGTGGAGTATAGATGTATATACCTTCCCCAGATAAGAATTGAATAGCTTATAAAGTCTGTCACTTTACCACTACACCTAGGTCTCGTTTTACACGATAGATAGGTTCCTCAAAAAACATGCGCAAACAAAATCGCGCAAAAATAGACATAATTTACATTGAAAAAGGGGGGGGTGCGGTCTGTGATTTTTCAAAATTCGCGTAAAAGCAAAGCACCAATGTAAAATTACTTTAAAATTCATGCAAAAAAAAAAAATAAGGAAATAAAATATGACTAATAAAAAATTTCAAATTTGAAAAAAATTGATACAAGACAAACTTTTTTTAACTATAATATTTAATTTTATTCAAAATAATATATTTTTATGCATAATTTACTGTACAGTAATTTACATTTTTTTTATACACGCTTTAATTATTATCGATAAACAAGTTCGTTTGCAAACTGATAAAAAAAAAACAGATTTTTCTCAAGAGGAAATACAACTAACACCAACTTCACTCTCATGTTGTGTTGATTTTCTGGTGACAACATAATTAGTAATTAATCTTTGAGACAATGATTTTATTAATTGTTTATGAAGCTCGCGATATCCAGACATACAACCATTTAGCTCTCGTTGGAATTTAAGAGCATGTTAATGATTAGTGTCATTAATAAGAAAATAATAATTGATTACATTCTTTTTTAAAAAGCAAAAACAGAATGTGATTTAAAATGCAAAATTAACACGCACAATGTTTGAACAAATTTACATTATAATCTTGTAAAATTTAATATGTGTATACATAAAATGTAAAAATCGATTTTAATTTCATTATTGCATAAAATCTTACTATTATAAAGCACTGAAAATATTGAAATTACTAAGATGAAAGTCGAATTCCAATAATGTGCTATTACTTTCAATATAACGTAAGGGCGCAAAATTTATTATTTAAAGTAATAGCGCATTATCGGAAATCGACTTCCGGTGAAACACGAATCGCGTAACTTCAAAATCGTGTTAAATAAGTCCGCGTAAAAAGAGATCCGGGTGTACACTAAAATGTGCAAGCACTTATTTACATTAATAATATATATATATAACTTTTGTTCTTTTTGAAAGTTCATTCACAAAACAAAATGCTAAACATTTATTCTATATTACATAGTTTCGATTCTAGCAAAATTACCTATTAAAAACAGAGATATTTCTGTAAATAGGATCCAAGTGAGATTCACTCTTTTTCATTTTTGTAAAAAAAAATTAATATAAATAAAATTATATAGTTTGTCAGATAAAGTAAATTTTCTATTGTTGAAAATAGTTTAGATCAGGGGTCCACAACCTGTTTGCACTTAAGAGCACATTCTATAATACTAGCCAGGTGGTGGACACCATTTATTTTTTCAATGTAAATTTACAGTTGGATATTGTTAATAATACACATAATGTACAAAAAAATATTTATTTCAAAAATAAAATTTTAATATATAATTAACATTTATATTTTTACGCTGTAAAAGTATAGTATGCCCTACAATTTGTTTACAATATAATACAATAATTTATAAGAAATTTTAAAAATTAAAATTTATTTGTATCAGATAAATTTTTATCTTTGTTCGAATAGCGGCAGGCACAAGTAAAATGGTCTGCTGGTGCCATGGTGCCCGTGGGCATAGGGTTGGGGACCCCTGATTTAGATCATAAAACATCCTACTTTTTTAAAAAATTGAATAAAGTATATTGTTTCCGGGGTTTTTAAAATGGTGCCAACTAGTGACAATCTTTGCACATAGGTTAATGTTAAAAACATAAATTGTAAGTGTTTTCTCAAACTTTTTCCCATTTTGAGTGGTGAAGGCCAGAAGGTAAGCCTTTTTTTTTTTGTATTTTAGTAATAAATATACAAAATGAGCAAAGGTATTGATCACTTTGATTGGGTAACACAGCGTGCAAGCCCAATCACAAGATCGCATAGCGATTCTAACGTAACGAAAGCTCTAAGTAAGCTTTACACAGGCTCTCAAACACAAAGGGTGGAAAGCAATCACACCAATATCAAACCTAGTTTAAATGATCAGGATGGTCTAAATAATAATAAACATTCAGTTAAAGTCTCTCAAAAGCAAAATGACTCGGATATAGACCATAAACAAAGAAACACAATACCCACAAATTCCAATCAAAAGGTTGATACAATAGAGTCGACAGCATTTCTCAGAAAATCGGGGAAAAACAGTGATTCCCAAACTAAAACAACTAAAACTAAGACCTTCCATGAAATCAAAGCAAAAAATGATCAAAATCAAAGTGAAATATCTAAAATAAAATTACCTCAAACAAAAAATCAAATGTTTACTTCCGAAACTGAAAATTCAAAAAATACTAAAAATGCAGGTGGCGTTTCTCCGGAAGCAGCCACGTTTCACCGTCAAAAAACATTAAATGAAGAAAAAAGCGATAAAGAATTATTATTTGAGCTCCACAGTGGAGAAACAAATGAAAAAACGAGGTCCAAAACCCATACTGACAAAGGTCCTCCTCCAAATCAAAGATTGAACAAAAACTATGAATCCGATCACAATACAGATAACCACGAGTTTACACACAGTTACTCAATAAATCAAATACAAATGCAAAACCCACAAATCTAGCAAAATATATTCAGCTCGGACTTTTCTTGCCTTATGCCTAGTTTAATAACAAACAATATACAATCAGGAAGCAACGCAATAACAAATCAAGCAGTAACCCATTGTGGCCAAGTACAAGCCACAAAAAACGTCTCAAACCAAACAAATAATCAAACTTATGCTACAGCACTCTGCAAGAATAGAGTCAAAACACAAAATATAAAACCAGTTGAACAGACATCTCAAGTCAAAACACTTGTTTTTTTGTAGATGATGAAAACTACACACATACCAATGAAGAACTGATATCTCAGGACATTCAAACATCCTTAAATAACTACGAAACAATTAGCAATGAATTCAATTCATGTATACCCCCACTTCTATTTAACTCCTTTCTAAATTACCATAGTGAACACACCTTAATACTTACTACCACCAATGACAATTGCAATCTGTTTATTTTCCCTACGGATGATCTCTTTGAGCTTCTAAAAAATCACCAATTAGGAGAAGCAATAAAAAGAATTTACCATCATCCAAACAGAAGGTACTTCATAATAGAATTTAACAACATATTACAAAAAGAGATATTCAAATGGAATCAACTCTTCTTAAAGAATAGATACCTTATCAAAATAGAAATGAATAGACCCAGAATTATCCATGGCCTAGCACGCAATTGCTACTTAAATTTCAATGAATTAGATCTACAAAGACTATTTGCCAAGTATAGTACCATCACAACCTTTAAGTATCTCAATGAAAAGAGGGCAGACCTTGAATTACCATCAAATAATGCAGCCTTCACTCTCAAACTTAATAAAGATTACTCTCCACTGGATATACCATTAACACTTGAGGAAAAAAAATGTCCCATCTACATCTCAATCAGGAGTACAGCCACAATGCTTCTCCTGTGGAGATCGTAACCACCTTATGAAATCTTGTCCGAATCGGATGTGTGAAGATTGCAACACAAGGAAAACTAGAAACCATAAATGCAATCTAAGCTCTCAAAACTTACCACACTCTTCATATTCATCAGCACATGAAGTTCTAGAGGAGGAGAAAGATCTGTCTATTGAAGTTGAGATGGGCACTTCACAAACAACAGAACAAAATATTACTGCTGAATCCACAAAAGCTTCCAAGGAGGTGTGTAAAACCATTCAACAAACTTCATCACTTTTGCCAAACCAGCTATCCAAAACCACTTTTGGAACATCAGGGTTGGAAACACAGCAATCGCAACACATAACAAATAAACAACAGGAGTCTAAACAAATGCACTCCATGCATGCAACACAAATGGAATTTCAAATTCCAAACAATAAAAGGAAAACTCAAGACAGTCAGATGAATTAAATAATTTAACCCGCTGAATCAGATTATGAATCAAATCACTCTCAACATACCACAAACAAAGCATCCATTCAGAGAAGGAAAAAAGAGAAAAGATCCAAACTAACTGAAACTCAAATCATCCAAGAACAAAGCACACCGAAAAATACATTCATCACAAAATGCCAATTTAAAAACACCACTACCTCAAATCAAAGCAAGACAACCAGTGCACCAGACCAAACACGGTCAAATACAAAGTCTCCAGACTCTGATAGCTTTCCTCAAGAAACTCAAGATCCGATTGAACAACATATCCTAAAGGATGAGTTTCTTATGGATGAATAACCTCAACTCATATCACATCATTTATTACTCAAATATGCAACTAAAAATAGGGGGAATTAATGTAAGGGGGCTCAACTCCCTTGAGCATGTCCATGCAATAAGAAGATGGCTTGAAAAAACAAACCTCCACATAGTATGTTTATCCGAGACAAAATTACACTTACAATCTGATTACCGAATTCAACAAATCATGCAACAATATGGCCTGTTTCAATATCTGCCCTCAACTACGGCCTCATCTGGAGTTGCTATATTAATCAACAAAAATTTGTCTTATCAAAAACTTAGAATTCTGTACCTCAGCAAAGAGCTATTAATAATCAATATACATATTGCCAATAACACAATTAACATCATCTATCTCTACCTCAGGAAAGATAATGACTTAATTCACTCAGTAATAACCAAAATCAATTCTATACTTCCGTCTGATGCTTCACCTATAATTTGCTTTGGTGATTTTAACATGTCGTATCACCAATTTGCAATGAAACACCTTCATCTCTTTAGCAGAGTCTTGCTTTGTGGGGAGGGTTGCTTTCCACCTGATTCTTTCTCCTTCTACACAAAACATAAAAAATCCCTGATAGATCTGCTCTACTACTCATCTGAACTCCACTTTAATCTAAATGCAAAACTACAACTAGTACCTTTCTCTGACCACCTGGCCATGTTAATCTCACTACACTTAAGACTCCTCTACCATAACACAATCAAATTATAATAGCATCATAAGATTCTTAAATAAAGCAGCAACTCCAGAATGGATTTTCTCTGAGGCTTACATCCTCTTCAATAAAATCAAAATTCTCACACTTCCACCTCTTCAAGCATGGTCAACATTTGTAGGAATATTGAGTTCACCCATTGACCACCATACTAAGAAGACTAAAGGGCCTAATCAGCTATTAAAAGAATTGGACACCATCAATCATAGGTTGAGTATGCTCGCCCTCACAGACACTAACATACAAGACATCTTCGATCTCAAAATCCATTACCACAACACTCAAAAGATACTTGCACAATATATAGCCACAAAAAGATCCAAGATTTTTCTAGCAAACAAGCACAATTGGACTCGCAGTTATATGAGATGGGCACTGGGAGCAATGAGCGGCCTACACCACTGATGATCTCAGTAGATCAAAACTGTTACAGTGGTCCAGCGATGCTCTCCAAAATCCATAATCACTTCAAACAAAAACTACAAAATCATAACTTTAAAACAGGTAACATTTGGAAAGACACAGGCAACTTTTCCAACCACAACATTACAGAAAATCAAATACTCCAAAAGCTACTTGCATACCCGGAAAGCACACATCCCGGACTCCACATGAATACCCAGATTTGTACTTCTCCACCTCAGCCACTTAACCATACCAATACTGAGGATGTGATTGACGTGCTTGCTGGCGACTTCCAAAATATTTCAGATTTGTATCCAGTGGCATTGGTTCCCTTTTTGAAAAAACAAGCAAACCCATCCTGTCTTACTAACTTATGTCCCATTTCAATGATTCCTCTGCTTATAAAAACAATCGAATCCTTAGTCAAGGATCAAATATAAGACCAGCTTTACACACACATATCAACCTATCAATATGCATGCAAAGGCTCATCAACCATCGAAGCTGCGCAATGCTTCCTCCTGATAATTGAACATGTTAGGCAAAGCAGAAAGTCAAGGCCCCTAGCTATCCAATTAGACTTCTCCTCAGCATTCGACACAGTAATCCCTTCAATCCTCTTTCAAATACTGCAAGAGTACCAAGTGCCTCAAGTGTATATCAGAATAATTGCCAACTTGTTTTTAAATAGATCGATATTTACCTCTCTAGATGGAAAGTTGTCTACTGGGTTCAGACCACATCTTTCAATCCCCCAGGGCTCGCCTCTGGCTACACTCTGTTTCATAACATATATAAATCCAATGCTAAAGGATATTGAACACAACATGCCTGGCATATACGTGCCAGCATTAAAACAACAAATTAATCACATCTCATACGTTGATGATGTCACTATCTTCCTTCCTGATAAATCACATCTGCAAACACTACTGAAAATCATCAATAAACATACAAAAAAATTAAACCTTCAAATCAACAACAGTAAATCATCAATATGGAAAATTAAATCTGGAACTATAATTCAATCAATATTCACATCAAAACCTCAACACTTCTTAGGCTTTCCTATAGCCAAAACTAAATTTGCCATGACCAAAGAAATCCAAAACACAATCCTCGAAAAAAACCAAGAAAATAGTGAAATCACTTTCTGGGATCTCACTGTCACTTCCAGGCAAAGCTACATTGCTCAATATGCTAGTGTTCTCCAGACTAAACTATTATCTACCAATTATTAAACCCACAAAAACCTTTGAAAAGGCAGTCAACTCACTATGTTCTAAATTACTATGGAAAGGAAAGGTTGTCACCATAAGCATTGCAAAAACACAAATGCCCAAAGAACTTAACGGTCTTGGCCTTCACTCAGTTTCCACAATATACTTGCAAAAATCATTAGCAGCACTGCGTGCCTTCTAACTGAAATCTGCCCACCTGAATATAACACTAATTATTCCCCCCGTGGACATGCCACCACCTAAATGCAGCATATGGATGACACAAATATGGAATCATGTCAATAACTGCATTAGCCTAGCACAAAACACACTTGATAACAAAAAGTCATATTGGGATGTGTACAAACTCAAGATCAACACTCCTACTGCACTCCCAAGTGCTCTTGGCTTAAACAACAGAATAATGATTAAGAAAGCAAAATATTGGTTCTTAGAACCAAAATATATAGACTTTATTATAAAACTAAATCTGTGCTCATTACCCACCAGTCACTTTCTAGTGTGGAAAAGGGGATTTACCAAAATTAACTCGCGATGTCACTTATGTGCTATGGAGGATGAAACGATTCAACACATCTTTCACAACTGTCCAATACTCAGCTCACTAAAAACATTTATTAATAATAAAGCCAAAAAATAAAATGCAGACTTGTTTTCGATTCAACATTCAATCAAGAATAAAAATTTCTCAAACATCAGACTCTCAATCTTTCTCTCCTTTGCAATCTGGCTAACCAGATGCAAACATGTAATTAGTAATACGACAACCAATATCCTGGATACCTTCAAAACATTGATTAAGAGCATCAGCATTAGAGACAGAATGTTAGCTCCAGACTGGCTGCATAAAGAAACATGGTCCAATGTCATCCTAATAGAAGAAGAATCATAGAACCTACTCCGTCATGTCAAGCCTCCACTCTACAGCAATACAGAGTAAAGTTACTTAAGATGTGTTAAAAATGTAGTTCGTGTATAAACAAAGTTAATAAAAAAAAATTTTTTTTAAAAAAAGGATATTGTTTCCAGTCCTTTTAATGGTTTGATTAGTAACTTAGAATGATGTGATTTGTTTGCTTCTGTAAATCAATAAAGATAATGACCACATTAAATTCTGAAGGCATGTTAAAATTTTATAAAAAGGCTCAATGCTATTTTTAATCATATCTCATTATAGAGATTAAAGATTACAAAAGTATGACACATTAGTACAATAGCTCTAATGGCTATTACTGTTTCATATCATTATTTGAAAGCAATTTAATACTATTGATAATAACTTGCTTTTGTTATGCATATATATATATATATATTGGTATACAATAATGTTATTTTTAACATATGAACTATAACAATATTTAAACCATAGCTGTATGAAATTGAATAAAAAATATAAAAGCTAATAGTAAACTATGAGCTCAGCACTCATAGGTGTAAAACAACTCACCATCAGTAGTGAAGATAACATTATATACAGTCAATATAGTAACCCATATAATTAATCTAGATCAACCTGGATCATTTATTCTTTAGAAATAATAACTAGATACTAATACTGAATTAAGATGAGCATGTCGATTTAAAAATTGACGATAGATAACTAAAATTATAATCTGGATGCCAGGAAATCGTAAAGATTATTATTGCTCTAAATATGAGATGTCAGATCAAGAATTTTGTTAGAAATATGTGGGGAGGGGAGCTATGGATTAGAAAAACTGGATTAAATTTCAAAAGTTTCATTCTGCAGTGAGGTGATAACAGTTGAATAAGATAATGATTATTGAATGGCTATCTAGAATGAATATTGTTATGATTAACTTGAAAAAAAAAAATCCTATGCCTATTTATGACTAAAAAAAATTTCCACGCAATGTCTTAATACATATACACACATAAATATATACTGAATGTTTGCATAAAGCAATGTAAATTCACATATACAATACATGAATTCCATATTTTCCTTTTTACTTCAATATAAATCTTATCACGTATTACTTTTTTTAAAGCACTGAGCCATAACTGAATGGGTTTTTTTTTACTTTTCACATTCGTTTTTATAAAACTTCCTTACAGGAAGCAATATGCCAGAATGTTTCCAAATGATAATTATATTTATAATTTTATTTTAAATTTCTGAGATGAAATTATGTAGAGATTAAATATTTCAATTGCCATCAGAAATATTTATCGAATTCGGAATTGCATTTTGCTTTCCAAGAAATTTTAAAAAAAATTCTACTAGCTCACTTTAACCGTAAATAAAAATAAAAAATAAAAAAATTATATATTACCTTAGTTCATGAGGGGGGGGGGGTGCTTAATGAAAAATAGGTAATCTAAGTGGTAGGAATCATGGCCAAGTTCTCAGTATTTGTCAATGCTAATTCTTTTTTTTTAATATAGCATAAATAAATAACTGAAAAAAATAATGATTAATAACGGAGTTAAATAAAACATTACCAGATATATACAAGGGATCAACATCATGATATGAAGATTTCAGCGTTTCATAAAATATTACTGAAAATATCCTTAATATTTATTCTTTTCATAACTAAAAAATCTAGCAGCAATCACAAATAAAAATTCAAGAAAGTTTAAGTGTATGTTTGTGTCTTTATATCCTAACAGGATCTGTTTAACAAATATATTTACGATATTAATAGAATATAAAACTTTTAATTACATTATTAATGAATAATCCGGGTTTGTCATGCTTAGTCTTCTCATTTCAAAACAGGTTACACTAATCAAGCTAGTTCTCTCTGCTCAAGGTCAGAAATACAAGAGTATTAAAACTGTGCTAATATTACATTATTTTGCCTTGAGCAACACCATAAGAATTTAACCCACCTCCCCCCCCCCTCTTTTTTTTTTTTTACATTCTAGAAAGTTTTATTACCATTACGCATTATACATTTTACACATTGGTGCTAAAAAGAACAAATCACTATATAAACGACTGTAAAAAAAATAATAATAAACAAATAGTTTTATTACTCAAAATTTCATAAGAAGTTCAAGTGTAAACAATAATAGGGCTGAACCATAATCTAAGCATCTTGAGTTTCTTAGTCACTATTCTACTAGTATACCAAATCACACATTATTATGCAAATTGTTTATATAAGTAATGTTTTAATAATCACTTTAGCAGCATGTGAACAATTGAACAACAAAATTTCAATATTTTAGCTTTAATTTTTTAAAAAATAAAACATATTCAAATCGAACAGTAAAATATACTGTATATTTTTGAAAAGAAAAAAAGGCTGAGCCGTGATTAGAAACAGAAGTAAATGGGATTTGTTAAAATATTATACAACACTAGTCTTATTGTACCCATGGAAATGTGTCCAAATTTTTACTTGAATAATATCAAACTCTATATCTAATTTAAAATTATATCCATAGAAATAATAATATATATATATTATAATAAATGCTTTTATTTATTATGGACTAAAAAGGCAAAAAATAATTATTTTCTTCAATTACAATTGAAGTTTTCTTATTTAACTTGAAGTAAAAGTGTGGGGTACCCAGAAATTAATTAAATTCTCAACATCGTACACTTTTATTTCAAATTAAATATAATAATTCCAATTGTGGTTGAAGAAAAACCATTATTATTATTTTTTTAGTACACAATAAATAAAAAGTGATTATTATACCATATTATATATTATTTTTAAGTGCTTAGTAATTATTTTTATTTAAAATAAAGAATAAAAACAACGTTGTAGTACCTGAAACATTGTATGGGAAATTCACAGCACATTAAAAATTGATTCAATATTTTGTTTATGAAAGAAACATTTTTTAAAGATTGTAAAGGGAAAATAAAATTTTCATCCATTTTTAAAAAAGCAAAGTGAAAATAAGACTTGTTTTTATTCCTATTTTGATTGTTAATATTTAAAATTCTGCCATTTTCTTTTGTTATACCTGGCAGAAGTTTTGAAAATGCCCACCTTTTCATTTCTATATAAAATCTTAATTTTATATTAAAACTCAATAAATTGACCTTTAACTTTTTCTAATTTTATTTTATAAATGATTAATATTTTAAAAAAATAATATCTGAACTTTACAAATAATTAAAAAATGAATTGCAAATAAGAACAAAGAATATAAACAATACCGACAATGCTAATTTAAACTCTTTTCAGAAAATGAACTAATTCTTTTCTATTTAAAAAGATTTTTTTTAATGTGAATGAAAAAATGTGGATTTGTGATAAATCTTTCAAATTTTGCTCTAAAATCTGATATTTGTTTGTTTTATTAAATTATTTGAAAAAATTTTAACACAGTGTTAATTCTGACAGATGATGACATTAAGCGATGAGTTTGCCATTTGTCTATCAAGATACTCACCTCTTCAGATTTTTTTTTCAATAAAAAATTCAATAAAAGTAATACTACAGAATCTATATTATTAAAAAATCCTATGATAATAAGACTTTCGATAACAGCAAAACTGTGATCTTTTTGACAAAAATAAAAGCATTTAAAAATATACTGCTCTTTCACACACATCACAGAAAACATATATTGAACCAATATCAATACATATAAAATTTGGTTCACCAATCTCCCTATAGTAAATAACAGGAGACCAATCTAAAATATTTCATTGTCATATTGCATTATCATTGATTTATAACAATGTAAAAAAAATAAGAAAATCCATATGATAGAAAACAGTTAAATCTATTACAAAATTTAGCCTAAACAAACAAACAGTTTGACAATGCATAGAATAATGAAAAAAATTGAAAGTATTGTTTCTTAATCTAAATAACTGAAAATTCTTGAGACCTAGAAAATACTACCAAATCTTCATTATGTTATTACGAAGTCTAAGAAAACTATTGTTGTTACATTAATAAAAGTATCCAATTTCTAAGAGGACTTTCAAACTTTGAAATAAAATTTCTAGTAGTAAATTTAATTTCAAAAATTGTATGCGAAAACAAAAAACATTAACGTTGAAAAGTTTTCTTTTTAATTTATATTTTGTGTCTAATTAACTTTTTTAACAAAAAAAAAATTGAACTTTTCTATTTGCATAACCCTTATCTTCTTTATAGATTGTTTAGGTGCATTGTGGCAATATATATATACAAATGCCACAATTTTATTGCTCTATGGTCCTAAATAAACAATATTACTTCTATATAATTTGGTCCTAGATTAGCACAGATTGCTTCATTCTACTATTTATAAGTACTCTCAAAGCAACTTTTCCATAAACTTCAGTTTATATTAAAACCAAACTATTACAGGACTTCTCTAGCTTAAATTTATTCTACACTATACAATCTAATCTCTTTCTTCATTTTAGCATTAAATGTATAAAAATATTAAACCACTAAAACATTGGATGATCACCATTTCTTATGCTTATGCAAGATGTTAAAACAGTAGCAACTCTCCAAACAATAATGCCACCCAATGCAAGCCATAGTAGTCAATGGATGCTAGAAGATTTGGCATCAAACTCCTTATCTAGTGCCTTGTTGCTTTCTTCAGTGAAGAGCCTAAAAACTGGGAGCATTGCACCTACATCTTTGGCTCTAATGCAATCCTCCAAACCCATTTTTTTTACCTTTTTAGACAACTATAAAGTTATGAGTCCAAAATGAAAACATAATAATGTTTTCAATCCAAACTCATTTGCTTGTATAATCATACAGCTCTAGAGATAATTTAGTATCTATACATTTTGATGTCTTTGTTTTTTTTAATAACTATAAACATTATCATTGTTTAGTCAGGATTGGTATTAAATCACTAAAACATCACATGATCACTATTTCTTATGTTTAAATAAGCTCCTAAAACTGTAGCAACTCTCTCCATAGAGCAAAGCCATCCAGTGTAAACTATAGTAATCAATGGATGCCAGAATGTTTGTGATCAAAATTACTATATAGTGTCTATTCACCCAATATCCCCAGACTAGTTTCTAGCTTACAATCTTCAGCAATGAGGAGTCTGAGCTCTGAGAGCACTGCACTTAGATCTTTGATTCTAATGCAACCATCCAGAAGCCACATAGGTGGCACAAAAGTCACTAGTGTTTTAACAACTTGTATAAGCATAAGAAATGGGGACAATGTGATGTTTTAGAAGTTTAATACTAATCCTAACCAAAGGATAATGGTGACTATAGTTATTAAAGAACCAAAGATACCAAAATGTATAGACCCTGAACTGGATTCAAATCTGATGACTATACAAGTGAATGAATTGAAAACATTAGTTTTCATTTTGGACTCATAATTTTATAGTTAATTAAAAAGGTAAAAGGTGCCTTCAGGAGGGCTGCATTAGATCCAAAGATCTAGGTGGAGTGATTTCAGATCCAAGGCTCCTTGCTGATAAAGACCGCCCGGCTACAAACTAGATCTTGAGATACTGGATGAATAGGCACTAGATAAGGAGTTTTATGCATAAATCTTCTAGCATCCATTGATTATTAGGACTTGAAATGGGTTGCACTACTGAGTGGAGAGAATTATTACTTTATAAAAAAAATTAATGACCACTAGATCAGAGCACAAAGCAAATTCACCACTTTTAAGTTGTTGGCTTGAACAGCTTACGTTAAAGATAGTCACTAAATGAATATAAATGTGAAAATGTGCTTTCTTCCGGAAAAAAGCTAATTACCCCCCTCCTCCAACAGCTAAGCAATATAGTATCCATTGATTATTGATTCTGACATAAATTTACTATTATTTTACAATATGACCTATAAATATATTCTACATAAAGTTTGTTATGCTGAATCTGATAGTAAAGTTTTAGAAAATTTGTTTATTAAAAATAAAACAAAAACAATATTTAATAATAAAAAAATATATAGGATAAGACAGTAACTGTATATAAAATTATAATGTCAGCATCTACATTATTCAATTGTTTCTGAATTTTATGTAAATTGTTGTAACATCTGAATTATATGTGTATTTTCTAATTTGTACCTATTTATTTTTTCCACTACCTTAAACAATTTAATCCAATGGTAAAACTAATAAGGTTCTTGAACTGTTATCCATATAAAGAAAGTAAAAAAGAGAGAGAGAAATGAAACTCAGTTTGGTCAAGAAATTAGAACAATTGTTCCCGACACCATTTTGGTGCTGGAATATTCAACGATTTCAGAAGCAATAGTCCAAATAATAAATTTTTTTATTTTTTTTATTCAATCATGACTTCAGACTAATTACTAAATTTTTTATTTCTTATGGTCAAATAACTTCTTATTTGATAGAGCTTACTTAAAAATAATGAGTTGATATTTAATAAGGCTAAATGAATTCTTCTATCAAATTAAATAAATTGTAATTACATAAGCTCGTACAGTGATAGATTCATTTAGAATCATAAAGAGCTTATTTAGGATTTAAAATAGATAAAAACTTTATACTAAATAATTAAAAATAAATAAATAATCAAATAAATGCTTAAAAAATTGAAATCAGACCAAGAGTTAGTTACCTTCCAGATAATAATTACACACGCTTATATCATTCAATAATATTTGTCAAATATATTGATTTCAAAAAATGTACATAAAAGTTAAAATTCTGTAAATTAATAAATGTGCAATCGTTATTTATGGAGCATATAATGTTTGACAATTGGATTTAAGATCTTATATTGATTTGCATTTAAGATTTTTTTAACTCAGGGATAGGTTATATGTAAAAAAAAAAAAAAAATTATATTTTTGGATAGACTAAAAAAAGTATTTTGAAAGTGAAACGAAAAGTTTTAAAACTTAAACATTTATAAATAAATGTAAAAAGTTTGATTTGTATTAATTTTTTTTTTTTTAAAAAAAAAAAAAAAAAAAGATCAGAAAAGACTTTACAAAAGTTAATTTTATATTTAATTACATAAAATTTTTTAAAAAAATACGTTAGTTTAGAAAAACATGTAATTGATTACATTTCATTAAGGTTTTGCAATTAAGGGGAAAAAAATTTATAAAGCAAACTTTTTGTTAAGCAAAGGTTATAGTTTGATGTTCAGGAAAAAATTTTTTGTCAGGCTCAGGAAAACTATATATACAGAAGTTACGACTAATATAATATATTCATATTCACAGATCTATACTCCTTCACTTGAGAAATAGAATTACATTCATTCAAGAATAATTCATTCTATCATGAAACAATAATGTTATGTGAAGCTTGATTAGAGAAGAGAAACAGATATAGCTAAGTAAATCACTGCAGCTTGTATGGTTAAAAAGTATTTTTTAGTACTAATTTTATTCTGTCATGACAGAAAACTTTTCAATGGAAATGACTTTCAACAAGATGTGCTGCTAAGTGCAGTCAGAGCTATACAATCTAAACTTCCTAAAATGTAATATTTCAACAGTAAAAAGATGCTGTGCTTCACAGTTAATATTAGTTAATAGACTGAAGATGGTGATGTGAATGAAGGCTAGCCTCCTCTCATAAAAGTTTGTTTTTGTAATGCAAAAGTTGCTTTAACTTGTTGAAATAAATTATACAATACAAAGGATTCAAAGAGACCCAAACATGGAGATTAAGAAACTAAAGAATTAAGGAAGGAAATTTTAATAGACTTTTCAAGTTTAGAAAAGTACCTGGTTAGTAAAATTACATAATTTTTTTTTATGCATAAAGATTTAACTCTTGTTTTATTCTTATTATATTTGTAAGATATTATTATTCATTAGATTATTATTTGGTTTGGTTTTTCCAAATGTAAATTTCTATTTGACAATAAAGTTATGTATTTTAGGGAAATACATGACATTCTTTATAATTTTTTTTTCTTTCCTTTATTCATTTAATATTTTGCTGACATATCAATTGAGAATTACAGTTTTATTATATCTGTGAATGCATACAACCATGAGTATTTTTTTATTATTATTAATTAAACTGTTTTTGTAAATTATTTGTTTTTTATTTCTTAAAACTAAATTTAATATCAGTGCCATTCTGAACTTGTTTCTATTTGTTTTTGTTCTCGAGACTGCTAATACTCTAAGCTGAGAAATATGGCAATAAATTACTATATGGAATTAGGATATTATGAGAGCAATATTTCATCTTATGTAAGATGGCATTCCAATAACTCATTAAGCATATCCTGATTATAAATAAAGTTACTAGATGATATGACTCTTGGCCCAATCTTTATATAGATGGCCATAAAATGATAAAGTAGTATAACTCATGTTTCTATTAGAGTTCTTTACTATCTTTACAAATTAGGATTACATAATTCGATCATCCTAACTATGAATGGAGAACTGAGATCAGGACTGTGTAATCTTTATAATTGAGTATTTAATAATTTTTCACATCAGTACATAAATAATAACTAAATTGGCATATTTATATACATTTATTCATGCTTTATTCTGTTACATTAAAAATGTCGATCAACACATGATAATTAGAAATATAAACATACATTAATCCTCCTTCTCTATGATCCAATATGTATTATTCTAACTTTACTCGAATTTATCATACACTTATTACATTAAAATCAAAATTAATAACAAAAATAAATATTAGTATTATACTTTTTTAATTTAAAATTATATAAGTATAGATCTTATTTTTTTAAGATCATTAACATGGACTAATGCAAATTTGAAATTATAATGTGTTCATTTATTTTGCTTTTGGATAGAATCCAATACTTTCACTCTTGTGCTTTCTGCTAATTTAATCAAATTTCTTTCTAGGCTCTCGAATGCAATTTTTCATTCATTTTTAAATCTAATTCCTAATTTTATAACCATAAGTAAAATAGGTAAGTCACAATATATTTGAGATGAAGTGTCAGAAAATTGTTTAGTATTGAGTTTTATTTAGAGATGATATATATTTGCATAAAATAGCAATGGGTGATAGGGAAAAAACTTATGTATATATATATAAGAATGTAAAAAATAAAAAATTAATACCAGAGGCAATATGTAATATACAAATAAGCAAGTAAATAATAATTATGATGAGCCAAAATAAGCATAAAATAAATTTATTAATCAGCTAAGTCAGGATTTTGACAAGGAGTGTCTTTGTCAAAGCACGATTGAGAGGAAGTTAGCAAAATATATCGGCATTTCACACCTGCATGCAGAGGTAATTAAATTGGGTGTTGATTTTAATAAAATTGCATGTTTGCATTATAATAACTGTATGATCAAAGCAATGAAGCTCTGCCTATGTTGTCAAATTGAATGAGCAATGTTTGTTGAGAGAGAATGCTATTGGCTCTAAAAGTTCTGCCTATGTTATCAAATTGAATGACCAATGCTTTGTCCATAATGCAAACATGAAAATTTATTAAAATCAACACACAATTTAATTACCTCCACATGGAGGTGGAAATGTCGATACATTTTGCTAACTACCTCTAATCATGCTTTGACAAATACACTCCATGTCAAAAGCCTGGCTTAGCAGATTAATAAATTTATTTAATGCTTATTTTGTCTCCTGTAATTATTTACTTG
This sequence comes from Epiperipatus broadwayi, assembly GCA_028023455.1. Taxonomy (NCBI): domain Eukaryota; kingdom Metazoa; phylum Onychophora; class Udeonychophora; order Euonychophora; family Peripatidae; genus Epiperipatus; species Epiperipatus broadwayi. The sequence goes on from JAQFVV010006197.1 coordinate 12,328,878, forward strand.
CTTATTTGTATATTATATAAAAATGTATATATAAATGTTACGCAAAAATCTAGAATCAATAAGTCATTTTATCAAATATAAGTAATTTCTAATGCTTTCATCTAATCACTAATAAACATATTACAACACTTTGTATACAAGCTGCATTATCAAACAACAGTAAGCTGTATTGTATTTATTATAAACAATGCCTAATACTATAGTAGTTATAAGATCTGCCTGCATTGCTATAAAAATATTTAAACCTTGGTGAAAATCAAAATATTTTCAGCTTCCAAGCAAGCTTAAGATTTTCTTTTAGGTAATTAATACATAGCAAATCCAGCTAATCTTCCAATTAATATTGAGTAAATGGAAGCTAAATCTTAAAATTCCACCACCTGACATTTATAATATTAAAATAACGTATACAATATTCCTATTGGACTTTTAAAATATTTAAATCAAAACAATTATTATAAACTTATTGTAATTTTTTTTTTTTTTTTAAATCATTTAAATTATATAAGACAAACTGCTTAAGCATTTTGAAATAAAAAGCCTAAAAGTAAGAGGAATTGAAATTTACATAAGATAGACTTATCAATATAACAGATATAAAGAATAATTTAACTTACAAAAAAAAAAAAAAGTTTATTTTATACATTTAAAATGTATTACATCTCAATACTAGATACATATGAAATACATTAATATTAAAAAGAAATTGGAAGAAAAAATAATAAAACTGTTTTTTAAGCATGTATTGAGAAATGCAGTTAAGATTTATAAAACACTGATGGGGTGGGTCTATAAAGTAGTTTAATTAATTAGTGGCATGTTGTTTATATAGATAATATTCAAGACATCACTCTATTTCATAAAAGAGATATTAATTTTTGGAATTCTTGAATATATATATACCACACAATAAATAAATCCAGAAATTTCTTACTCAATATTTCTGAATTAATGAATTTGCTGAATGAAAAATATGATTCAACAATATTCTTCTTATACACTACTCCATTCATTATAAACATATAATCATAAGATGTCAAAACATACATTCAGTATAATTATTTTTATATAATAATAAATACTATAAACATTGCCTAATTAACTTTATTTTATTATCAAAATTATTTTTAAAAAAGCATTACAAACTTCATGTCATTTAATTTAGAGATAAGATTTTTCTGTCCACTCTTCTTTAAAATAATAATAATAATAACAACAGTATAAACTATGCTGTATCAAACTACATAACTTCAATTATAGGCACTTTAAAATAAAATAAAAAAACAAACAAAAATGTACAGAAGCAAATAAAAAAAATCATTTAAATGTACAATTTTTATGATATTCAGCTATTTTTCCTTCTCCAAATGCAGGACTTTAAAAAAAAAAGTAAAAATTTATAAATAAATTTAACAATATGCCAGTAACCACTTTTCAATCTCAAAGCTGCTGGATAGAATTATATATATTAATAAAATTTCTTTAGTGTATGCTGAAAACACATACATCTTATTCTTCCTTTATTATCTTTGTAAAATATTTTCTAAGAGGAATGTTGAAAGTTTTACAAAATTTTAGAACATATTTAATATTAATAATAGTTTAAATACATTAAAATAATTATAAAGATCATAATTTCTTGATAAAGAGACTAATCTGAAAGAATATTGTCCCGAGTATATTTAATAGCAATAAACATTATGACATTTTGTTGTTTATTTTAAAAATAAAAATGTTAGTTGTATTATTTTTCTTATTGCTTCAGTGAATGCATGAGTGAACACATTCTCAGTAAAATATATATAAATATGTTTCCTCAATTTATTATTAATAATTATATTAGTTTTTAAAATTTTGTTTATGTTATAATATGATTTATATATGCATACACTTCTCTTATATATACATGTGTGTGTGTTGAAAAATATTGTATATTTGAAATTCAATAAACAATACTTATTCTATTCTAATCAATGTTTATCAACAAAATATAGCATACTTCTCAGCTCCACTATAATTAAAAGACAGAATGCAAATAAAGTGTCCATGCCAATTAGGATAATAATTTACTTAAATACATTTTTTGTTTTTTGTTTAATTTAATTTTAGAATGTCTATATATTAATTTACTTACTATACAATTTATGTATTTTAAAGTGAATGTATTCAAAATTAAATACAAAATGTTATTTGGGTAAATTGTAATTCATGACAAAATAATAAAGTTCTAGTGATAGTGAAAGTTCAAAAGGTAGTTGCACATTTTGTTTCAAATAATAGAAGTTATTAAATTGTAGACAACAGATTAATGGCATTCTACTTCTATGTAATTTCTCATAAGTAAAGAAAGTAAAAAAATATACTATTTTAGCAATATATTATTTCATCAATGATGGTGTGAAAAATATAATCATTGTAATCAATAAAATGCTAAAGGTTATATTGTACCGGTCGGTTTTCTCTGTTCATATAATAAGATCTAGCATCTAGGCAAAAGTACCTCGAATCCAATCGTGTGCAAGATACATAAGTCAGGAACACTCATGAACTCTGCCCTATTTGCCTATTTTCCAGATCTACCAACTTATGAGCAACAATTCCAATGATACTGATCTAATTTATTTCTCACCGCTGGCATTGCAATTCATGTATAGAATATTATTGTTAGCGAGATTCGATCATCTACTAAATTAAACCTTTTATATAACATCAATCTTATTACTATTCAATAAATGAAACAATGACTTTGATATTTAGAAATATATATTAAGATTTATTAAGTTAACTTGAGATATATATATAATTGATTACATTATATGTCAAAATACAAATAAAATGGGTATTTATCTCCCTTAGACGACATTAACCTTTCTTACAATACAGTACTATGAAATGAGCGTATTTATTGTGCAATAACAAATAATTTATGGCTTTGCTCTAATGTGGCTATTTATATGTCAATAATTAACGGATTATATAGCATACCTAAGATAGTTAATAGCGCTGAATTACAGATATTTAAAGTTATTTAAATCCACCGTTAATATTACAACATCACTCGAACCAAGGCATCAGATTATTGAGTTAGATGGCAATGGTAATTATGTTTAATTAATAAAATAACATTCGCATTTTCGAAATAATAACGTATGTGGGAAGCTAATTTAGGAAACAATAATTGTGGCAGAAATAGCGTATATGAAAGTATGACTGAAAATATAAGAATGACAATCCATTTAGCATAATCATAACAGTACAATTTAGGAGGATTGATAGGCTTTAACGAGAATTAAATATGGGAGAGCGGTACGTGCATGATGGCAATGAAAAGATCCCTTTTAAGATCCAAGGAGGTGCTTCAATTTACGGCTGAAGAAGGCGACTCTCTGCAAAAGTTGGCAGGGTCGAGTCATAAACAACGAAGAATGCGCTTTATTGAATTGCCATAGGCTGGACTTTTGCCAGAGTGAACCCTATGCAATAATATCTAGTGCTGAAGAAGTCCCAAGGGGTTTACCAAACCTTGTCCTTGGTATTGGAAGTAAAAATGAATGAAGCACAAATATAAAACTAAAGGCTAGTATACACGTAACGCTTGCATTAATATAAATATATAAACTTAACTAAGAAATAAAGAATTATCACACTACGTGGATATGGGATAAGTAAAATTAAAGCTAATATAATAGCTCATAGATCTAGAGGACTCCCCCCCTTCCTTTTATTACTTTAAATTACACATAAACTTCCCACAACGTATAACTAATACAAATCTTTGGTTTTGAGTGCTTTCATAAATAAATACCCTACATATTATTAAATATATATAAAGTCGGTGGTGGTTAGTGATTTCAAGAAAACAATATTAATTTAATTCATATAAATATATTTAACGTTTTATTGGCGCTATTATTTAATTAATAAAAAAAACACATTTCTAAGAAAACAGATTTATACTTAGTTTTTCGAAAATAATATTGTACAATAATTATCTGATTAGTGGTTTACTTCCCCAGACTTGCAGGCATCCACTACAATAAGAATAACAAATTTGTTTAAAAAAAAACTAGATTAATCACCCTCTGAAAAGTAAGGAAGGTTTTCTTTTATTAAAAGAGATAGCGTAAGCATTTGCGATTCTGGGGAAAATTATCGACATATAATTTAGTATATGAAAACATAAAATATAACAATGAAAATAAAATATTGCCGCACAGACGTGAAATTAAGAAAGGTACTTACAGATAATTCAACTGATGACGTATTTTACTTACCGATTTCCCTTCCGGTAGACATTGATGTTTTTTGCATGACAACTTTGTCATGGCAACCAAGTGACTGGCGTGATTAATCCATCAGAGAGTCTTTTTTTTTTTTTACCCGCGAGATTTAAAATTCGGAGAGAGGTTTGGGAAATTTTTTGATTTTTCTGTCTATTGTGATTTTGCTATCCATGGCATCACAGTGACTTTTTTGAGCTCTTCTACTTTGAGATATTTGCGTTATTTGCGTTTATGATGGCTGAAGCTACAACAACCTTATTTAATTTACCGAGTACGGAGGAAGAAGCAATCATCTTCTTACAAGACTGCGGACTTCTCCCCAAAAGGAAATTGTGTCAAAATGGTCATGAAATGAAGAAGTATGTTCACAATTCTGGACCCAATTCAGTGAAACAATGGCGATGTAACTTGAAAGATTGTCTATCCCAAATCACAATGAGAAAAGGCACGTGGTTCAATGGCTCCAAAATTACTTTCGTGACCGCTATGTGTTTTATCTACAGTTGGTCCAAACAATTAACATCCATAACATTTTGTGCGGAGGAATTGAATATTTCGGACAAAACTGTTATCGATTGGAACAACTACCTCCGCGAAGTTTGTACCTGGAGATTGTTAAGAAATGAAAGGCGGAAAATCGGAGGTCCCAACACAATCGTGGAAATCGACGAAAGCCTCTTCACAAAACGGAAGAACAATGCCAGAAGAGTCCTACCACAGCAATGGCTATTTGGTGGCATATCCAGAGAGACTGATAAATGTTTTATTGTAGCCATTCAAGATAGAAGTGCATCTACTCTCATGCAAAAAATTTTGCAAAATGTACACGAAGGCTCGACTATCTACAACGATTGCAATAAGAGCGAAGAGTTAGCTGAGGCTGGATATGAACACCATGTTAATCACACATACAACTTCGTAGACCCCACAACTGGCGTACATACACAAAACATTGAAAGGTTGTGGGGTTTGGTCAAATGGCATAATAAAAATCACAGAGGAACAGCATGTCAGCACCTGGACTCATATTTGAGCGAGTTTATGTGGAGGCGGTCATATAAAGCTGATCCTTTCGCTGCGATTTTGGAACATATATCCCAATTCAGTCCTCCGCAGTGAACACTATTTGTAAGTAATTTTAATTTTTTTTCTAATAATTATAATTTTATAATTAATTATATTATTGAATATAGACAATAAGTAATCCAAATGCATGTAAAAGTAAGGTCGCCATTAATGCCATATTCACATTAAATCTTTATTTTAAATGTACAAAAATTTTTTGGTAATATTTCTACAATGATCAAACTTCCACTTAATTACGTTTACTTTGTAAATAATTTTCAATAATTTTTTAAATCAAAATAGCCATATACAGTACGTTTTTAAAATTACCAAATGCATGTAAAAGTACGGCATGTGATAACACATTTTCTCCAAGATCGCCATTAATGCTAGATTCGCATTATTATTCCTTTTTTTATAATTTACAAATTTCTTTTGTTAATATTTCTACACTTATCAAACTCCACTTAATTATGTTTAATTTGTAAATAATTTTCAATAATTTTTTAAATCAAAATAGCAATATACAGTATGTTTTTAAAATTACCAAATGCATGTAAAAGTACGGCATGTGATAACACATTTTCTCCAAGATCGCCATTAATGCTAGATTCGTTTTTTTTTTTTTTTAATTTACAAATTTCTTTTGTTAATATTTCTACACTTATCAAACTCCACTTACTTAATTACATTTAATTTGTAAATAATTTTCAATAATTTTTTAACTCAAATTAGCAATATACAGTACGTTTTTAAAATTACCAAATGCATGTAAAACTGCAGCATGTGATAACACGTTACTCACATTTTATTCAAGATCGCCATTAATGCCAGATTCGCATTAATTCGGGTAAAGTGTTTTTTATCTGTTTTTTTTTTAAATTTACAAAATTTTTTTGTTAATAAATAAGTATGTTTTGAAAATTACCAAATGCATGTAAAGTACTAAGCCAGATTTGCATTAAATCGCGTGTTTTTTATTTAGCTGTTTATTTTCAATTAAATATTTCTACACTTATCAAACTTCCACTTAATTACGTTTAATTTGCAAATAATTTTCAATAATTTTTTTAATCAAATTAGCAATATACAGTACGTTTTTATATTTTGTATTGACCTTATCATGTAAATTTTTAATTTTTTTTGTTTTTTTTTTTAATTTTGTATTTTTTTTTTCAGGACCAAGAAACATGGTGGTGTCCGTTTTCTGCCCGCCAAGAAGCCATCTAAAAAACCACATGACTGTATTACCCTTTTTTTTTCTTTAATATGTAAATTTTTTTAAAAATTTTTTTTTTGTATTTTGTCACGTGACCCTTTTTTTATCACATGACCTGCGTCACATTTTTGTCTATTTTTTATGTTTTTTATCACGTGATCAACCGATGACGTATTACCATGAAGGCATATCAGTCTAATCTTGCAATTTTTAACATACCATGTTCACGTGATCTGCAGCCACATTTTAGCGACTAAATGTGTCTGCAGATCACTTGGAGATGTTATTTTAAAAATCGCAACATTAGACTGATATGCCTTCAGGGTAATACATCATCGGTTGAATTATAATGGTTCAGGTAGGAGAGATTACTGCTAAGTTATATAGAGAGAACAAAGTACACTTGACTAAGAAGGTAAGAATTTACAAATTAATTCATAATTATTATTAAATTTTACAAAAAAGGTTTTACAAAATGTTTAAAGAAACAGATAGGTGAGATTAAAAAATTATTCAAGGTAAATTTAAGAGTCTAGCAGCATTTGAAATTATTACCACTGTACAAACTTGGCTGTTCTTTTGGTGATGTTCAGATTTCCCTCGGAGAACTAGATCTAGTTTGACAAGCATAGTTATTCAGGCAGGTAGTAAGTTCATTATTCAAGAAACAGGCATATAGTTACAGTTTATGAGTATCGGCATACTGGGCACAGATTTCAGGGAAGGCCATTTCGAATTGCGAGAAAGGTGAAGTGGATTTACTCACGACACATTGGAATTAAACGAACATGGATTTTATTTGGCCACTGCTTTCATTGACTGTCTTTAGTTCTTCTTTGGTCAAATTTAGCCTATTTTTATCCTATGCCTTGGTATTTGTGGAATGCTTTCTTGATTAGTCACTGCTAATCATTCTCTAATCTAATTTTTGAAAGAATTCGTACATAAGCTTTTACCCATTGTACTGGAAGATGCCATTGTTAGATAACGCATTCAAACTGAAATTAGTTTGGTAAAAAAAGTTTATGACAAAAGTAAATTAACTAGTTTAGTTTCTAATTTTGATTTTAGAGAAACTTTTAATTAAAGTTATTTTAGAAGATTATACAAGATTAAGTTTCTCATCTTTAATTAGTTTTGACTAATTATAATCGCATCTTCCATATTGGATTTAAAAAGAAAAATAGGGTTTAATAGCAAAATAATTTAAAAGACAAAATTTTATAGATTGACACATAACAAACTTTTCTAATAAATATTTGCTCAGTACGTTTGTCTCTACAATATCTATAGATATCTGAGCTGCAATTAATAAAATAATTACTAACTTTTATAAATAAAAAAATACAGAAAATATAATATATTTTGATATTATAAGTCTGTTATAATTAATCCTCCATTACCTATTGCGTATACGTATTCCCTTTTTAAATATTATATTTATTTATTTTATTTTATTTTTTGTGTGTGTATTTAAATTCAGATATTTATGCATATATCTTCGTTAAGAAATATTTTAGTTAATGATAAGAAAAGGAACAAGAAAATGTGTTAGTAAGCGGAATATATACGCAAGATTAGGGTTTGAATTTGGCTTGGTATTGGAAGATTTGAGGTGAGCTGTGAAGCGCAATCTGAATCTCAGATTCTGCTTCAATATTAATATCAATAAAACTACAACAACAATTAAAAAAACAATAACAATAACTTAAGTAATTAGCTTAATCATTTTGTTATTACAACTAATTAAAATTCATTATTAATAAACATTTTTAAACAATCATTTTTATTTTTACCAGTTTTAATTATATGGAACAAATAAGAAAAAAAGAATGAGGTAAATTAAATAAATAATTTAATGTTGGTGAAAATTTATTAAATTTATCATTTTAAAATAATTTTCATTAAATGATTTTTTTATTAAGTAGATTATCAAATTCACTGATATTGGAAAATGAAAAGTATATAACAATAAGACAGCAGTAAAAATGTTATTTGATTAAAAATACCTGATGTTTCATAGTTATAATAATTCATTTTATTACCAAACTCATACAAAATGTTTGTTTTTTTTTTAAAAAAAGGTAATATTAAGCCAATCCATATTAGATTTTAGGGCTAAGATCATCTTCAAATAATAAGAGAAAAAATTTTATGATATAATTAATATAAATTTGTATTGTGTATAATTAATTGATCATTATTTTTTAAAAAAATTATTATAGATATAATAATGTTAATCTAATAGACTTGATTAGTAAGCTTTTCTACATTAAGAGTTATTCAAAAATATAATTCCTTATTCATCTGCCTTAAATATGTTTCCATGTCTTTAAAGCAATGTAATTATATATTGCTAGAAATAAAACAAATACCAAATAGTATATATACCTTTATATATCAAATGTTCCTTGAGTTTAATCATGCAAACCCATTTATATATATAAGTAAAAATAATTTTAATATTTACAACAATGGTGCACAATGCATTCCTACAAAGTAAAGATGGCTTTATATCTGTTTCTATTTCCCTGTTTTATATTAATTTATAATTATTATTAACTTCATTATTTTATATATATGTGCAATAAAAATGTTTTCATCATTGTATGTCTAATATATATTTTATTTACAATAAACCAATGCAGACACATATTAGGGATGACAATGAGTTCATCTTTGATTTCTATTATATCTCATTTCTTTATGAAATATTTTAAAAACAAATCCCTGGAATTTTTCTGTATTCAAACTCATTTTATAGTTCAGATATAAAGTGAGTTTGACTACATTGTAAAAAAAAAAAAACTTTACCTTCTTCGGTCAATTTAACAAACTATATCCAAATATTAAATCCATTTTAGACATGGTCCATTTCTATACATAGAAAATTCATAAATAAATAAATATACATTATAATTACCATTGCCATCCTCTCAATGTCAGACATTAATCTTTTGATGTTTAACTATATCAAAATAAAATAGTCATCTATCTGAATTAAAAAAATTAAAGAGATACTTGAAGTTAATGACTATAGGAAAGAATGTTTCCCTGTGCATTTATTTATAGTATTAAAAAATAATAATTACTAATAAAAATAATAGTAAAGATACACTATTCTGGAAAGATAATAAATTTAATAAGAATATTATTTCTAAGCATTACTTTCGACCAGGTCGATCATATTCATAGAACTACTATAAGTTTATATAAATAGAATTTAATTAATAATTTATATATACTATGCACAAGTCTTTCTTATTTATTGCATTGTTGTTATTTGTAATAACATTATGGCCAGACTTCATTTTATATTCTGAAAATATACATTTAATATTAGAGTCTGTTTTAGCATATATATATATTGTACCGGTATAAATCCACCACGCTTACTCATACACAGTACCCGAGTTCAAACCCAGCCCACGTTTAGGAATTAGTTCCAAAACGCCAACTGAATTCAAACCCAAACCCCGGTATGACTAACCGATGATGACTTTATAACAGCACGGGGTTATCCCTTTTCTAGCTCAGCTCAGAACATAGACTAAATTCTTACAGTTAATGATAAATAGATTTATTAGACTATAGATACTGGGACGGTCATTTATGTGACGTATATATTTAAGTTGCCAATACAGACAGTAAGTGGCTAAATAGACTTAGAGAGTAATAAGGTGGAGGACACAAAAATTTAGATTAAATAAAGTGTTTAATAAGCAAAATATAAAGCATATAAATATAGTGTTAAATGAGACAAATAGAAAGCACATAAATATAGTGTTATATAATAAAAATAGACAGCATATAAATATAGTGTTATACAGTACGGTAAGACTTCTATAAACCCTCTTGTATTTGGCTACTAGTCTTTAGTGAACGTTTTATAGAGTGAACAAACTCATGCCAATAGCTGTGTAATTAAATGATTGACGGGTGGTTAAGAGAATCAGAGTATTTGAGCATTGAAAAATATTTATCTAAAGATTTTATTAACTTATTTTATTTGAATAGGCTCGAGCCGTTACGTAGACGAACAGATGGAGGTGGTTTTATATAAATACGAAATAAAAGGTAGATGTACTGGTGGTTGCCTGGATTCAAGAGCCCTACAGTAATCAATTGCGGTGCATTAACGGAATACCGGGCGGCTTGTACTTTGACAAGGCTTAATGCCCCCAAGTAGTTCCGGGACACGACAACCAGCCGGGGTCATTTCGAACCCCGGTGATCCAAGAGATTACCGGGAAAGAAACTGCTTTCATTCCCCAATGGTAGAATGGCGAGACGCTAACTTCAGCGAAGGGAAGGCATTGCCACAGACATCACGGACGAGAACTTGAAATGGATTTTTTAAAAGAAATTATATAAAACCTGGAAACTATTAGTCTGTTTCTACGCCACAGGCTGAGATCCTTATCCCAATAAAAACATAGCGAAATTAAACTGAAGGTGAAAAACAATAATTAGTTAATTTTACTCTGGGACTCCTAACCCTTCAGGTTGACAGGCGGTAGCGACAGTATTAAATTATACAGGGAGTTATTTCTCAGATCAGACATGACATTACGATAACACTTTGAAACTATTATATATATTTAATATTGAAACTTAGATTGTAATTTTATACCAACTTAACATAGAATAATAAAGTGATTTAACATTTACTAACTCGGAATGTGAAAGAATATTTAATTCAGAACATGAAATTACTTTTAAATTAAATTGATCATTATTACACACTAGTTTACACATAGTTGGAAATATTACTATTGGCAATGTTTGTTTATGAAATAAGCAACATAAGAAAATATAAATGCATTCAGTTGAAATATTATTACTATTAATTACAATTTTATACATGATTTCTAAAGACTAGAGCAGAGGATAAAAAAAAAAGAAAAGAAAATTTACTGACAGATTAAACAATAGCATTATAAATGATATAAAAACTTACATATGATTCACTTGATTGATAACATTAAGCACGGAAGAAAATTAAAGTTCGTGTAACAAAGTTACTCTTCTTTCTTCATCCAGCTTGGCTTGTGACGAACGTAGGCGCGCATTTTTGAAAGTTATTTGTAAGGCATAGCTAATTTAGAGGTTGGAAGTTGGAAATTGTGAGTTACGTGAAACATGATCAAACAGCGGCACAAAGATCCATATTGGCGGGCAGAGACCAGCTCCTGGCACTTAGCCCATCAACATTGCGATTCACTGGTAAACTTCTTAATAATAATGTTTGAATTATACTCAACTGCTGTGTTGTCTCGAGACTACTTCTCTCACACACGACAAAAGTTAGAATGTAAGCTTTTCTCTAAAATCGCCACTGCTGACCTTTCCGACTTGTTTTGTTTTAGGCTCCGCCTCCTTTCTCTAGCCTCTAGCAATGCAGCTTGACCAATAATCAATTATCTGTTTTTAGCAATCTTTTAATTTAATATGCCACTTTTAAATCGGTACAGTAATTACATATAAAAATTCCTTACTAATTTTGACTACAACTTAATTGCTCTGAACATTTGTGCAATTAGATTTTAATTAAAAACACTGATCAAAGGAATGTGACTTTTGATCAGTATTTTTACACGACTTTATACAATTTAATAAAAAAAAAACTATAATTTAAACAAATACGCCCGCACTGACACTTTAAATTAATTGATACAAATTCACAAACCACGCACACACAAATATTATTTCATGGTTTGCGACATTTATAGACGGAATCTTTACATATTGGCTGATAAACTATAAAATATATAACTAATTTTTATTATAAATTAAAATAGACAAAATCTCACTGCGGGCGAACATTGGTTCGAATTACCGTACATAAAAACACCTGAAACGAAGATCGGTTCTCCGATCTGTCTGTTTCAATATATTTGTGTTGCTAATCTTGTAGCACAGTTGGCACAGACTCACTCTAATAAATTGCATTACATGTTGATTCATTTCATTTAATTTTATAAACTGATTTGGAGATAATTTAAGATTATGAGGAATTCTAAAACTAATATTGGAATTGTTTGAGCAGATTGTTTTCATCTTTTAGATATATGTAGTACAAAAGGAAGACTGATACATATATTATTATTAATGTTCTTAATATTTAAAGATGAATAGAATTTTTGGTATAAGTTTTATTTAATATTAAAAGTTTAATATTGAAAACTATATAAAAGATTTTAAAATATTTAAGATATATATTAATTTTAATATTTATTCCAATATTCTCACAAATAAATGATGAAATCATAGTATTATTTCCAGGAACTTTTGTATAATAAAAATATAATAACTAAATAGCTGACATTTCAGTACAATAACCAGTACTTTGCATAGAGCTTTTTTTCTTAATCAAATTATAAGAATGTGTGTGGTGAGATTTAAAATCGTTATTTTTTTCTTTTGTTATTTTTTCCTCATTTGCAAATTCTATTGGTTGAGAAGTTTTAAAAAATATTTTATCCTCCTATAGCTTTTTCCAAATATTGCTAATTTTCTTGAATCACACTTTTCATTTATGCTCTTAAGCCTTTTATAAATCTCTATATAGCTTCCCTTAGCAGTCTCTCATCACATTGTTCAATTTTTGCCAGAATGTGTTTATTAAAATTGATGATGTGGTTAGTTAATTTATATATATTAAATAAAACTCTTAAAAAATTATATTCATCTTTAAATACTAGAAACATTAATCATAATATTAATGCATGGATTAACTTTCTTTCAGTACTGTATATATCTAAAAAGAAAGATAAAAATCTCAAATAATTTCAATATTAATTTTAGAAACCCTCCTAATCTTAATCAAATTTTGAACAATACTAAAGATAAATTATCTCCAAACCAAGCTCTCCAAATAGTTTATAAAATTAAATGTAATGCAATTTCTTATGATGTCTCATGCTAACTGCTACAAGATTAACACAACATATATATAAACATGCTAAAACAGATCATAATATTAAATCTATATTTTCAGAACATAAAATGAGTCTGGCCACAATTTCAATCTTCTTAATATTAAAGTCATTCACACTGAGCGCAATGATCAATATATATATATATATATAAAGAGGCATAATTTATTGCAAATAACATCAACACAATAAACGAGAAAAACTTATCCATTGCATTATCATGTAAATAGTATATATAAATTAACTTATAAATTCTATTTATCTATGAATATGACCAACCTGGTCCAGAGCAATGCTTAGAAATAATATTTTATTAAATTTATAATCTTTCCAGAATATTATATCTTATAAGGAAAGAAGTATTTTATTGAATAATGTTATAATATAATTACATAAAAGGCATTTCGGTTATATTACAAAATATTAAATAAATATTATATTAAAAGTATTTATGTATATATAATAAAAGTCAAACATTCTCTCCAGACTAAAATATAATTTATCTCTTAAAATCAAGGAATCTATAAAATTCCTTGCTGGATTTGTCCAATTTCTTATAAAAATATGGTGAGAAGAACATAAGAATGCTGTTTTAAAAAATTTTCCTTTGCTATTCCCTCAATTAAACACTAATTACATCATAAATTTTGAAGAAGCAATCATTTTTTAAAAGGTGATAAATTGGAAAAGAGGCTTATTCATAAAAACAATTGATACAATATAATAAATTGTTTATTATTGAAAAATGAGACTTTTGCCTGTCCTTAGGCAAGGTAAATCCCCCTCCCCCCAAAAAAAAAAAAACTATCTTTTATCACAAAATTATTTCTGTTGATATGTAAATTTTAAAATAAAAAATCATATAGCATTAAAATATTAACTGAAAAACACATTTATACTAAAATTCTCTCATGACTACAGTTTCATCTATTACAAACAAATCTCAAGTGAAAATCAACTCAATACAAACATATACACACACACATATATATAACAGAAATAAACTTTACATAAATCACTTCAAAAACCACTTTAATTTCCAATAAAGTTTTCATGAGATAGATGTAATTAAATATAATATTGTATTTTTTAAAATAGATTAAAAAAAATTTAAAATATAAGCCTTGATGTGTATATATATATTAATACATGTAATATTTACTATAAAAATTTTTTTAGTGTGGAATAATTATTTGATAGCTTTAGATTCAAAAACATTTATCATCAAAGTTCCTGCTACTCTTTTTGTTTTTTCATAGAAGATAACTTCTGCATTGTTAAATAATATTTCATGAGCTGTATTTAATTCAGAACTTTAATATATACTGTATATAAATATATTTTGTATATTTATTTTTACTTAATCAAAAAATAAAAATGTATAGATTAATTAGTTTTCACTGCCATTTTTTTATTTCATCAAAATCCATGTTTACAAAATAAACCTTCACCTTCACCAAAAAATCAATTTAATAAATTTCTCACTTTGCTAGTACAACAAAAGTAAAAGCTTTTTCTTATCAATTCAGATATTCACTTATATATATTAAAATTTTTATAAAATGTTTATATATTCATTTTGTTGTGAAAATTTAAAGGACACCTAGAGATTTTGTTCAGATAGTCAAAGTTATCAAACTATAGAAAACTGGATTAATGACATTTTACTGCCATAGTACTACAATCAACTCTTTAAAATTATTTTCATACATTAAAAAAAAAGCAAAGAAAAAAAGCATAAAAGTTAATTATTATTGTGCTAATACAAATGGCAGAAGAATGGGAAAATATTAATTCATAAATAAATAATCAAAATAAGATTGAAACTATTAATAAATATATTATATTATTTACTTATGTATTTGTGACAATTATTACTGACAAATAAATTGTATTGGATATTTGACCATTATAGTAATTAAGTATATTAATTTATATATAGATATATAGAAGCCTTTCTAATAAACTGAGATGTAAAATAAATAAAGCTAGAAGAAAATGACTAAAATGGGATTGAAATGCTATGATAGAAGAATGAAAAAATAATAAAATTGATGGGAATTATGGGCCGAATTAAAAATGAAAGAGATAAAAAAACTCAATCTTTTGAAGAGAAAATAATATGAGAATAATACCCATCTAGTTTCAAATCACTTGAGAGAATTTATCACACAAAAAACTACATATGATAGAAATGTATTATATTTTCAATCAAAATAAATTAGAGGCTGCATTAACAATGGTAATTGCACATCATGGAAGTAATAGAGATTAGAAAAGTATCAAGAATATTATTTTTTTAAAAAATAATAAAAATTAAGACAAGAAATAAATGGCAATTTGGCATATTAAAAGTGAATAATATACAAAATTTTATGAATTACTGGATAATAAAATAAGCATAAATAATAGTAGATTAAGAACGAAAGAAAAGATCAAAAACACCTTAGATTATTAATGAGATGTTGAATACAATGGTAAGAGCCTGAAAAATAAATTTAATAAGCAGTAGAACTATAAATATATAGAAAAGTTAACAATTGATTATGATATGAATAGATGAAGCTAAGAGAATGTGTTTCTAAATGGGAAATATAAAAAAATAGAGGAATTTTATAATTTTGAATTAATAAATAGTTAGATAGAAAACATATACTTTCATACAAGAATGGCATATATTGATTATTGAAAATAAAAGTGTCAAATTATTAATAAAAAAATAAGATCTATCCAAAAAATGGAAAGAATATACAATATAAATAATTTATAAAATAGAAAAAATACTAAAAATTCATTTTTATTAATTGAAAAAGACTATCAGAATGCAGATTAAAGAAAAATGGTGCTAAAAAAGCATTAGCTGAAATAATAATAATAATGGACAGAGAGAATTCATAAGATTCTGTATTAAAGGCTTATAGGGTAAAAAAAGAGAATTGATTAATATTTGTAATGTAATTTATGACTCAAGAGAGTGATCAGATTTCCTTTAAATAGTTATATATATTTTAAAAAAGAAAATGAGCAGATTTCAAAATATTTAATTTCCAAGTGGCTAAAGCAAGTTGCAAGTCTTAAATAGACATATTTCTAATAAATTACATCTATTTTTCTTACAATTTGAATAAATTATAGTAAGACAATAAAAATAATTAAAGCAGTGTGAATTATTGTTGAAAGATCACAGATATAGAAAAAGAAATTTAATAGATTAGATAAATTAAAAACAAAAAAATCAGTATATATAAAGTAAAACAGTCCTCTTATGAAAAAAATAAATATAAAATAAAAAAATAAACAAGAGTGATATCTAAGTCTTATTTTATTTAATATAAAGTTGTTAAATTATTGTTTCTTTTGATAAGAACACTAATATTGGCAGTAGTTAGCTATGATATGGTAGTTCTTGAAGATGATGAATAAATTTAATATGGATATGGGGAATGGAAGAGCAATTTAGAAAGATTAGTAAAAAAAAATTTTAAAAAATATGAAAAACGGAACCAGATAATGAAAAGAACTATACAGAATACGAAAAAAAGAAAAGATTGATTAATGATATTAAAGAAGAAATGATTATTAATTTTTTAAAAGAATAGCAAGAAATAAAAAGGCTTAAAGAATATGATTTGTCATGGCATATGGTATTGCCTTTTGGCAATGCTGAGATACATATTTTACCAAACAAATATAAATAAGCATATATATTTTTAAGTAAAAGTACATATCTTCAATAATCAGATGATGGAGAGTCTTTCCACGGTGATGCATTAGCAATTTATATTTCATGGTCAACAATCAAACTTAAAATACTTATACATCTATGTTTCCTACTATATACTCTCACATAGCATATATACATGATCGAGTACACTCTATATACACTTACATAACATATACATGCTCACGTACACATTTAGAAAAGATTGAGTAAAAAGAATGATTATGACTTAAGATAAAACAACAACAACAAAAAACAGAGAAATGTGCAAAAATATTTCTTAAAAAGTATTTTGAAAAATTTGACAAAAAATTTAATGTAATCAAATAAATATATTTATCAGAGGAAAATAAAAAGATATAATTATCTTCTTAAAAAATAAATACTTATAAAAAGTATATAAAAATTACTAACCAAACAAGTTAAACAAAAAAAAAAAGGTAGATAATAGTTAATGGTGATAGTAAAATATAATTTTGTAGAATATTATAATTACAAAATATAAATTAAAAGTAATAAAGATGTTCATTTATTAGTTTATAAATACAGTTATGGCAAGTTTAATAAATTCAAGTTTCTAGTATCCATGTAATATAATAATAATTTTAACTATACCTGTAACATATGGAATATTTAAGGTACATATTAAGCATAAAAGTTCATTCAATTGGCCAAACTATTTTTTTTTTTTTTAGTCAGCTAGAAATTGATTCTGGAATTTTTTTTACTAAAAAATGCTTGCTAATAAGATTGGTCTGAAATATGCAGAAAAAATATTGATGAAACAATATTGGGGGGGAATCAATAAGAATTCATTAAAACCATATCAGCATTATAATAGTGAAAATGATATTTATTTGAAAAAATAAATTGAAGGTTATTTAAAAACCCTGATACAATGGAATAACTGGAACGATAATCAGATATGATGAGAATAATTTACTTCAAGAAAACTATAAATTATAATAAATATTTAACAGGGGAGGGGGGAGTACAATACCTAAAGAATGGACAAAATCATTGTTAATGATAATCTACAAAAAAGAAAAACAAGAAAATTACAGAATCAGCATTTTAAAAAAAGAATATATTTTAAATAAAAAAGTAAAAGCTCAGAGATGAATATTTGGAAAATAAATAACAATAAATAAAGAAAATACGAACATCATATTATAGATATTAACACTTGCCTCATTGTAACGCAAACATAAAAAAGGGAAAGAATTTACAACAAAGTTTCAAAATATTTTTCACAGCATTGACAAAAAAGTGAGTGAAACATTATTTGAGTCATGTGGAATAGATTCCATAAGATTCTAAAGTATGTACGATAAAAAAAAGAGAAAAACCTACGGTCAAAGAAGAAAGATACATAATTTTTGGTAGGCAGCTAATATAGAAATCATTGAAGAATGCAGAGAAATACTAAAGTCAATATTAATGATGCTTAAAAAAATGAAAAAGAGATATGGATTATCATATTTTGGAAAAGTATTGAATAAGAATACTGTACAAAAAACATCAGACAGTATGTAAAATAAAAATAATTAAGATATGTAGATAACATGGTAAATATCAAAAGTAAAAAAAAAATACTGAAATCAACATTAGCAATGCCAACTTATGAAGCAAATATAATATGTGTACACATAAACATGGCCAAAGCAAAAAATTATGTTGCTTAGGAAAAAGAAAGAAAAATAAAAACATCTAGGCAATGTAGAGAATTTTATGTATATTAAAAACAAGATCCTTTGTAATTTTGATTGCCTAAAAAAAAAATTAAAAATAGAGCAAAAACATGTCTCTAAGCTATGGACAGAATCTGGAAAAGTAAGATATCAGGTTCAAACTAAATTAGATATACTGAAAATATGCATGAATATCATTAAGTATATTATGTATTTGTAAAACATGGTTGATGATAAAATCTTGGCATTCAAAAAATCATGCTTCAGAAAGGTACTAGGAATAGATTAGATGCAAAAAATTTTCAATAAAGAATTATATAAAAAAATGAATTGAAATTTTGTTGAAAAAAATTATAGAAGAAATTACAAATAATAATCAAAAACTAAAAACCTATTTTTTTTGGTATTAGCAAAATATAAATAAAAAGTGAAATCCCACTATGGACAGATGAGAGGAAGAGACAAAACTGAAGAATCCATAGTGTCTGATTTTGATAATAAATTATTTTCATAGCACCATAATTTGTGTCTGAAAAAATAGAAATGTGTAAATTTTTATTATTTATATATAAACATAATACATCTGTGGGCATCACATACTATGATTAAAAATTCATATGGCAAGTAATAGTAAACTATTACCGACCATTCAATACATTAGCAACTGATCAAGATAGATACTGATATAGTATGTGCTCTACAATCAATTTTAGTTTTTGTTTTTTTATATATAATACATGATGGAGTCACTTAAGTCATAATGAAAATACTAATTGAAAAACTGAACATTTCCCCATATTTTCACAAAATGAATGTGGACTAACATAAAATAATACACTTTTACAATAATAAAATGTGAAACAAAATGAAATCACATGTATTTTAAAATAATAAAATATTTGATTTTTATAAAACAGTCTCAAAAAAAATATATTAATTTTTCAATGAGTCAAGTTGTTTTATCACAGATGTTACTGTCTATCAATTGGGTTGAGGTTGGGTAGGACGAGGCTTGTGATTTGAAAGATGACAAAAAAGACCTCATGATCTAAAAATACTTGGTGTTTTTATGTAAAATAAGTTTCCGTATTTTTAGATAAAATGAATATGGGCTATGAAAAATAACATATTTTGTCAATAATAAAATAGTTTGATTTTGTCAAGTGTTAGTGGCCGAGTGGTCAGCACAGCTGCCTTACAAGCAGTTGTCCCAGGTTAGCGGGTTCGCTTCCCGACCGATGCTATGACACATGAAAAAAAAATATTGATTTTTTAAACAATAATCTCAAAATAAATACCCATATTTGTAATATCTCAAGAAGATGTTACTGTCCTTCAATCAGGAGAAGGAAAGATCTCATGATCTCAAAACGCTAGTCATTTTTATGTAAGTCACAAAATGAATGTGGGCCAACATAAAGTAACATATTTTGACTATAAAAAAAATATTGTTTTATCATTATAAAATAATCTGAAAATAAATAAATGAAAAGTAGAACATATAATTATATTTATATAATAATAAAACATTATTTAATTTTAAATATTCTATGCCAATCCAATGGCTGGAGTTCACATACAGGAAATTGAAATACTCATGGGTTGAAACCAAAATCAAAATTCTGAAAAAGATGAGAAGCATATCTGGAATTGTTAGTCTCATTTGGATTATATATGCTGGAAAATGTCATGGCAAAAACAGCAGTAAACTGGATAACTTTCTAACTTTTCTTCAGGACATTCATGCTACTTTTTTTTATTATATGTTTTTTTTTTTTCACACTCATGCTACTTATCACTGAAAAACCAAAAAGTCTGTTTACTTTTCTTTCTCTTTTTTTGTTACATTTTCCCCCATTTTTTTTATTTTTTATAAAAGAACCATTGTGATACATTAAGTCATTTTTATTGTTGTTTATTTAAAGCCAAATTTTGTATTCTACTATTTATTCATTAAATTATGGAACTTTTTTACAATTTGTGCTTTAACATTGTTTATATAAAATTTGACATTAAAGTAGACATTGTTCTTTGTTCATTTTGGAAAAAAATATATATATAATTTAATATTATTTTTGTAAACCTAGACTTCGAATTGAAAGAGGAAAAAAAATTATTTTAATAAAAGTAGGTCAATGTTCAATTTATCAATTAGTATTTTAACTAAGGTTTTGATGGCTTGCTGTGATATGTAAAAGCAGAAACTGAAATGAAGAATGCCTGTAGAGTAAGCAATACTATTTTAGTATCCTCTTTTGCCTAGTTACCTCAACTTACTTTTGGATAAAAAATATACATTATATGTAAAATTAAATATATACATAGAACATGTACACATTACAAATTATAAACAAAGTATATAAATATTATGCTTGTATTTCACAATATGTCAGAACATCACACAGATTTTCTACCATTAAATATAAATATAGTTGCAGCCAAGTTGAAATAATTCATTAATAGAGCTTTTACGAGGAATAGTTAGTATAATCAATAAAAATGTTTTTTTTATCTGTTGAGGAATAATGCATGCACAAACGTGTGCATTGATTTTAATAACTATTTTCTTTTAAATTTTGAATACTTTCAAAATGAAATTCCAGCTACAAACAACTTTTCAAAAGTACTTTGAAATAAGTTATATTTAAAAAATTGCTGAATAACGCTATCTTTGAAGCTACTAGAAAATTCACTACTATTCTTGTTCTTTTATTTTTAAATTTAATCTATTTACAGAGAGTTCTATTATTAATACAGATAAATAATACTATACTAAATTGGAAATGTCATTTTACATTAGTCATTCAAAGATTATAAGAGTTCAAATGCATCAACAAAATCAAAATTACTTTTGAACAAATAACAAACAAACAAAAACCCTCTATTGCTAGCTAGATTATACAAAAGATTAATAAACTGAAAAATTGAAAACAATACTGTATATAGATTTTCAAAAAATATAAAGTTTACTTTTTTATAAGTAATCTAACAGTTTTCAATGTAAAAGGAGTGTGTGTGTGTGTACACGTGCATAGTAGTTGCTGAATTCATTCACTAACAGCCAGCCATTCTTAACGAATATGGCCACTCTAAACTCTAATTCGGGGGGGGGGGGGTGCTATAATTATATAACGCAATCCGTAATATATATATATATCACATACTTGTCACACAGTCTGTTAATTTGATATTTTGCAATATCTTTCTTTTAACTTTTACAGAAAGTTTTCATTGTGAACGACCTAAACACATCATCTAGTTGCAATTCTCAATTGTAAATTCATCATTTTATCTCTTTAGATTATCTTTGATGTAATTTTATAATGAACTGTTTTTTTTAGAAAGTATAATATTACTATTAGTCATTTGCTTCACATGCCCAAATCATTGAAAATGAGCCCTTATAATAAAAGATTAATATCATCATATCCAACATGCTGAACAATATCATTGACATTTAGATCTAACTAGCATATTTTCAGAATATTGTAGAGCTTTGTTAATTGAATTTACTTCTTTGTTTTTTGCCATGATGAGAGGAGAACCAAGATCTCACCTTCAATACAAATAAATTTAGAATAATCATATATACAATTAATTTAGATTCATCATCAACAGTATTCTGTCAAATGGACAGGTCCAGAAAGTAGTCACATCATCAATTCATCCATTTTTTCCATTCTTTTCCTTGCTCAGCTCTTCAATTGCACGTAACTCTTCCCATCCCTTATATCATCCAACAATGTCAATCTCTTCCATCCTTTTTTCTTACTTCCACTCACTATTCCCTCCAAAACATCTTTCATTAAACTATGATTTCTGCTTAACATATGTCCAATCCAGTTTCTCTTTCTTTCCCTGATTTTCTCAATCAATCTTTTTTCATTTACTTTTTTCAAAACTTCTTCATTTGTTATCCATCCAACTGATTTTTTTTTTCCATGCTTCTCCATGTCCACATTTCAAAGACTTTCAATTGGTTCCGATGGTTCCTAATTTTATTACTCATTGTCCATGTTTCACAACCATACATTAGTGCACTCCACAAATAGCATTTAATTAAACTTTTTCTTAATTCTCTTTTCCAAGATCCACAAAATATCTTCATAAATGCTTCTTTTGCCAATGCTATTTCTTTTAATTTCATCCATTCGCTTCTTTCATTCTCACTCAACCAACTACCTAAATATCTAAATCCTTTCACAGATTTCAATTTGCAGTCTTTTTCCATTTCTCCTTATCTATAAATACTGTTTTCTCAACATTAATCTATTCCATATTCCATACATCCTTCTTCCAATTAATCCAACATATTTTGAAGACACTTTCCATTCTCAGCTATAAGAGACATCCCCTCTGCAAATCTTATACATAATCTTATACATTTTATTACTCTATCTTCAACATTTTTTCCTCCACAGTCTAAATAATTATTTAGCATGTCTTTTAAATAAATATTAAAGAGAACAGGTGACATACTGCATCCTTGCCTAACTCCACTTTCTGTATTCACTTCATCAGTCTCATTACTCCCCAATTTAATTCTTACCCTTTGTCAAGTATACCCCTTTATCTTTTACGATGGACATAAGTTTATTCCAGACTATTCTATCAATGTTTCTTTCCAAATCCACAAAACATACACCAATTTCTTTAACTTTTTCAATATATCTCTCTGCAATTATCTAACACAACTAATAGGGTCTGTTCTATTTTTCCCTCTCCCTGCAACAACATGAATAGTAGTATTTCATATACTTTTCCCTTTCCAAAAACCACACTGTTCTTCTCCAAAATAATACTCTACCTTCCCACAAAATCTTTTGAACTAAAATCCTCAATAAAAATTTTAGATGCATGAGCTAAAAAACTTAACATTTAACAGTCTTCTTCTTTTTAGCAATTGGAATCATTCTAGTTCTTTAAAAAATCACCAGGCCAAACTCCACTGTTATATATCAGATTGCAAAAGTCCAGTTATTTTCCTTCACAGTAAATTCTCATTTCTTTCAAAAATGCTATAGGTATTTCATCAAATCCAACAGCCTTACCATTCTTCATTTGTGTAATTGACTTTCTTACTTTATCTGACAATATGTCCATATCTTTATCATCTATTTCAATATGTTAATTTTCAGGTTCAAAATTAATTAAATTATCTTCTCTACTAAATAGACAATGAAGATATTTTTTTCATCTTCTTAATATGTCATTGCTACCAGTTAATATCTTTCCATTCTTATCTGCAATCTCACTTGCTAGCCATGACTTTTTATCTCAAGTTACATTAAATATTATTTCAAATACCAGATCATATATTTTCACCTGCTGAAGCCTTTCTATCTCCCTACATTCTTGCTTCAACCATTTTTCTTTTGCTAAATCTGTTTCTCTTCTTAGCTTATTATAATTTTTCTATATGCGCTTTGCCCTTCCCCAGTATTTGCATTTTTTCTATCTTCACCATATTTACATCTTTTCCAACATACCTTCAGTTATCCAAAGTCATTTAGTTTTCCTTACCCGAATAATATCTATTTCATTTTTTTTTTAAGAATCATTCTTTAATTCTACACAATATTTATCAGGACTTAATATATTCCTATCTTGATCTATCCTTTTTATTTAAACCAAATTTTCTTTTTTCCATTTCTCTCAACTTATCCAAGCCTCATCTTACATATCTTTTCCTCACTCAACTTTAATTTAGCCATAATGTGAATTCATATCAGCACCAGGCAAAGCATGTGAACCCTTAATAGCATCATTGCATCTATCCTGAATCAATATATAATCAATTTGATAATATTCTCTATCATCTGGAGCTTTCCATCTATACAATTTTCTAATATGGATTTAAAAACAAGTGCTTGCAATCATAAAGCTATCTCTTTCATTTGTTTTTTTGCAATATCATAATTTCCAACAATTTTCCCTTCCTTACCTTTCTTCACAACAGCATTCCAATCACCCAAAAGTAATATACATGCTTTTTTTTTTCCATGATGGATAATTTCCTCTATCCTCATATATTTCATCAATTTCAATATCACCATGACTAGTTGTCGGCATATAAACTTGTATGCTTACCAAATCCCTACGACTTTTATTTATTCTCATCATTAATAGCATATCATCTATACAATCAACCTTTGCTGCACTATTCCAAATTTTCTTTCCCACAGCAATGCCAACTCCATTAACTGATCTATCACCACCCGAATAAAATAAACATCTCCACTACTTACTTCCTCACATCTCTCCCACCTCACTTCACTTTATCCTATAACAACAATTTTATTTATATACAACTCCCTTTTCAAATTTTCCAATTTCCCAGATCTTCTCAAAGATCTGACATTCCATGTTCCAATTCTCAATGTGTCTTCTATCAGTAGAATTAATTTTATGAGGATTTTGCAGGGTTTGTGGCCTCAGAGTCTCATGTCTACTCCTGCCAGGTAAGATACCAAAGCCATTCAAACATAATGCTTCCTGTAGACAAGCCTCATATCTACTCCTGCCAGGCAAGACACGAAAACCAATCAAACGTAATGATTCCTGTAGACATACTCATAATAAAACAAGGGAATTATAAGGCAAAGTGTTTCCCCATTGCTTTCTTTTTCAGCAATAGCCTCCATAACAGCCTTAGTGTGCTAGCTAAATTTCATAAAATGAACATCCATCTACTGCTTCCTCCTCACCGTTGTCACCTATAGTGATCTTCCACTGACTTGGAAGAATGATGTTGCTGACCTAGCACTTAACTGGGTGTTGACTTATTTAATGGTGGTCAACACTCATCATTATATATCCATGGTCATAGGAATTTGTGGCATTTATAGAAGTAAACATAGCAGTCTCCTTCATCACTTCCTGGTAGTGAATATTATCCCACTGTCAGTGACTGCTTATTTATAGTATTTTGCTTATTAACACTTATCTGAAAGCCATCCCCCTATCTGCCCACAACCTGTGGATGCTTTGGGTAACAGGGGACCCATGGCCTGCTATCCAACCCAGTAATTTAGATTAAATAGTTATATTAATAGAGACATAAAGAATAATAAGAGAAAGTAAAACAGATTTCTAGTAATGAAAATGGATTATTGGATATGTGCAAAAAAATCAAGATGGGAAAAAGAGACAAATTAAAAGATCAAACAAAAAGCTGGTCTGAAAAAAAATGTGTTAAAAAAGTCATTCAAGCAAGAAATTAATATGGCATGTCCATATTTAAAGAATGAATAAAAATGGATATCTTATAGATGATAATTGAGAAACAGAGGAGAGAAAAAACCTGATAAGCAGCATGGAAAGGAATGGGCTATCAGAAACAATGTTATAAATAGAGAGATATGGAAGATCGAAGATAAGGAGACTTTTGATTGCAGAACTCACAAAGGTGAGGAATCCTGAAGAAGTTAACTTGTCAAATACAGCAACAGCATATATCAATATGCGGAAGAGTCTGTGTTTTCTGTCAACATTCAAGTCACTATTTCTATCTAAAATAAGTTTATGTTAATAATTATTCAAGCTAAAATTGTTTTTTTTTCTTTTTCAATTAGTGACTAATAGAGTACTAGAATTTTTTAATTATTTAATCATTCTTTATAGACTGCATTCAAAACATTAAGATTGACTAAATTGGCAAGAATAGCAGATAAGCATACTGCAAATCCAGAAGCTGTTAAATATAAGTTTTAGCTTTTTTTATAAAAATAAAATTAAATCACAAGCTTAGCTGCCTCCCTAGAAGTGTATGGTTGCTCCCTTAAACATAGGAAGGTTTATCTCATTACAATATCATTTATCAGTATAATCAGTCTATCAATATTCATAAGGTCAACAGATTATCTTAGACTTTTCTTACTAAGAATAGTTAGATTTCCACTTTGAATTGTTAACTGGATTGACATAGCCAGTTCCTAAAAACTCCTTGATTTTATTTTCGGAAAGATAGGGGAGGCACCTTCAAACTCTCTCAAGATTTCAAGTCTGGGCATTATAGTTTAATAACTCATTAACCATCCAATGAGGCCCTAATTGTACATTAAGTACATAAAATATTCTAAACTGATATGTAAAATTGCCTATAGACTAAGAGAAAAGTAAACCTGCAGAAAATGAATGCATATGACAGGTGCAAATTAATAATTATGCAGGTTAATAACAGTAAATCATTTTGCATCACTCTATTCAAAAGTCATCTAGGTAAGCAAGACTAATTAACAAACATTAGATAGTAGTGCCAATCAAATATTCCCAGGTTAATTTTTGAGGCTATTAATTGCCAAGAATTTGAATTATCAGATTACTACTGACTCATGCTTTAATATATTTTCTAAAATGTATTGTGGCTGTTAATGCAGAAATTCAATGTAAATCTAGAAGTGTTGTGTGATATACCCTATAAATTTTTATATTTTTCAACAATTGTTACTATGTTAAAAAATAAATAACTAATTAATGATAATATTTGAATTCTATAAAATACATTTTAATTACTGATTTCAGTACTCATCTTATAGCTAAAGACGCCGCTCTATGGCGTGGTTTTCGCGCTAAAACACATAAAAATGCTGTTTCCACGGCCGACATGTTTGAACCCGCGTTTTCTATAATACAACTTTTTTGTTGTGCTACAGAATGCAGGCTGCTATGTCACGTCGCAGTATAGCATGTATGTCGCATCACAGCAACTACATTTTCCGAATTCACATAGTTTATAAAATAGTTATGGCTTGATGAGAGAGTTTGTATTTGAATTGTATGGAAATGTTGTTTTCATTGGATTTTTTTTTTATTTTAAAGTATTGAAATGTTCAGATTTTTTAAAGTAATAATTCTAAGATTTTTTACAACGTACTGTATTGAAGTTTTAATTGGGAAAATGTTAAATATCTATGTTTTTAGTGAGTTGCAATTACGTAATGCGTCAAGTAACATACTGTTCGTAACATTCCACGAGATAAAGAAGATTCTACCGTGTGTATATTTTTGAAGTAAAAAAGAGCGGTACCAAAAAAATATCCAGTAAGAAAAGTACAAATATACACGATTTTTTGTAAATTTCATAAAAAGCAAATATTATAAACATGTTTAATAAGTAAAGAAGACATTTATATGTGTTTGTTGTTGTTGTTTAAAAAAGTTTGAGTTTCTATATTTTGTCCGAGTACGGTTACGATTTTGAATTTTTTTATTTTAGTATTACAAACAACAGAACACTAACCCTAACTCTAAAACTAACCCTAAACCTAACCTTAAATCTAACCGTAACAACTTTTACTTTTTACTGTCATTCTATTTGAAGTAAAAAATAGCCGTAATATCTATTTGTCTGTAAAAAAAAAAAAAAAAAAAGTAAAACAAAGACTAAAAAAATAAAAAATAGACTAAGAAATTTTACTTTTTATTACGATTATTATTTTTTAGTTAAACAACAACAACAAAAAAAAGTCATAACACAAGTAAAAAAAATATCCGATAGAAAATTGATAAGAAAAAAGCCGTAACACAAGTAAAAAAATATCCGATAGAAAATTTGATAAAAAAAAAGCCGTAACACAATTAAAAAAATATACGATAGAAAAAACACGAATCATAATTGTAATTTGTTGATTTTATTTTACATTTATTATTATCATTTAAATTGTATACGTTAATAAAAAATAATATTTATAAAAGACGATTTTGTTTTGTTTTTATTTTCACATTAGCACAGAAAAATTATTATAATCAACGGCCTGGGAATGGTCATATTTTATAGTTTTAGCGTGAAAACTGTGCCATCCAACGGCATCTTTATCTATAAGACAAGCACCCTGATTTCATTAAACAATGATTAAATAATAGTATATAATATTACTAAATTTCATTACTGAAAAACCAGTTTCTGAATATCTTTAAATACTAAAAAGCTAAAATATTTTATTTAAGCATAATGGAAATCTGCCACTGAACATAATCAAAAGTTACTGCTGTATGCCAGAAATTTTACCCACTAACCTCTAATCTTCAATAGTAGGAGAACTTAACATTCACATATACATTAGAGAATGAAAAGCTGTTGAAAGTTTAATAAAGTTTAGCTAATTTTCATATATTTTTTTGTTGCGTATAAATATAAATGTGATGTATGAAGACTAATATAGACGTTAATACATTTGTGGGACATGTCTATAATCTGAGTATTAAACTAAGCTGACTAAAATTCAAAATTATCATAAAACTTAAACTAAGCTGACTAAAGTAATATTTGCAGGTTTCAAAGACACAATATTTTAGATAAGTTTGCCATAGCAAATCCAATTAGTTATTTTTTTCCTTTCTTGTCTATCTGTTTGAAATTATTTTCTCAAGTCTAATCTCATTTGTACATAGTATTAAAAATCCAATTTAATAATTACAATTATGATAAAAAATTACTAAAATTTATATACATATGTATTTGATGGAAAATGTCTATCTTTTAACAATGATGGGAAGTGAAAGAAAAAAAAGCTACAAATATTTATTAACATTGGTCCACATGATATTTAATTAATTTACCAAAGCAATGATTTAATCTAATTAATTTTATTAAGGAATATTTATAATATTTAATAACTATTTTGGAAATTCATAAAAAATTGGAAGTAGGAGTAACATTTGGAGCCACAATCCACAGATCTTGAACTCCAGACTCCATCACTCTAATTCTGCATTTAATCAGAGCAAAATATTTAATAATAAAATAAATATAATTTCAATAACAATTTTTATTTATTTATAGCTTTTTAAATATATCTTGAAAAAATTAATATCTTTTATAATTTATAGACTTTATAATTTATTTGGTAACCTACAAAAAAAAAAAAAAAAGACCAGATGATAAATATCTTTGTAATATTAAAAAATTAAACCCATATGGATATGTGGCCTAATTACTATGGAAGTGTTGATTACAGAAATATGGTTTTTATCCCAGAGTGTAATATGACACTGATTACAAAAACTGTCACAAGAATTACCAGATATTTTTAATTGGAATTTACAAGACCATAACTTTTTAATAGACTATAAAATTTATGCAACTTTTAACATTGAAAAAATGGATACTATGTTCTTTCAATATATTTATTAATATCAAATCAAGATCTAAAAATATAACAAACGTTAATCAACACGCATGTCTTTAGTAAGTTTTAAAATTAATTCATCATTTTAATTTAGTGAGAACATTAAGCTTTATAGAGAATAAAAGAGTGTTTGTAATTCTACTTGTGAACTCAACTACTCAGTCAATTTTTCATAAGGATAAACAACTCTCTGCCACATGCCAGTTGGAATAACTTTTTGTGTGGGCAAAAAAAAAAAAAACCCCTAAGATTTTAAATCATCCTGATAGACTAGTAATAAAAAAGTTGGTTACAGAAAAAAAAAAAAACAATAAAGTATATGCTAACATTTTGCATGACTAAAATAATAAAATTCATTTAATAAATATTAAGATTTAATTATTTTAATTGAAAAAAATCACTAAACTATAAATAATAAAATTATTAACAGAGAATGAAGCATGATGGATTAAATTAATCACAGAATTAAAGTTGGATAGTGGAATGCTTTTAGTGGAAATAACTTAATATTAAAAGAAATATAACTACATATTTGAAAAATAAGATATTAAAAAAATCTGTTTTGGCATTAAAATTGTAAAACTCAAATGAAGAGCACCATGCAGTAAAATATGAAGAGATATATTAGAAAATAGCAAGGAGAAATTGAAAACTAAATACATAAAAAAAAACAATAAGGTATAACTGATATTATAGAAAAAATTAAAAGTCAAAAATGAAAGTGAGCTATTATGTGAAATAATAATAGATGGACAATTGAATTCTTGAATTAGATCCTGAAGAATTACAAAAAATCAAGAAAATGTTCAAACACAAGATGGACAAGATAGGGAAATTTGTTGGTGGAATGATGTGAAAAAAATGAAAATATGCATCTGAAAAACTGGATTAAATTTGGAGATCTTTATTCTACAATGGACTGATGTTAATTGAAAATGATGATGATGAATACGCACAAATAATAAACATTCAATATATATATTATGATATAAATTTTAATTATTTTTCCAGTAAATTTTGAAAGCTTTTACTGCTTTCAATGACAAATTGCAATTAAAAATAGCTTACGTATTTTTGAAATAAAATTTAAATTGTTTTAAAAACAATTAAAAGATAAAAAGTTTATAAAATTAAAAACAAATACATTTTAATTATTTTTAATAAATTATTTACATTTATTATAAATTTTTCAATCTCGTACCAGATTTGAATCTCAGATAGTAGCAGGTGAAAATAACAAACTCGTTCTTCCATAGAAGTATTAAAGCTTTGAAGGAGGCATTATATTATTATCATATTTATTTTTACAATCAATGCACTTAGATTAATCTGGAATCATTACCCTATAGCTAGATACTATTTACTGACTATTATTAAAAAAACAATTGGGTTCACAATGGGCTAT
The DNA here is from genome assembly GCA_028023455.1 of Epiperipatus broadwayi. NCBI lineage: Eukaryota > Metazoa > Onychophora > Udeonychophora > Euonychophora > Peripatidae > Epiperipatus > Epiperipatus broadwayi. Next base: position 12,360,329 of record JAQFVV010006197.1, read on the forward strand.
TTACTTTTTTTAAAAAAATTCTAAATTTGTTTGTGACCTGAAAAATTTTAAGAGCTCGTGTGACGTGAATTTGAACCTTAGGTTGACGGCATGGAAGATAGATATGACAACTATTACAATATAGCTGTATAATAAGATCTTCCCTATAATTTTTAATTAAAATTGAAAAAAAAAAAAAAAGTTATTAATGTTCAATTTATTCATTTTTTCTAGTTCACTTTGTCAATATAATTAGCTGTTAATGCTTTTTTTAAAAAATGTAATTTTGATGTGGATTTTTTTTTTTTAATTTCAACGAATTTTCAAGCTGTTTTGTATATTCAAGTTTTATATTTGTCTTCAAGTATTCTACTGAAACTATTTTTAAAATGTTCAAAATAAAAATATTATCGAAATAATTCATTTTTATTAGCAAGAATATTAGCCAACTTTGAATAGTACTACTATATAAATTTCTCAACAAGAATTTATGAGAAACCCAAACCATTTATGAATTGAGAATTGGGAAAGATATTTAAATTTCTACTTGGTTGACCATTGGGAATTAAAAGTTATCTATAATGAATGACATTATAATATATATATGTATGTAAACACATACATATCTCAGAGCATTTCCGATTATTTATAAACATAGTTTATAATTTTGCTTAAAGCAAAATAGAAAAGTATGTAATCATAATTATTTACTAACCTCTGGCTAGACAGGAAATACCATCAAAGTAATTCATCTTTAAAAAATAAAAAGATTATAATCACAAGTCTTTTTTTTTTATTATCATTAAAAAAAGTTCGTTCCTATTAAAATCAATAAAATCACAGTCAAGGGTATAAAAGATTACAGGACATATTCCACAGCAATTAAATAAAAAAATAGAAATCCTGTACATTCTATTATATTTAATAAATCACACAGCATACACATACACACACACACTATTTCTGAAATAAACTAATGATTATTATTGCCAAAAAAACTTTAATTCAATATTAGATTAAAACGATCATATAAATAGCATTTCTTAAAAATGACTTATCACAACTTTTATTTAAACTTTTCTAAATACAAATAACTGTTAGTAACAAACCACAAAGACAATACAGGTTAGTAGATTACACAACTTTTCCAAATGGTATTATTTGGAAAAGTTCAAATAAAGTTTGAAATTTTCTAGACATTCAACATTGAATGATAGTCCAACCTATTATCACATCTAAAATTTATCATCACCACAAACCTTCTTGAAAATACTTATCACTATTTGTTTGGTTTTCAGCTATTCGAAGATATACTCCTAATATAAAAAAATTGTTTCTTATTTCCTTTACAAGCTATATAAATTATTCTAACACATTAAATTGTCTCATGATGTGACCAAAATAGAACAATTTAAATCTGGTGTCTTATGTTTCAAGTGAAAGTTAAGGTCTAATGTAATCAAATATCTATTCATTTGTTTATTTTTCTTTCTGTTTATCGAATTTTTAAAAAACTTTATTGCTACCTCAATTCAAAAGTTTCAATGTTTTTCTGAAACAATTCACAGGAATATATTAAATGACAGTCTTTGCAATTTCCCATTGGACAACGCCAACCTCATCATTTCTTCTTTGATGTACTTGGCTGAATGATAAATAAAATCCCAATCTAGTCTTTCTTACTTCCATTCTAATCATATAAGATTTTCCTTTGTTTATAATTCCTGACTTCAGTGGCCATCTCTTTGCAGATTCAGATTTTCCTTTCCCTATGGAGACATTGACAAATAGGTAAACAAAAAGCTTTTATTTTTAACATATAACTATGCTCAGACACATGGGCTTACCGTTAACAGGCACAAATCAGCAATTTGGAATATCAAAACAGCTAACAGGATAACAGGTTCATTACAAGCTATGCCTCAGCCTTTCTTGGGATTCAATATGTCACTATCCCCTACAACAATGAGGATGGAAATACAACGAAGACTACTAAACAAAATTGACATCATCATAACATGCCTCTCAAGAATATATATATCTACATTTGGAAAGGTTTCACTCTTAAACTCCCTCATACTCCCCAAGATCATATATTATCTTGCGGGTTTTAAACCAACAGAAGCTTTCATTAAAAAAGTAGAATCCCATTGTCTGCGACTCTGTAGAGGTGGGCGCAAATCATTTATCAGTCTGCGCACCCTTCAAAAGCCAAGAGATATGAATGGACTGGGACTGCATTCAATAAAGGTATTCGTAATACAGAGAACTTACAATATGATCCATAAACTTTATTCTGATTGCAGACCTTCCAATGCCCCTTCCCAAAGAGCAAGTGCTTCCCACTGATAGACCCCCCTCAGAGGTTCACTCCCATCTGGCTACAAATGCAGATATCATACATTTTTACGCACATAGTACCTTCGGACCATGTTCAATTCAAAAATAACCTATTGGGAACCTTCAACCTATCCAACTCAAATACCCAGAAGGCACACACTTACCTCCCCATCAACATAAACAAACTACCAAACTAGCCCGTAGATTGAAACTAGCACCTAAACACACAACTTTCTGCTCAAAATTAACCTTGGTAGCCTCTCCACTGCTACATTTCTTAATAGAAGAGGCTCCATAGATCCCATATGTTGTCTCTGTCTTTCCAGCCCAGAAGATATGGACCATATCCTTCGCCTTTGTCCGGTCTGGCAGGGACTAAGACAAAACTTCCAGAAATACATTGATAATAATGGTCCAGATCTAACATCTCTTGAAGGGGTTTTAAATAGAGGCATTTCGTGAAATCAGGCTCCACCTACATAAACTTTGCCATCTGGTTGACCAGATGCAAGGTGATCTTTCAAAATTACGCTTAACGAAATCATTAACTGTTTCTCAGCATAATCAAAAATATCCAAGAAACAGACAAGAGAGAGGGATCCATACCTGGATATTAACATGGCAATTCACAACTGGTCTAAACAGCACCTCTCCAACCAACCCTTAAATAATTTATATGAAAATAAAGGTATTTTGTTATAGACTAGATGATTAATATTCACCGTGCATCCACAGGTTATATTCTACTGACTTTTGAATCATTTCTTCTCTGTATATACCACCCTGTAACATCGACTAGATACTTCTTGTTATTTTTTTTAATTTTGTAACTCACTTATAGGTCAAATAAAATTATCTTGAAAGAGAACAGTGAGAATAATATAAAGAATATTAAAATATATATACAAATACATTATCACATGTATGTAACTATTTATATACATATATGATTATGGACATTACTAGGGATATTTACAGTGGTAGAATTTAATTTCTGATAAGCAATTAATGCCATATATATATATATATGCAAATACATGTATTTAATGATATCCTATAGGTGGAATCCAATGACAACACTGTCTACACTTAACTTTATATAATGATAACTATGACCCAAAATAAAGTAATTCTTCTCAAAAAATTATGGCAGTCACCAGAATTTAAACTTCTGTTTTCATAAAGAAACTGCTCTACCAATTAAATTATGTAACTTAAGTTCATCTTCAATTAAATTCAAGAGCTGCATAAACAATGTTTCTTCTACAATCCACTTACTTAACCCCAACAATTCTTACTTGAATCTTCAGATTTTTTTAATCCATTGCTTTCACAAAAAACTACAATGTTACATTTTTTTTATTTATCTATCATTCATCTCTATAAAGTTTATTTATATTTGTGAATCATTTCTCTTATTCAATAAGCATATAAATTACAAAAATGTTTAAGGCAACTAACTATACTAAATTTTCAATTATCAATTCGACATTGCTAAACAAAAATTAAATGGGGGGGGGGGGGTTGAAATGCTTTTACTATATAGTAAAGTATTTGGGTGGAAGAACAAATAACTATCAGTGACATCACTGAAAAATTAAGAGGCTGAAATGAAATTAAGAGTTTGTTGATGTGATGTGAAGAATTTATGGATTAGAGGATCTGGATTAAAGTTGGAAAGAATTTCATCCTGAAATGGATTAATAATGATTAAAAATGATAATACTGATGATATAGAACTGTTATTGAACATACTTTAGTGTATGAAGTGAGATCTGGATCTCCTATTAATAAGAGTTTTAAAAACATTTTTTTAAAATTTCATTTAAGAATATGTAAAATTCTAAAAATTCAATGACTAGAGCAAAAGATCACATACAATTGTCATTTTTGTTTACTTTAAGATTAAACAACCATAAAAAATAATTTTATTTTAGTATATTTTTTCCCAAATGCAATGTTTGTGAAAGTTTTCTTTAAGTGATATACTGACTTCTGATGAACTCTCATAAGGCTCACAAATCTAAATAATTTCCCATGTATACTATATAATCGGTTATTATAAAATCACATTTTGAGTATGGTACTCATGAAAGATGCAAATCCTTTTTTACATTATAAAATTAACTTAAAGACACTAAGGAAATGCAACATTGATTGCTTTTACTATAAAAATATAGGTGAGATAAAATTAGACCAAGTATAGAAGTATTTTACAAAGTAAAAATTTATTATTATAGAAATTAAATAATAGCATTGCAATATACTAAATAAAATAAAAAAAGAGTACTTGTGTATGTATTTTTAATTCAAGGATTGTTTTATATATTAATGGTAAAAACCATCTGCAATGTTATTACTATTTTTTCTTTCTTTATTTCTGGCATTGGAATGATCTTATTCATGTGTGGGCTGCTGATAATAATAGTTATAAAGAGAAGTTTTGAGATAAGTAATTTTTGTTGTAATTATTTTGAAATCTGTTTGGTATTTTCATATCTATTTTAATAGCAGAAACATTTAAATCAACTTTAGATATCATGTTAGTAAAAAAGTAAGTTCACTTACAAAATTTAAGACAAAAAGATGCTTTCCTGCATTAGGTAGATATCTCTAGTTTAATACATATACCTGACTTTAGTCTCACTAACAGAATTAATGCTTATACTTGGTTGGATATAAAAATATTAACAAGTGAACTAAAACAAATTTATAGTTGCTGCCAGGAAAATATTTTAATCCTGTATTACATATTTATCTACAACTTTCTTACTATTATTCTTCAATTCATTGATTGATTTTCATATCAATCAAGTGATCACTAGAGTTCTAAAAATATTTTCTTCCCAAAATATTTCCTGATTAAGTCAACAAATAATCATACACACATATACATATAAATTCTCTATTCCTTTCAATAATTTCTTCACTTTCTTAAGAACTTTTTGATTTTGATATTTCATTTTAATCAATTTAATCTATCTCCATTATATATACACACTCAATTTTATATATATTTGCATTTTATTTAGTCTGTAGAAAAAAAAAAACACTTTGTAACACAATTAAAATCATAGATAACAAAAAAAAAAAAATACTTTTGAAATTTCTTTTATGTGCATTGTCTAACCAGTTACTATGGAAATGACTTTTACCATTAAAGTGGCAGGCAGGCATTAGAGTTCTATTCAATTGTCCACAGATTTTTTTTTTTTATTTGTTTCAAATCACTAGTCAATCAGTCTTATATAGTGCAGGGTTCTTCCTCTATGTGTACTATTCCTGCCATATAAGTCAATAAAATTTAATTTCTTGTAGGCATGAAAACCAAATTACATTTAATTGTTAGAATAGTTTGTTACAAACAAGAAGTCTATGTTAGGACAAAAATAAAGAATATATAGATTAATAATTATTTAGAACATTTGACTACAATAGCTAATTAGTTAAATAATAATAAAGTCCAAATGACCTGTAGCATGCCCTAAACTACCACTAATATCTATCAGCCCAATAGTACTCCAAAAGATATTAACTATTTTCTTAATTAGCTTTTTTTATCTCTAATGGTATTTTGCTTGATTCTTTTATACCCTGATCTTCCATCATATTAGTTATAATTAACTCTCTAGATTTGTAAAGCTTGTTTCCACAATCTGAATCCTAATACAGATGTTGTCTAGAAATAACTTCATTTAAAAATGTATTATTTAATAATATTGTTTTGTTTTCATATGACTGCTATTTCATTAACATTAATTAATGTTTTAATTAATAAAATTAATGTTTTTACTTAAACAGATATATATATGCATGCATGTTGCAAACCTTTTTATAAAACAAATTACCAAATAGATATGCCTATATGTATCACAAATTTTTTATACTAATAAATTATAATTATTATTTTATGAAACATATTTATGTAATGATTAGTGCACTTATCTATCATTTCCATAAAATCTGTCTTCTAAACAAATCTAAAAAAATTTTTTTAAAGAAATCTGCACATTAACAATCTATCACACAATTATATACTAGTCAATGGTTTATCTAGCTATCTTAGCTAAGTGGTAAAGATGAATAGTCAATGTGACATAAAAGAAAAATATAATGGCAATATGATATAACTTTAAATCATTGGTTAAAAGGAAAAAAAGACGCTTCACTTTTACAGAAACTAAGCTCAGTTTGTCTTTAGATGAACCTTTAAAATATAATGGCAATATGATATAACTTTAAATCATTGGTTAAAAGGAAAAAAAGACGCTTCACTTTTACAGAAACTAAGCTCAGTTTGTCTTTAGATGAACCTTTTCTAAACAAGAAATGGAAGATTATATTGTAATAAATTATTGTCAACAATGATCAAGCTATAGTACATATTATCTTGATTGCTAACTTCTTAAAACAGATAGCTTAAAACATTCAAATCACTTTTTTTTTTTCTAAATTTAATTAATGAGCAATATACTACAAACTATTTTTTTTAATTCTAAAATAAACATGTTTTTAAACAATGTGCAATTAAAAAATATTTTTTAAAAAATGTTATTCACCTAATTTGAAGGGTGAGTCATTTTTTTAAAAAAGATCAAATTATAACTTTCAAGAAGTTAAAACCAACTTCACATTTTTCATTAACTCCAAAAACTTTAAATTCTTATTTTAAATATCATTCTAATGAGACAAAAATAGTAATATATTTAAAAATATTAGTCAGTATTAATAAAAATAATATTGTTAAAGCTATAACTAATAATTTTAAAAAATCAAAATAGAATTCATTACATGCAAAATATTCAGAAATTTGTTGATTTTTGAGAATACTGTTGCAATATATTAATTTAAATACCAAAAATTTTGGCAATTATTAAAATTCAGCTAGAATTAGAAGGAATATGGGGAGGAGGTCAATATTTCATAACTATCATATTTCATAACTTTAGTATGCCTATATAGTTTCTGCAGTGGTAAAATGAAATTCACAGTTCATGGATTGTGGCCCAACTCTGTCAATTTCAGTGCTAAAACTTATTGACTCCTGAGCATAATTTATTGTTTTTTAAATTAGTTTAGTATGATTTACAATATTCAAAAGTAAAATTTTTTACTTCATCATAAATACATACATATGTTCAAAAAAATGTATAATTAATAAATAAAAATATTTAAAAAAATAAAATTAAAAAAAAAAAGAGTAATTCAATTAAACATTTGAAAACTAATTGATATGAATATGACAAAATGTTCTCAGTTTGACAGCTACTCTATTTATTCTAGGAAATAACAACTAAAAACTTTAATCAATTGAACATGTGCTAATAGTTGATCTTAAAAAAGATAATTGCTAAATTTTATATAACATTATCAGAAATAAATGTGTGGGAGGTGGGGGATAATAATCTAGCAAGGTGACATGTAAAGAACGTAAAAAATGAATATACTGAGGTCTGCTACAACAATTTCTAATAGTGAACACATTATACAATGACCCTTCTCCCCAAACAATTGTCAAATGCAATATTTTAAATGTTATAATATAGATATTTTTCTTTCATTTTTGGAAATCTTAGCAATGAAAACATTATATGTATTTTTTTTAGTTATTATGCTGTATATGTATAATAATTTTAATGATATATTAAAAATTCAAAGCTAAAAAGTTGATTGATTTTGTCAATAAAAAAAACAATTTAATTGAAATAAGTAATAAAACTGCAGATCCAAGATCTTTCGGGGCTTTTTCCTTTTACTTAAAGTATTAAATATCTTTTTCAAGTTTTGTTAGGTTTATCTTTATTAATTTTTATATGTCTATTTATTACAATCAAAAAAGACAATTTCTGCACTAAAAAAAATGAAAGTTCTTAATATGGAATGGCTAAATGAATTTATTAATGTAAGTTTATCTTTTAAGAATTTTTTTTTCTAGTTTGCACCATAAATCATATGTAGAGAAATAATAGCAACAAAAAAGAAATATCTAAATAAATTCTTAGACAAAATGACCAGTTAATAATTTATAAATTATGATTTTTTTATTAGAGTAAGTTTGTTTATGCTTTTAGAAGTTTGACTTTAGTTTTTACTATGAGCCAAAAAATAAAGCAGCATAAAGAAGGAATGAGTTTCAAGTAAAAAATTGGAAATTCTTAATATGAAATGTTTAAATCAACAATGTATGATTTTTATTAGGATAAGTTTGTTATACTTTTATGCTTTTTAGAAGTTCAATTATTATTTTCAATAAAATAAACTGTACAATACGGTGCTTTAAATTTAAATACAGTATATTCAGCAATTAATAGTATAAGTATTTTTATATTTATATTTTTCATTATGTATTATAATTTTCATTTTTAAATATATGTACTGGAGATAACTTTGTTCTATGCTGTGAGTCTAGACAGATAACTCCTAAATACATGTATTTCCATAAATGCTATGGATATAATAAACAATCATCTGGAATTATTTATGTTCATTGTAGCATATTATATTAAAATTGGTAAATGTTTGTTTTTATTATTGTTATAAAATCATTTGCTCAGACAATGCAAAAATGTTTTTTATACATAAGATATCGAAAATATATATGCAAGAGACATTTAAAATTAAATGTGATGGCTGAAGAGTTGTATTAGATCCAAAGATCTAAATGCAGTACTCTCAGATCCAAGATTTCTCCTCATTGATGAAGGCCACAAGTTAGAAACTAGTCTGAAGATATTGAATGAATAGGTACTAGATAGTAGTAATTTTGATGAACAAACCTTCTCACATCCACTGTTTCCTATGGCTTGCATAGGATTGCACTACTGTTTAGATATTAGAATTAATAGTTACATTTAATGAAGCTAGAGAAAAAGTAAATGTTTGAATAAATGTATTTTACCAGTGATTACTGATGGATCTGAGAGTTAGACTTTTAATATATGTAATAAAAAGACTGTAGATCACACAATCAAAGCAGTATCATCAGCAAAGATGAATTCCCTACATTCTGCTTATGGAAGATCATTAACAAATAAATTTAAAAAAATAGAATGGAGAACTGAATTTTGTGGAAGCTCATTCTATAAAATTGTATGTGCATTATGATGAATCATTTAGACATTTTCTATTGGAAATTATTTTGTCAAAAAATGTTTAAAATTCTTTCAATTAAAGATTATACTTTAAAACAAATTTTATTAGGTCTAATAAAGGTTACATTTTTGTATAAAAAAACATAATTAAAGAAATATAAAAAAAAGCAACAAAACGCATTTGAAATGATTGAGACTATTGTTAAACAATTGAAATTTGAAAGACTCAAATTATATAGTATTGACCAATGTTGACAATTGATGTGATTATTTATGTACATTTGAGTGTTTGGGAAGTTTGTATAGCTTCCAAGTCTCTTCAAAAATAAATTTTGATGACAATAGTTGATCTCTCTTCTTAAATTTTTCCATTGTTTTCATAAAGCAGGCATTTTGATCTGGGTGAGGCTGTGTATATGTCATTTTATACCTCACAAACCAGATTGAATATGTTATAAAATTGATAATCTGATGACTGGGAATTGTTTAGTTTTGATGCTTTTTTGCAGCGAGATTATAGTGTAGTAGTCTGTCTTGATGTTGTTATATATTATTTGTCTCACTGTTCCCAGTGCATTACATGTTGTAATGATGTGGTTGTAGGACTCCTCCTCTCTATGACATCTGGGGCACATCGGATCTACTTTTGTGATATGCCGTCTATGACAAAGGAAGGATAGAGTTGGCATAGCTTCAAGATTTATTTTGATTACGAAATCAAGGTACTTGGGCTCCAGAGCCCAATATTTAAATAACGAGGTTTTTCCTGTGGTTAGTTAAGCCCAGTTTTGGGTTTTGGATGTGTGGATCTGGGTTTATTAACTGATGCGCTTCCCAGATGTTTATTTTTTTTTAAGCCGATCTATTGTGATTTCATCATAGCACTGTATATTATGAGCTTTTGTATAAAGCCAGCTATTTCTTTTTGGAGGTGGGGTATCTGTTGGCTGTACTGCTGCTAGTATTTGTGTGTAGCCATATTTGATTCCTAGATTTTGTAGAAGGGTGTGTGTTTTTTGTATGAGTATGGCTGGGATGGCATGTAGTGACATACCATTATATTTGTGATGGTACTGCATTTTGTCTATGCTGATGGCCACTGTTTTATTCCTCCAGAAGAGCCTTGCACGTAGTCTGTTGATTTTTTTAATGAAGGAGTTAGGTGTGGACATAACAGGCAAATAGGAAGCAATTCTACTCATTACCTTCATGTTCAATAAAGCCACTTTTCCCTGTAGAGAGAGATAGACTCCTGACAGGGTATTTGTTATTTTTTCGGTTGCTTGAATTATGTTATCTTGGAATTCTTTCGACATGGCTGTTTGGGATTTGTATATTGGAAATCCCAGAAATTTTTGAGGATCAGCATGATAGTTTGATGCTATTTTTTTTCCTGTTAGGATGCACCAGGTAGATGATTTTCTGGTGTTAATTTTGAGGCCAGAAACGTTAGAGAAGGAGTTGATGATGTGATATAGACGTGGTAGGTATTTCTTGGACGGAAGGATGACAAATACATCGTCCATATACGCTATTGCTTTTATATTTTTTTTCAATTCTGGAATGAAGACTCCGGGTAGTAGAGAATCTATGTTTCTGAGAAGTGGATTTATATATAGCACAAATAGCAGGGCACTGAGAGGCGAGCCTTGTGAAATAGATGATGTGGGGGTGAATCCCTCAGTGATTATGCCGTGACTTAAAAGGATACATTTTTTTCAAATAGAATCATAAACTGAGATTAAACAGATTAAAGATAATATCAGTTTTTAGTTTATTTTGAAAGCCTTTTTCAGTATAAGTTATTAGAAATAAAAATAACCAGCTTCAAACTTGATAAGTTGTATGTATTTGTAAATTTCATTTTCTGATGAACTTTTGGTTAAAAACAATAAATTATCAAATTTCTTCACTTATTATATATTAAATTTATAGTTGAATGGAGTTTAACAAATCCTGGATGGACATCATAGACATCTAGCATTCTTTTACTACTTATACATGTACATAAAAAAAAAATTGACATGTATATAAAAAAAAATTGAAATAATTCTGAAGTTTTTCTACATGTATTCTATTTAAAGGCTAAAAATAATCCTGCATTATTTAGACTAAAAATTCAATAATATTTAGTAAAATTTATTTTATCCAAATTGTGAATAAAAGAAAAATATATTGTAATGGTATGCATTCTCTCAACAAAATAGGTTAAGGCAATCACATCTCACTATAGTCAGATTTAAGGTCTTCATATAGGATGCCATGAATGATGTGATTTAATTTTGATATAAAACTATATTTGTTCCCAATAAATAACTTATTATTAATAAATTATTATATCTAAACCACATCAAATCAATTTTCACCTTAATTAACTTTATGCTCAGATTTCGAACTCAGGGAAGTTTAACAATTTACTCTCTTCAGGTGTTCCTATCAATATTTTAAAGTAATATTAATAACAAATCTCACTAACTCTTTAAATTAAATAAAATTGAAGATTTCATTTAATATAATATAAAAAACATAATAATTATTTATTTATCAAATAAATAACTTAAATTTTACAATATATAAAAATTATTTATAAAAAGAAATTATTTCACACTCAGCTGCCTACTATATATATATATAATTTTTAATGCACCAATCTGCGCATAACAGCAGAGCTTCTTCAAATTAAATCACAATTTATTATAAACTTAATATAAATTATAATACATAATAATTAGTTTTGAGCGCTTTCAAGAGAACTTAGTTCTCATAATCATGGGCAACAAAGAGTAAGCATAACCAGGTTTCTATATGCAAATATATGCAGATACATGTAAATTAAATGAACTATATGCGTAAATCTAATTAATCCATTTCTTAGAAATTTTATAACACACATCTTTCCTATTCATAGCTTTATCGTCCATGGCAATAAAACATGCCTCCTTAACTTTTCTCTTAACATCATTTCTTTCCCTACAAACTATTCTTGGATTGTCAGGTTCACATGCATGACCAGCTGATTTCTGATGCATTGCGAATATTGAGTTGCAAGTCGGGTCTGCTTGGGCCTTGTTGTAAGAATATCTGTGCTGGGACAATCTTGTTGAGAGAGTTATTTTCGTTTCTCCATAGTATGATGCCATGCAATTATTTTCTGGGCATGAAATATTATAGACGGCTTGAAAAATGTTGTTGGGTGTTACTATATCTTTTGTATTGTTGATAATTCTATTGGTATTGGGCGGGGGGGGTGAAAACATAGTTGAAATTCTCTATTATTTATATATCTACTTCTTTATATTAAAAAATATAAATATTCTATTTACTTACGGTAGATATATTTTTTAACTTATAACACTACGTGATTACATAACGTATATAAAATATAAGTATCCAAATATTAAGACTTCTACATTAACACTATTATATATTAATTAGATTATACAAAATAATCCAATTATTTATATATAATGTTTTCATTCGTTAAAATGATTGTAGGTAATTTATGTTTATTAATATAAAAATATATATTTCATATCAATGTTAGTCATTTACCCACATCATACATTATGGTTATTAGACTATTTGGATTAGTATTAACAATGTAGTGTCATGTCATAGAAAATAATAGTATGTGAATTTAAAAATAATTTAATTTCTTACCTCAAGGTTCACTTTATCCCTTTATAACTGAAACATACAGGCTTATTATATACCTGTGTCCATATATGTAATTTTCACATGCCTTTCCCATATTAATATTTCCTACCTATATCTAAATCTTTATTAATCATAAATAAAAATATTTTAAATTATTAATTCTCTCTTATTATTCATTTCTTTAATGAAATGAATACAATAATAAAGGAAATGAAATTAATCTTTCCCAATTATAATTTTCAAAAAACTTAAATGGTATTTATAAAAGAATAGTCTTTGATGTTCCTGGAATTCACGAATGAAAATCCTTCGAAGATGCAATTTTTAATTCCTTCATTGCTATACATTAAAAAAAAATAATAGGGGATCACAAGTTGACATTTAGTTTCCTCTTTGTATGTAGATTTCATCTCCTTAATACACAGTTCCTTTATTAACAATTATAATTCCATTTTGAAAATCTAACTTTTTTATAATTTTATAGCCATTCAGCAAAAGATTTTATTCACATATATATATATTTGACTAGGCAAGTGCATTTTATATATCCCACGATAAATCTGTGTTCTATTCACTCTGCATTTTCCTTATAATGTAAAGTACATTAAATTTAGTTGAAGTTTTTATAAACATGTTCTTTTTAAAACGTAGTTTACAATTAGAACTCTGATTAGAACGATTTTTTATCGAACACAAAAATATATTCTAACCTAGTAATTTAAAAATTACTTTCTTTAAAAAACAATATTAGAAATTTCTTCTAATAAGTATTAAGTCATTCAAAATATAGATTTTATACTATACACTGTTCTTTTAAATTGAACACAGTATAAGTTTTTATGGGAATATGGCTGACAAAAAATAGAATCCTTAATCTAATAAAAATAGAATTATTTTTATATCTCGCTCCACCAGCTTGCTGAAGTATATCGCATTCTACATTGTTACAATACAATTCGATATTAAATCACTAAGTTAACTTCATTTCCTTTCATTCAATAAACTGTATGTGAACCCAGAGGTCATTCATTACCTTGTCAACCGTCTTTTCTCAACAACGTTTTTTTTTTCATTTTAAAGAATGAAAAATACTAACTAAATTATATATTTATTTTCATAAATATAATAAGAATACAAATATAATGTATACATATTGAATATATGTATGTATGAGTATATATATATACTCCTACAATATATTACAAGTTGAGAGTAACATTTCATAATGGTTCTACTTCCAAGAAAAAATAAATTAAATAAAAATATATATTTAAAAAGGATATATATAAAGTATATATGTATACAAATATGCATAGAAATATATTCAGATTCATAACTAAGGTATCTAAAGTATATATGTATACAAATATGCATAGAAATATATTCAGATTCATAACTAAGGTATATGGTAACCCATTACAAACTTTTTTTCTAAGTACTTTTTTTTAAAATTTAGATCAGGGGTGACCAACCTGCCTCCCAATATATGGCCCAAAATGGCTATGAATGCAGCCCAACACAAAACTGTAAACTTATTTAAAATATAATGAGGATTTTTTTTCGTGATTATGTCACAAATGATTAAAATAAATGTACATTCACACTTGAAAATAATGTCAACTATCCAATTAGTTTTATATTTCATTCTTTTACTTTTATAATAAAAAAAAATCAATGATGTTTTAATACTTAGATTGATACACTTTCTATATCAGTGATCATAAACTTGGAATCTAAATCAATGATTTTAGAAGACTTCAATGGATTGCCGCTTAATTAAAATTATTATTTGGAAGACTTTTTTGCTTATCTATAGTAGGAGACATCATGAAAATTATGTACAGACCTCTTTTTTTGTTTTTTTGCTTATCAGCTTTCAGTAATGTTTGTATATTTAGTGTGTGGTCAAGACAACTCTCTTTTTTCCACTATACCTAGAGATTCCAAAAGATTGTACCCCCCTCCCTAGTTTAAATCAATATATGACCTCACAAATAATGTTAAATAACATTAGCTCATAATGCTTAAAATGTATTATGAATAAATATTAATATACATTACTTAAATATAAAATCCATATTTTGTTTTTTATTTTCTTTTTCTTGAAATGTCCTAGTAAAGTATTTCTTCTATTTATTTGGTCAAAAAATTTTAAAAAATTGCTTAAGCTAATTCTATATAATTAAAAGATGGAATCATATGACTAGCCTCATTCCTGAAAGTATATTGTTAAAATGTAAATAGACATAGTTTAAGGACAATTTTTCTAGCTCTCAATATAATTTTCAAAATCTATAAGGAAATTTTTTTATAATTAACAAATATTATTTATTCTGTTAATGTTCTGCATGGATTATTGCAGTGATAAAGTAATAGACTTGGAGTTCAATCTCTATGGATCATGATTCTAGCTTCATCAATTGAATTTCTGAGCATAAATCTTTTTTTTTTACTCCAATACTGTAAATTAAAAGAAAAACAATTTAAAAGTATAAACAAGACAGTATCAAATTTTGGGGAAAAAATAAATAAAACTATTATATCAATAAAGACTTAAATATTGTAACTCTATTTTCAAGGATAAAACTACAAAATCATGAAATGTGAAGGCAGATAATGGAGTCCTCACATCTTTCAAGAGTTATAGATTGAGGTGATGACTGATAAAAATTTTTGCAATGAAAGCAGTTAATATTGCACTTTTTTCGAATAACCCTGAGATAATCTTCAGAACATATATGAGGTCTGCCTTTCCCAAAAAAATCATATTTAAAATTTGCCATTAAATACTTTTAAAGAAATCTATTACCATTCATTCACTTAATATGGTGAATCCACTGAAGATGTGATATAACAATAGTAGACTTAATTGCATCAATACCCAATAGGCTGAACATACCATTGGACTTCTGCTCTTATTGTATTTTTTAAAATCTTATAGAGAATTCTAAAATGAAGTTTTCTAAAATATTTATTATCTTGATAAAAAGTTGCAGTTTCATTTCTGCACAATAAATTAGATAGCAGTCCTATGCATAATTTTTATTAGAATCCTTTATTTGGACTATATAGACATATGAATGTGGGGCTTGGTCTTTATAAAAACATAAAGAATCAGATTAGAAGGTATGAAAATCTGACTTTGAAGAAGATTCACTAGAATGATTAGAATGGAAAAGAAGACTAGTGAATAGATATTGGGAAAAATTTGTTATGGAAAAATAATTGTAGACTATAAAATGAGGAAAATAAAATTCTTATGACATATTTTGAGACATATTTTTGTACAAAATATTTTGAACAATACAATTTTTAAGGAAGGTTGATTGAAGGATAGAACAAGGATACTTTAACAATAGGTTCTATGAAATTAGATGCAATTCATTTGCAAATGTGAAAAAAATGCTGAGGAGAGAATCACCTGACTGCAGTGACAAAACATTACCTTTAGAAACTGATGATGATGAACAACTAATTTTGTTGAAATAGTTATATCATTATGAAGTTGTTGTTTTTTTTTAATATAGATTATAGGAATAAACTGTGATGCACTATAACATTCACAGAAACCTTTTAACCAAAAAGTTATAAAGATATTTAAATTAATTTATATTCTCAAGTTGATATTCATCTAAGCTAAAAGTTTATGATAAAAGACTGGAGTTTTTTGAGCATTAATAACTATACTAGTTTTTACAGATTACATTCAAACCATTAAAAACATTCTGTAAACTATCTTTTAAAATATTAAGAATAATATAATTATTAGCTATACAAAAATGTAAGTCTATGTTTTGCTTTGAATCGGTTTAAATTAAAAACTTCACTTATACATTTGTACTGATTGAATTGATACTTGCTTTGTAAAGCTGCCTATAAACTATTTCAAAAATTAGTCATAAAACTAAAAACAAAGTTAATACCAATTTTAACTTCAAATGCTTCAGATTTGCCTAGTCGTAATTTATTTTCCTTTTATTCTATTACATAGAAGCTGCATATGTATAAATCAATACCGTAATTTGTTTATCTAAATTAGTTAAATGCTTTGATCACATCAATGAAATCACTATAATTTTTTTTTTTTTGCTCCTGATACTCTTCTTAAATTTGAATGGCTCATGTCTATAGTACTTCTTGTTTCTCTAAAACCATAATGAATCTCTAGTAACCATTCTTTTATGGTAAGAACCTATTTAAAAAATCCCTGAAAAAAATATTTGCTACTGTAAAAAATAATGATATTTTATGATAATTATTTTAAATTATTTTACATTCCTTTATTTTTTATAAAATTTTAACAGTAGAAGCATCCTTGTGATTAAATATTACAACTTTACAAATTCACATATAAAAAATTTCTAGTTTTAAAACTAATATATCATCATTATAGTTCAAAATCTCTACATAACTCATCAGAATTTGTAGCCTTTAAGTTTTTTTACATTGCAAAAAGTTACTAAGATATTTATTTTTATTCAAATCTAAATGAGTAGATAGGTTGGATATACCATTAAAAACTATCATCTCACCTCTTGTATTATTATTCAAAAGATACTTAAATTTCTCTGACCTTCTGCTAGATATAATTATATCATGTTAAAAAAAAAATACCCTCCATAGATTTAATAGGATTATGATATCATTTTCCAGATCTATATCAATTGCAATTTTAATTCACTAATCATTTTTAAACTTTATTTTTATATAATGAATTTGCTTTTAAATCTCTATACTATTTATAAAGCTCAATATTCAATTAATTATTAGACTATGTACAAAATGTTATGCTCCATTTTAATTAGTGAAAACAAAAATATCCTTTTTTATATTCACAATACAATTTTTAAGTGAACCCCATGCTCCAATAACATGACAATCTTGAAAGTCCAAATTAGCAATCCTAATCTTTAATAGTTATTGAAACTTAGAATCATACTAGATATTACAAATTAAAATCAAATTTCTTACAAATATGATTAAAAGTGCATTTATTTTTCAATGCACATATGACCTTGAAATGTATTAGTCTATTATCAGTCCAATAATTGACAACATAAATTTATTTTACATTTTCACTCTTAACTATAATATAATACATTAGATTCCATTATTTTAAGCATGAATGTATGCAAGTTCCTTTATAGCAATTTTTCAGGTAGACAACGTATTCTTAATAATCAATCCATGTGTTGTGCAAAAGTCAATAATAGCAAATCATATATATGTGATACAAATAAAATGTCCATTAATTAAAAAACTATAGCAATAAAAATAATAAATATAACTGTAATATATGCAGTTTAAATTAAACGTACATACGAAAGTATCTTTATTCTAAAATATTATTTTATTGTTAAATCTTTAAATTTTGCTACTGATATTCTAATCATATACGTTAGCTTGAAATGCAATCAATTGTAACAAACTGATTAAACAGATAACGAAGGAATTTAATTAGCAAAACCCAATCTAATTAAATCCCACCTTAATTTATAAGTTACTCCAGAAAACAAAGAAAACATATAAAAGGGAGGCCATTTTTGAAAAGATCAACAGAGTGAGTACAGAGCGTTTTAAGTGAATTAGAGCAGAGCATTAGTTGCAAAGAACAGCGTGAGAATTGCGTATTACCCTCGTGGGGAAAGAAGAGAAGTTAGACATAGAAACTATACGTTCAGAATTATCGTGCGAGTATTCGTTATCGTGTGTTCATAGTGTATTTTTCTAACACAGCTCGGCGGGAATCAGAACTTTGTATAAACTGTAAATCAGTTAGTATCGATCTGTTTTGAGAATTAAACCAACTAGTTCGCAAATTAACTTTTGTGTGCAGTAATTGAAGAGTCAATATACTGCAATCTGGCACAGTCGAACCTAAAAACCACAGTGAATAACCAGCTATTAATAAGAAAATGTCAGTTTTCGGACAAAACTCTATTGGAGAGTTCGACGTGGAAAACGCGGCCGATTGGCCACTATACCTGTCACAAATCGAAAATTTCTTCATATTAAATGGCATTGAAGACAACAAGCGGAAAGTAGCCGCCCTCTTATGTTTCTCGGGGAAAAAATGATTGAAATCGCCAATAAATTATACCAAAATCCCGTAGATGAGAATGTACCATTCAAGGAATTATCCCAACGGCTAAACAAATTTTTTAGCCCTCGCCCATCCCGGCATATAGCATGCCTACAATTAAGAAATAGAAAACAACTAAATAGTGAAACAATCAAACAGTATAATTTAGCTCTCAAGGAGCTAGCGAAAGATTGTGTGTACGGTGATTTCGTAGAAGAAATATTATTAGATCAACTGTTATGGGGAATGTCTGACGACAGGCTCAGACAACAGCTGTTAACAGAGGCAGACCTAACCTACGAAAGCGCTATAAAGAAAGGAATAATGTTTGAGCTAATTCTAGAACAGGCACAGGCCTTCAGATCAAAAGAGAAAAGTTACGAGCAAGTTTTCAAAACTGATAAAGCAGAAATACGTTCGTTTCAATGGGAACCCCAGAGAAATTACAGAATTAAATGCTACTGCTGTGGGAAAACAGGCCACATAGCTAAAGACTGCAAATGGAAACAAGAAACGTGTTTCAATTGCCGAACTAAGGGCCACCTGGCACGCGCATGCAGACAATCGCCAGAAAGGGATGGTCGACAAAGGAAATATAGTCCAGACACAAATGGTAGAGCGTATAGTATTAAATATATATCTACCAAGGGGGAAAGAGATAGGACCATTTTGCAAACACAAACAGAGATCATTAAATTACAAAATCAATTTGAAGATGATCGGAAAGACTCTGAACAGAAGCAGTGTAAAGAGCAAGATTCTATGAAAGAGCAACTCCAGATTCACATACAGATGATAGATATGTTGGTCGCAGAAAAAACAAAGCTGCAGTCATCCCTAGCACAAAGTCAGCAGGTCATAAAACAGAAATCAGATGAACTCGAAGAATTTCAAGTAAGATTGAAGGCTTCTAGACAACGAGTAATAGAACTTGAACAACAAAACTCAGAACTTAGTGAAAAATTGCAAAGTAAACGCGCAATGTCAGAATTATCCGAACAGGTAGAGAGTTGGCAGCTGTATGAAATGGAACCACAAGAAAAAATGGCCGAAAGTGAAAAGGAAGAAGACACTTCTGAAGATTTTTTAGAAGAGCGGCAATCTTTAACCAGTGAGCTGCCAGATACAAAAACTGTAGAGCAAGGAAAAAATCAGACTCTCTCCAAGCGGGAGAAAAAAGCACTCAGGGCGGCAAGGAAAAAGAATTTGCACAAATTTCAAGGTTACATCGGTTAATCGTAAAAATAAAGTTTTCTCCAGTTTGGAAAAAGAAAAAATAAAGCACCGAGGAGTCGCATCATGGGGTTTTCTGGAGTAAGGGGAGGTATTGTAATATATGCAGTTTAAATTAAACGTACATACGAAAGTATCTTTATTCTAAAATATTATTTTATTGTTAAATCTTTAAATTTTGCTACTGATATTCTAATCATAGACGTTAGCTTGAAATGCAATCAATTGTAACAAACTAATTAAACAGATAACGAAGGAATTTAATTAGCAAAACCCAATCTAATTAAATCCCACCTTAATTTATAAGTTACTCCAGAAAACAAAGAAAACATATAAAAGGGAGGCCATTTTTGAAAAGATCAACAGAGTGAGTACAGAGCGTTTTAAGTGAATTAGAGCAGAGCATTAGTTGCAGAGCAGAGCATTAGTTGCAAAGAACAGCGTGAGAATTGTGTATTACCCTCGTGGGGAAAGAAGAGAAGTTAGACATAGAAACTATACATTCAGAATTATCGTGCGAGTATTCATTATCATATGTTCATAGTGTATTTTTCTAACACAGCTCGGCAGGAATCAGAACTTTGTATAAACTGTAAATCAGTTAGTATCGATCTGTTTTGAGAATTAAACCAACTAG
Source organism: Epiperipatus broadwayi (assembly GCA_028023455.1). Classification (NCBI taxonomy): domain Eukaryota; kingdom Metazoa; phylum Onychophora; class Udeonychophora; order Euonychophora; family Peripatidae; genus Epiperipatus; species Epiperipatus broadwayi. Next base: position 12,381,348 of record JAQFVV010006197.1, read on the forward strand.
TTCGCAAATTAACTTTTGTGTGCAGTAATTGAAGAGTCAATATAGTGCAATCTACTGCAAGTCATACTAAGTGAATAGCAAGTCTACGTGATATAAGAACGCTGTAAGTTTGGAAATAACAGGAAATATGTTTCGGCCAAGTAGGAATGGAAAAAGAAAACATCAAGGAATCACGGCAAGTGGTTTTTCTGGAGTGGAGGGAGGTGTGTAGTGTTTTGTAAAATGGCAGACATGTTTGTGCACTCCAGAAAAAACTAGAATTTATTCGTAAGGCTGTTTTTAGATCATGCTCTGATAGCTGAGGAACTTAATTAGTGCACTGACGTAATGGCGATCGACAATTCCTAGAAATATTTGCTAATTACAAATGTTTCTAGATAAGAGACGTTACCTTATTAGTCGGTGCATTGATTGATCATTGCAGTTGTCAGAGAGCGATAAGAAGACTGGGTAACATCTAGCAGTGTAAAATAGAGAGCAGTAGAGAGCAGTCAAGCAGTACTGAGTAAGCAGTATTTAAGTAGAGATGTCTCGCGTCAGTGCTGGCGGTTAATGATCAGTGCCAAGTGGAAATGTAGTTCACAGGTGTAGCTGAGAGAGACCGCAGCGGAGATATTGAGAGCATTCGTTGGAGAGCTTCATTGCAGACCAATTCGTTGGAGAGCTTCGTTGCAGACCAATTCGTTTGGAGAGCTTCATGGCAGACCAATTCATTGGAGAGCATTCGTTGCAGACCAATTCAGCAGAAAGATTGCAGACCAATTCGTTGGAGAGCGTTGCAGACCAATTCGTTGGAGAGCATTCATTGCAGACCAATTTGTTGGAGAGTTTCATTGCAAATCGATTCGTTGGAGAGCACTCGTTGGAAAAGAACAGCGTGAGAATTGTATAACGTTATTTGCTGACCGCACAGTATGACTTGCAGTTATAACATTGGCACAGTCGTAAGTGCGGATATAACAATAACAGTAATTAATTATTATATACAGTCTTTCAATTTGCAAAAGTACTTTTGGTTAATTCCTTAACTCTCCTCACTCAACTGTCATCAAATTAAAAAAAAAAAAACATAACGGAAACAAATATCATTAACTCAAATCCCACGAATACTGAATTTTAATGTTAGGAGGTCTATTAATTATATTCATTTTATTTTATTTATTAATATTGCCTCCTCCGTTTTTCTTTTACTATGATTTCTTTCTTCATGAAGAATCTTAACATTTTCAATATCAAGCTTAAATTTCTGCTTATTATGTCCTTTCATGATCTAAGAAAACTGAAGCAGTCATAAAATCACCATTTTTACTTTTCACACACTTGTATAACAATTCATGCTCCTTTAATCTTTTTACAATATTATACTTCAGTTCACATATATATGATAACATCACACGATCACCATTTCATATGCGTACATATGCTGTTAATAAGAGGGCTTCATACAGGAGTGCCACCAAGTGCAAGCCTTCATAATCAATGGATGCAGAAAGAGTTGTGCATAAAATCCTTATCTAGTGCCTATTCATACAACATCCCCAGACTAATTTCTAGCTTGTGGCTTTCATCAATGAGGAGCCTTGGATCTAAGAGCACTGCATTTAGATCTCAGGATTTAATGCAACTCCAGCAGCCACCTTTTACCTATTTGGTTAACTATAAAACTAGGAACCCAAACACCACAATATTTCCAACCCAAGCTCATTTGCTTGTAACCTCGTATAGATCTGAGCATAGTTCAGCAATTTTGGTGTCGATATTTCCAAAACCCATAGTCACCATTAACCTATGAACAGGCTCAGTATAAAACCTTCCTTCCAGTTATTTGCCTCTATGTTATACTATCAAGCTATCAGTCCAAACTGAAAACATAAATATTTTCAATTTAAGCTAACTTACTTATATAATCATATAGATCTGAATCCAGTTCAGTTTCTATATATTATGGTGTCCTTGGTTTTTTTAATAACTAACATCATCTCTATCCCATAATTAGGATTTGATATAAACCATCACATGATCTATCACATCTTCAGCTTAAACATTGCTGTTTTAGTAGCATATTTTTCCATCTTCCTTTTGCCACTTACAGTAAGCTTTAGAAAGCGTAATAGCCATCCGATGACAGTGATTAATAAATCATTATCCTATGCTTTCCTATCCTAGCAATTTGGCTTAGATTGAAAATATTTATATGTTTTTAGTTTAGACTAATAGCTTGATAGTATAACATCAGGGTAAGTAATAGGAGCTGGAAGAAAGGTGCAAAGCTCCTCCACTGATGAAAATTATAAGCTTGAAAATAATCTGGGGATTTTAGATAGAAAAACACAGGATAGGATTTATTAAGCAGTCATCTGGCAACTATCACTGCTTTCTAAATGTACTATAAGTTGACAAAAAAAAAATGAAAAATATGCTATTTAAACAGCAAATCACTCTTTAGCTATATCACCTGATTTTAAATGGAGTGAAGAGATTCTTATTACATAAGTTTGACAAAAGGCAGAAAGTGAACTTTGCAAAATATGAAATTGTATGTAAGAGAAAAAAAAAAAAAAAACAAATTTTAGGGAAACAAATCTGAAAAAAGTATAATCATGCCAAGTAATATCATTTTTCATAGTCAAAAAGTTGAATATGAAAGAGTTTGTTTAAACTTTTTTAAATAGAGATATTTTAAGTTTGTTTTTTACTAAATAAAGTCAAAAAATGATGTAATGTTGAGGGGAAAAAAATGATAATGAAAATGGATACTATCAATAAAACTATTAATAAAATTATATAGGTGTAAAAGATTGTTTCTGTGGAAAGAAAAAGAAATACATTAGTTTAAAATTCTTTGAGTATTTTAGTTTATTAAAAAAAAATACTATACAATAAAATCAAAACTTTGAAAATGCCTTAAAAAAAGGATAAATTTTATAGCAAATTTTTTAAATTTTTATTTCCACAAATAATTAGGGTTTTTTTTTGGTTTGTTTATTAAAAAAATTCTAAATTTGGGTTTTTTTTTTGGGGGGGGGGTTTCTTTATATAAAAAAAAAAGAAAAAAGGGGGGGGAGAGGGGGCTATGTAGAGTCTAAATTTAATTTTAACAAAAAAATTTCAAAACTTTTTAACTATACAATTTTATATTGCGATTGTTGAAATGCATTTTTCTCAAAAAAAAAAAACTGGAAACGGGGATTCCAGTTTTCTACGAAATCATTGGTGTAAACAAAAACTCAAAACACATTCAAGACTGTTAAGGAGGAAACAGCTGCAAAAATGTTTTAGCAAATATTGTAACTCATTATTTTTATTTTTCAAATTAAACTGAATTCCAAGCTGGAAATATCAACACCTATAACGTTCTACTTTATTAACAGCAGTGACCTTTGTGGGACAAGAGCTGGCTAGTTTTTTTTTTTTTAAAAAAAAAAAAAAGAAATATCAAATAAGCACCATTTCACAATTTCATTTAAAAATGTATTCAGAATTTATGGCTTTATTTGCTGAAAAAAGGGGAAGTGAAGAAAGAAAAGAGAAAAAAAATACATATTTTTAAATTTATCATTCACTAATTGTGAACACCAATTTCTATTTTTAAAATAAAAATATGCATCTATAAATATAAATATTACGCCTGCAATTTTGAGTGCACATTAAAGTATGAGTCATTCAATGTTTGAAACTCATTTATTTTATATATATGTCATATAGATTCTTATTCTACATCTTTTATATTTATTTAACATACTGAGTTATAATTTTTAGAAATTTCCTATTTACCATTCTTATCAAAACTACTGTTTAATAACTGAAATACAGGATTATTATATATCTGTATCAATATATGTAATATATAGGGTATATGAGCACAGACTTTCTCACGAGCCACTATTCATCACTCTATCTCATATCACTGATACCCTTGAACACATATATGTCGAAAAGATAAATAATCACCAATATACGTATTTCATGTTAAACCAGCAATCATCAGTTGGTTCAGATTATCATCTCTAAACATATATGCAATAAGTACTCACATATATATTAAGATAGCCAATCTTCATACTTTAATGGACAGACTTCAATCCACTCCATACTCCAATTCTTCAACCGTCCAGTGTGGAGTGGGTTGAAGCCTGCCCATTAAAGTATGAAGATTGGCTATATGTAAACATTTATTGCATATATGTGTAGAGATGATAATCTGGACCAACTGATGATTGCTGTTTTAGCATGAAATACGAATATTGGTGATTATTTATCCTTTTCGACATATATGTGTTCAAGAGTATCAGTGATATGAGATAGAATTGTGAGTGGTAGGTCGTGTGAAAGAAAGTCTATGCTCATATACCCTATATAAAGCTACTGTTGAAAATATAATATCAATGTGCAAATGACCATTAATGTTGAACTTATTTAACAATAAAACAACAATATCACTGTCACTAGGATTAGAAACAATAATCTATTTTATTACTCTACTTTAAAGCAGTTTATTATAATAATGAATAGAAGTTAGAACCAATCAAATTTCTAGTCTAGCTTCACCAGAGAAAAATTTGGATTTGTATAAACACAAATAGTAGTCACTTTAACTGAGATTCAAACAGCCTAAAATATTAAACCACAAAAAATTATTTGTCTGATAGTAAACTGGAAATTATATATTTTAATAAAAATTATAGATTAACTATAGATACCTTTGACAAGAGTGATCGAATAAAACATCACATAACTCACAACTTTCAAATCTGCATTAAGAGCATTATTCAGCTATACATTATTCCTCTTCAGAGCCATCTGTTGTGAGCTTGAATAAATGGCCAATACCAGATGGCAGTCCAAAACTCTACACTATTTTCTGGATATGCATCATGAAGTATACTTTCAAAAGAATTAAAAGCAAACTTCTTTAATACCTAACATACAAAAATTGATGGTTTTCAAGAGTGAATATCATACAAAATTGTACATCAATTTCAGCTAGTTTTTCTTTGGCAAATAAAGCTTAAATTTATTTGAAAATTATCTCTTGCTATCTAGATAAAGAATGATCAACTTGTTTGTGATTTGATCTTTTTTTTTTTTTCTATTAACATGTATTTGAAAGATTTAAGGAGTTTCTTTACTTTATAACATAATTCCAAATTTGAACTATTGTAATAAATTATTTTAAAGGGTTGCAAACAGTGACAAATTATTGGTAATAATAGCCTTTTACCTAATTATCCCAATCTGCCTTTGAAGAAAAAAACATATGCATATTATTAATAATAATAAAATTTCTAATGCAATTTTTAAACAATGATGTTTTTAAATAACAATTAATTAATATATATATATATAAAATTTATATAAAAAAAATTCCATCTTCCTATTTTCTACTGGATTCTCATGGGTATTCATAGACAAATCCTATCTTCATACTCTTTTGTATAGTAATTAGTAGTAAAATTGATTATCTGCTATCTTTGAATAAGAAAAGATGGTACTGTGGTATTAGAACTGCGACATGAATTATTATAATCATTCAATCATTAAATTAATTAGGTTGGCTAAGTTTTTTTGTGGAAATTGCTACTGTTTTTCTGGCCCAAAGTAGTTTATTATATATGGTTTTAATTTTTGAAATGAACCCCTTTGAGAATGAAATAACCAGTACATAGTAAGTTATTTTGGTTGTGATAAGCTGGTTAATTAACTGTACTTTGGAATATAGTGAAAGATATGCCTTGGACAAGGAGTTTATAATTTTTGTGGCTTCTTCTTTAAGTTTATTTTGGATAACCTCTAATAAAAAATGGACTTGGCTTGCACAACATCAATGTTTTTCATATACAGAAGTTAAGGAACTCAATAATCACAATACTTGCCAAATACCCCAAAATTAACCACTTGCTAGAAGTTACTCCAACAGATAGACCACCTCCAAAAGGTTCCTTTTTCACCAACATTATATACCAATGCAAAACCACAGACAAGATTCCAGAACAGTATTTGCATAAGTATTCATACTGGGATATTTATGGTTTAATAAACAGAGAAGCAGATACTAATGTTATACAACCTATGCTAGGAATTAACAACAAGAGACTACTCAAGGAATATAAAAAATGGGCTCTAGAGCCCAAATACTTTGATTTTATCATGAAAATCAATCTCATTGCCTTGCCAACAACCCACTTTCTTTATCATAAAAGAATGTATATATTTATTGACCCCTTCTGTGGACTCTGCCATCGAGCAGAAGAGACACTGGACCACTTTATTTATCAATGTGTAGCACTTAACCAAACACGACAGATGATATGTAACACCTACAGAAAACCGGGTACAATCATTAATCACATAATAGCTGCTTTTCAGGGAAGATCAATACCTAGCATTAGGGCAGCCACATTTGTTCTATATGCGTATTGGTGCACCCGATGTACTTTCTTAATTGGCAATAACACCAGACGACACCCAGCTACATTTAGCAACAAACTGCTACACATTCAAAATAGAGATAAAATAATAACCAACCCCCACTTATATGAAGCAACATGGTCATTGTTAAAACAACCATCAATGCTGTGAATGCTGCAAAGAAAAACTATCATACAACTAACATTCAAAGTGATATGCGGACAAAACTGAATAAGCTCCTCAAACTTTAGAACTCTGATTATTTTTGCTTGTTTAATTTTTATATTGTTATAGTCCATTAACCACAAAGTGTAACCACTAAATTCATTTATATGTGTTTACCCTAATATTATTCATTGTATGTTAAATTTCAAATTTTTCTAGATGTAAACTTATGTAAACCATTGAGATCAATAAAGCCTTTATTGAAACGTAAATTAATTAGGTTATTAAATCAAAAACATATTTTAAAATCTACATTTAAAAAAAACAATTTAACAAAAAAAAATATGAAAAGCATTAATGTGAAGAATAGTTAAAATGAGTGTTTAAATCAAATTGAGTGTGTGTTTGCACATTCATATTCTGCATAATCTATTTTAATACATTGTACAAGCTTATACCTGCATTTGTATATGTAATATATGCGGGATTCGAACTCAGACTTTCACATGACCTACAACTCTCAGTGCCATCTTATATTGCTGACTCACCTGATCACACACATGTTGCAAAGATAAATAATCACCAATACACGTATTTTGTGCTAAACCAGCACTCATTAAAGTATGAAGATTGGTTATCTTAATATAAAGCTGAGTATTAATTGTATGTATGTGTGGAGAAGGTAATCTGAAATAACTGATGAGTACTGGTTTAGCACTAAATATTTATATTGGTGATTATTTATCTTTTCAACATGTGTGTGATCAGGTGAGTCAGCAATATAAGATGGCACTGAGATTTGTACGTCATGTAAAAGTCTGAGTTCGAATCCCATGTATATTACATATATAAATGCAGGTGTAAGCCTGTACAATGTATTAAAAAGATTATGCATAATATGCACGTGCAAACTCACACTCAATTTGACTTAAACAAGCATTTTAATTATTCTTCACATTAATGCTTTTTGTATTTTTTTTTTTGTTAAATTGTTTTTTTTTTAATATAGATTTTAAAATACGTTTTTGATTTAATAACCTAATTAATTTAATGATTAAACGATTATAATTCTTCATGTAACAGCTCTAATACCATAGTACGGATAATACTATTTTTAAAACAAGAATGAATATAATTTCTAACTTTTAAAAAAAAAAAAATTGCAGTTATAATTTCATTTTCAAATGTAGCTTTATTTTATTTTGAAAATGTTAGTATTTTTTTCCCTCATACGTTTAGGATTCAAATCAGTTTTAAATAAAAAATAATGATAAGTATTTAACAATTTTTATTTTAATGTTGAATCTGATATTAAAATATTAAAAAAAAATTAATTTCAATAATTTCTCTCAGCATTAAAAATCTTCAATTACAAGTTTAAACTTTTTAAAATTAATGATGTCTAAAAAATTATACATATTTAAAATAAAATAAAAAAAGAATACTGATATTAACCCAAAATGCTATCATGATTAAGCACACAAATAACCTATTAGTCATTTTCTGTTTATATCCTGTATACAAGCATTCTTCAGATTTTTCTTAATAAGTCTTCCTTCAGGTGAAGCTCTTATAGTTCAACTTTCTATCTCTGGTGTAAAACCATAATACATGAGAAATATCACATTATAAAAATTCTCAAATTCTACATATTTTTCTCTTTTACAGCATCAACAAAGAGAACATGTAACAAAATATAATAGCAAAATTAATTTTAGATGAAGTCTTAATGAAAGAAATAAAAAATGTCAATGTTAAAAAAAAGTTATAAGTACTCCATATTTAACTGAATACTATATAATACTTTTTTCTTTTATTAGATTTTTCAGGCGCATAGTTTTAAGATTGTAGCTTTAATATATATTACTTTATATATATATATATTTTTAAAAAAACTGTGTTTCATAATGTCAGGCCTATCCCAGTTTAAGCGGAGTTAAATTGTTGGCAACCAATTATTTAAAATATATGGGCATATCATTTGCTAAATTGATCATATTTTAAGATAGATCATCTTAAGTGATGTCTGCCTTTATTAATTTGGAGAAAAACAAATTTGCTATAAATAATTGTAGATTTAAAAGGCAGTAGTAAAAAAACTCAGTTACATGGGGGGGGGGGGAATCTCTACAGAGACCAACACACATCTAAACACTTTATGGTTTACAATAACAATCTCAGAGTTAAGTTTGAATATAGAAAGATTTTATCTATGAGATTCTTAGAAAGAAGCTTAAATTTATTGCTAAAATAGCTACTATGAAAATGAAAATTCCTCTGTTAATTTCAGTAATTGTGATCCACATCTTTTCTTTAGCTCAACCTAACCAGATTTTTTTATCTTAATCATCTATTCACATGTATGTTACTTGGGATCTAATTCATGACTTAATATTTCTTTTAGCAAACTGCCCAATTCAATTCCATTTTATTTTCGTCACTTATATATTTATTTTACTTGCAATCTCTAATTGTTAACTTTAATGCATTTTACCATGATTGAAGTCTATATGCATTGTTGTTCTATTAATTGTTCAAACCTCAAATTTATAAGTAATTGCAAACAAACACATTTATTTCAAAAACTATTTTCAGGTGTAAAGATGTATTTTCCTTTTATATAAAATTATCTCTAAACAATCATGCATGGAAGAATGGCAGACCTTGGAGTTTAAGATCCATGGATCATGTCCCAGCATTGTTATTTCCAATGCTCGAACATCTTATGAACTCTTAATCAATAAATTATTGGACTATTTTTCTTTAAACAAGGCACTCCATTTAACTTTATTTCTGATTAATTTCATCCACAATTTCCCTCTGCATTAGTAGTTGTTAACATCTAATATATTACCATCTCCATAGGATTCCAGTTTTTGGTATTTATTTTTAGAGATTTATTTTTTGTTTGATCTAACAACTCTCATAATACTATTTCCCAAGCTCAGAATTATTATTTTCCAAAGTAACAGCCTCATATGAAAAATACAGATGATTAAAATAATTCAAATTGTTTTCTTTGCTTTATATTTTAATATACAAAAAATATTTTTTGTAAAATGGAATACAGTGATTGATAATTCTGATAAAAAATCTTCCGAATTTAGCAGAAACTTTGATCTTGATTATCCAAAATGTTAATCACAGAAAAATGATTACAAAAATAAGCATACTTTGTGTATTGTAATTATAATGCAAAATGGAATTCGTAACCATAACCTCTGTTAATGTTTAATTAAAATTTAAATGCCATAATGGATTTTAAATTTAACTTCTTATAATAAGCTTAAGACTAAAATTCCCTAAAGACAATCTGTAATAATCATAGCAATAATTTATATATATAACCAGTAAAAGACTGATAAGACTCTAATTCCAAATATTTTTTTCACTTTACTTAAATATTAATAGTGCTATTTTATTTTTCCTGTTCTTTGGTGCAGCCTTATCATTCATGTATTTTGTGCATAATTAACAATTTTCTATTCCATCTGTTCTTTCTTTTTAAATTACATGTATTAATTTCATCATTTTCTGGAATTTTTAAATTTTTAAAAGATTTGATTGCAACTATCATTTATTCATTTACAATATGGACATTTCAACTGATGTTATTATATAAGATACTTTACTTTCTTATCTTTTATTAAAATAGTTATTTGAATTCTTCCATATGCTTCATGACATCATCATGCCATGGTGACTTTTTTGAAGAAATAACTTTATAAAATTCTTATTGTTGAAATAATTTACAAGATGATATTTTATCTACAAGATATTCACTTCTATAACTTTTTTTACCACTTCAGAGGAATATTTATTTATCATCATTAATTCTTTTTTCTTACCATTTTACAAAGTTCTAAATATTTAATCTTTTAAAATGAATGGTTTTTGCCTTATATATTCTATTTGTATAACTGATTTAAATAGTTCTTATTGATTATATTTATATCTGTGTCATTTACAATATGGACATTTCAACTGATGTTATTATATAAGATACTTTACTTTCTTATCTTTTATTAAAATAGTTATTTGAATTCTTCCATATGCATCATCATGCCATGGTGATTTTTTTGAAGAAATAACTTTATAAAATTCTTATTGTTGAAATAATTTACAAGATGATATTTTATCTACAAGATATTCACTTCTTTAACTTTTTTTACCACTTCAGAGGAATATTTATTTATCATCATTGATTCTTTTTTCTTACCATTTTACAAAGTTCTAAATATTTAATCTTTTAAAATGAATGGTTTTTGCCTTATATATTCCTATTTGTATAACTGATTTAAATAGTTCTTATTGATTATATTTATATCTGTGTCATTTTTGGTCTTCTTTATTATAAAATGAATATTTTCAAACTAATAATTAAACAGTAATATCCATGTTCAGAAATACAAATTAATGGCGAGTAATCTAGAATAGTGACTGCCAAATCCTTGAATGCATGTATACCCAGGAATATGAACCAGGAGAATTAGGGATACATAGAAAAAATTGAATAATGTAAAATGAGATATAAATAATTTTTTTTACTATCAAATTTTTGGCTTTACTTCTCAAAGCCCTCTAAAGTCTACATATTGAAATGAAAATTGCCATATTATTTTCAAACATCAGACAATTATTTTTTAAATTAGAGCATTAAACTTTATTATCTTTATAACATATATTTTATAAAATTTAAAGATAAAATATAGCATATAGTTTTAAAACTATTCAAATATATAATCTTAACATATTCTATAAATACAGGAAAATTAACACATCATTAATTACTTCACTGAAAAAGATTGGTTCAAGCCAAAATATTTGTGGACACAATAAGCCGTAACATTGTTATTTTTAAAAAAAGTCAAAAGTTATGAAATTAATTATATGTTATAATGATCGAAGGAGCAGGTTTCTTTTATTATTTAAGCTCCAGAAAAAAATTCACTAGTTATATTTTAGTGAATGAAGGGAATCCTTCCCTATTCAAGTTTATCAGCATATCTCAACATTTAAGCAATGACTTATAAAATCAATTCTATGAGCTCGTTTTAAGTTGTAAATTAATTTATTCCATTGCCCTTAATTCCAGCTACCCATCTATTAATTGGTTGGTTAATGGCTATCTAGTAATTATTAACTAGAAAACCAAGAACCTAAATCCTTCCCTAGCTGGAAAACTCTTTCGAGAAGTGATTGACTTATAGTAGTAAAAATGCTATTTTATATTTTATCACATATGTATGTGTGTATATACATATACAGACAAATACTATGAGAAATAAATGAAAACTCTTATATGTAGATTGAAATACAGATCGGCAGCAACTCATCAAGGAAAATGATAACTTTAGGATATTAAGTCAGATAAAAGTCTGATAATTAAGAAACAATTTTCATTATGTAGTTCCATATGTAAAATCTGGAGTTATTTTTTTAATTATACACTGTTCTTTTTTTAACTTTTCTTTTAAGTAGGTCATGGAAACCATCTTTCTCCAACAAAAGTTTTAAATTATTGGTGGGGAAAAAAACCTTTCAATTTTTAGGTCATAAAACAGTAACACATTTTTTTTAGAAATATTTTTTTCTATTTAAATTTAATACATCAAGGATTAATCAAAGAATTCATAAATCAAATTTCAATTCAATGATATTGAAATATTTTTAGTATGTTTAATTCACATAGGATGTGATAAATCTAATTTATATAAGTAGTAATAATTGTCTTCTTTAACGCATACCATTTCACATTTATCGTCACTATAATGGAAACAGTTTAAGTGACAATCTACAAAAACAAATTTAATTGATTAAATTATAATGGGACAAGTCTCAAAGGCTACACAGAAGAGAAATTTAACTATTCTAAAAATGTTAATGCATAATTATGATTGCGCTATATATAAATCATCTGTGTTCAGGCTACCAAATGTCTCTTCATGGAACAACTTTCAGATCTGAAGATTAGCTGTGAATACAAAAAAAAAAAAAAAGAATAGCCTACCAAGGGTATCTCCTGCTATTGACAATCATAGGCTAGGTTCTATTTCTGATGCAAAAAATTATTTCATCCCCTCTTTTCCAGTCACTTAAGTAAGTGTAGGATCCTGTCACCATGAGTCTCTTATGCTATCAGGCTATCTCCCTATACTAACTATTACAATTAGATTATATGTTAGTGTTATCACATTTCCATCCTTTCTGATTTCAATTTCCTTTTTTCTTTTTTAGCTGTGCTTGAGGTAATAATCAGTAATGTATCCATTAGGGATCGAAAGTGGTGTAAAAATCGCCTACCTCACAATCTCGTTAGACTGTTACATCTAACTGATTACTCATTATAGTGATGATAATGATAATAATAATGTCAGTAGTAGTGACCAAGCAAGAGGCAGTACTATTGCTAAAGTAAATATTATAAACTCTAATTTTTTCCTAAATATAGGTACATGGAATATGGGGATTTACTTAATAAAAAAACAGAGAACTATATTGATAGCCAAGGAGCTATCAACATTCAAGATCAATATGGCTATTATCAGTGAAATTCTTCTTCCAAAGGAAGGATTGCAAGTTTTTTTAAGAAAAGCAGCTCAGTCGGTGAAAGAAGAATGTGTGATATTTGGATTTACTGTAAGGTCTAATTTAGAAGCTTCTATCAAGCTATTGTGCATGCGCTTTTTACGAGTTGTGTCAATGAAAGGCTAATGATATTTAAAATATGCCCTGAATAACGGTACTAATGCTCATTTTATTAGTGCCTCTGCTCCATTAAAAAAATTCAGAGAATGATTTTATTCCTTGTTCTAGCATTATTACAACATATCATTAAAAGAAACGTTTTTTTTTTCTTCTTGGACATTTTAATGCATGTACTGGAACAAATAGAAGATTTTGCTCAAAGTCATTTGAAAATAATAGTATTGGTGTTGTAAATTCAAATGGTAAGTTGTTATTGAATTTTTGCATGACACATAGATTAACTATCACAAATACTTAGTTTAGACAGAAAAAACATTGTAAAGAAACATGGATGCATTCACATTCAAAATAATGACAAGAGAAATTCATATTACATAAGCACTTAAAAACACAGATTGTTGGATGAATCAAAGATTAATAAGTTCCAAAATAAAAATGATAGATGCATTAAAAAATATATCCCATCACATTCCCACACACACAAAAAAATGTTCTTTAGAAGTATCTACTATACACAAAAATTGCTATTTTGGGTCTCCAGGATTGTCATATTACAGAATCATGTAATTCTCTTAAGTGATGTGTTATGGACACCAATAAATCTAATCTTAGTTTCACTAAAAAGAACCATAAATGGTTATCTGACAATGATATTATTAGTGATTTGATTATATGAAAATATGTTATTTTCTGTTTGGCAGAATAATAAAGTGGATGGATCTTCATATTAAATATAGGATTAGAAAGTAGAAGTTCAATGCCTGATAAAAAGACTTAAAATGATTGTTGGATTAAAACTGCAAAGTAGATGGAGACATTTGTTAATTATGATAACTCTATAGATCTTTTTTTAATGCCTGGAACTTGAGAAGCGACATCACAATTCTATTAAATTCAGAAATATGGTTTATATTATGACTATAATTTGAACAGGAGAAAGAAGTATTTTAAACAAGTGGGAGTATTTGATTCTTTTTATCTATTCATTTAGATTTGGACGAAGATATCCAGTTCAATGATGTCAAAACAATTCTTTATAATCTTAAAAATGGGAAAGCTGCAGGTCTTATTGAAATACTTGGGGAATTTTTTAAATATACTGGAGTGATATGTTTGTTTAAAAAACATTGAATTTTTTTAGTATTTGAACAAATAAAGTTGTGCCATCTGAATTTAATGATGTTTTATTGATCCAATTTAAAAACAAAGGAATAGAAAAGATTATGGTAATGATCATGGAATAATAATATTATTATCCACTGCAGCAAAAGTACTTTCAATAATTTCGTTGAATAGACTGTTTTCAGCTTATGCATAAATGGTTACCAGAGACTCAGTGTGCTTTTAGAGAATCAAAAAGCATTATAAATATGTTTTTTGTTGCCAGGAAAATGCAAGAAAAGTGTCTAAACAAATGAGTGATTTATACATTACTTTATTATTTAGTCAAGGCATTTGATTCAATTAATATGGTAGGTCTATGGCATTGTTAAAAATTAGTTGGTTGTCCATCAAAATTTCTTTGTATTATACAGATTCTACATGATAAAATAAAAGAAAGTGTTATTAGTACAAATCGAAAATCTGAGATATTTAAAATGAAAACTGGTTTTAAACAAGAATGTGTAATTGCTCCAACAATGTTTTCAATTTTTATAATAGTTATCTTTGGAATTGTTTATAGGTGGCTTAATAAAATAGAAATCAAGATGTAGTACAGGTTTGATGGTGAAATTTTTCATTTGAATCAATTAGAAGCAAAAATAAGAACTTCATCTTCTTTGGAATATGGATTTTCAATATGCTGATAATTGTGCTATTTTTTGCCAGTTGAAAGTATGATTTACAGAATGTGTACTTAATATTTGATTACAACATGTAAAGACTTTTCAAACTATTCAAGTTTTTTATCAGACAGTTATGAAAAAAAATCTCCAGTAACTTTTAGTTTGGATGATTATCAACACAAGAATATAAATCAGTTTAAATAATACCTTGGTAGTTTTATTAGTGGAAATGTGGACCTAAATGTTGTAAGTACAATGTAGACTCCAATTTGCTATTACCACTGCTTTTAACAAGTTAAAATATAGAGAATTTTATCACAGGAAAATAAATATTGCAACTAACTTTAGCTGTATATTGAGCTGTTATTTTATGTAATATATTGCATGAAATCAGACTTAGAATACCCTAATGATGTAATATTAAAGCATTACATTTTACAAATATAACGGCAAGAACCCAAAACCAATAAATAAGTTTTTTTAACTTGGTGGATAGTAATTCTATAGATTCCATTATGGTAAAAATCACACCATCATTGGATTGGGTTGGATATGTCAGGCAAATGAACAATACAACACTTCCTCAAAGAATGTTCTATGGTGAATTTGAACATAGTTAAGATGCTATCTACATTATAAGGATTTTCTTAAAGACATTAGTACAACACTAATTGCATCCAATGATAAGATATGGCAAAGAATAGAATACATTAAAGAGCTATAATCAGATAAAGATCTTGAAGTATTTAAGAAAAAAAAACCTTTCTGCTAAGGAAATTAAAAGACAGCATCATAAAACATAAAACAGAAAAATGTACCAGTATGTTCTAGATATTGATAACTCATTTTTTGAGCTTTTTTTTTTCTTTTTTAAAAATGTGAATGGCCATACTCATTTATAAGTGATTACTATATGTCTATGTATTCTGTAATATATTTATTCAGTACTTATGTATTAGACATGATATGCTTTTTCACATTCATGATAAATGTCTAACCTTGCAATCCCATCACATAAACCCTGCAATCTCATCCAATAACATGATAAATTTACACTTTCATTTATTGTCCAGATTTTGTTCAGACAAGTTCTTCTCAAAGTGTTTTTTACTTCAGTGCAGATTTATTTTTTCATTTTCTGATCAATACTACAATTTTTTAAAAAAAAAAACAGTACAAAATGATGAACATTTGGAGTTTACCCACTACCGAAATGAATGTACTTGAGTACATCCACTCTCCGGACAAGCAATGGCAGTTTAACATTCAAGGATGCAATAATAAAATAGGCCTTCATAAAGGAAAATAGTTGGAAGGTTCCAGAATTACATTTTTGATGGTGATCCAGACAAAACTATAATAGACTGGAATAACTAATTATATGCAGGAAGTTTGTGCCACTGTGATGTTTAGGTGAGAAAATGTAAAATTGAAGAACCTAACAAAATTGTTGAAATTGAAGAGAGCTTTTTGCACAAAAAGAAAAACCAGTCCAAACTAATTCTTCGGAACAGTGGATGTTTGATGATTTGTGCAGGAAGACTGACGAACAATTCATCATGAGAATTTATGATAAAACAGCGACAACTTTTATGGAACTATCAAATAAAATGTGGAAGAGGAATCAACAATTTATTCGGATTATTGGAAAGCCTATAAAACTGCTGAATTATGAACTGCTGGTTACTAACCATTTTCATGTGAATCATGTGTTAAGTAAATCTTCATTTTGAAAAAAAACAAACAAATTTAAGCCTCCATTTTGGTACAAAATTTTATCCACTTAAAATAAAGTAGAACAGACAAATGATTGTTTCATCATCATGACAATTCCTATTATATATTACATAGTATGTTTTCATTTTAAACATTTTGTAATTTCATGCCAGATATACACATAGTATTTTAGATATAATATTTAGACATGCTAATACTTGAGGTATAGACATAATAATCCTTTAGTAATTGTTTTGTAATTTTATGACCGGCTTAAATATCTGTATTTAAAATAACATTTAGTAATTGCATAATGTCATGTCATATTTAATACTTTTTGTATGAAATTTATATTTGTTGTATTGTTAAAAATGTACTTTTTAAGATTTAGTCTGGTGCAATTAGTGTCACTTACTAGAGCTACTATGCCTTTTCACATAAGTATTCAGATTGCTGATAACTGTAAATCTTGCGAAAATATCATGTACACAAGATCCGTTTTGACTAATTTATTATTTTAAGTTTGAACAAGCTCCAATGTACACATTATTTGGTCAGATCACAAGATTAGAAAGTCATCAGCGGATTGATATGAATGTGAAAAGGTATAGCAGGTCTAATATATTGCCAATCTAATATGTGAATAATATTTATTCTAGCTATTTATTTGTACAGAGAGGTCTATCAAGAGAAGATAGCTCACTGTAGTCTTAAAAATGGGAAGATTGTAAGACAGGCAAAACTGATATGTATTGTCACTTACTGCAAGCTAGAGTAATCAATGGATGCCAGAAGGCTTGTGCATAAAATCCCCATCAAGTGCCTACTCATCCAATATCCCCAGATTTACTAGATGGGGATTTTATGCACAACCCTTCTGGCATCCATTGATTATTCTAGCTTGCAGTGAGTGGCAATATGTATAGTGAGTTTTGCCTGTTTTAATAACAGTTATAAGCAAGCATAAGAAATGGTGATCATGTGATGAAGATTGTAAGATCTGATAAGGTAACAGGAAAAATTATACAATGGTGATATAATGGGTTCAAAAACATTGGAATATTTCCTGGATATATTATTTAATAATAATAATAATAATAATGTTCTTCACAACTAGTCTTACGGTTGCAGCAGATGCTGAGTAATCATTTTCTAAATCAAACATAGTACAAAAATATTTTAGAATTTATAATATTCAATTATTCTATTTAAGTACAGTATATTATATAATGAAATCAAATCATTAAATCGTTTGATGTTGGTAATATCAAAATTTAAAAATTAAACTTCATATAAATTCTATGTGATATTTTATTTTTGTGTGTGTTTTTTTTAATCAAAATAATGCTGTAGTGAAGAGACAAAAAATTTTTTTTATTAAGGAACACTTTTATGTCCATTGTCTGTAATTTGTTCTTCAAATGATAAAACATGGTTTCGGTGATTTTTTTTTATTTTAAATAGTCTTATAAATCTCATTTGACAATAATTTTTATTTAAAAAGCAATTCAAACTGTCAATACTATTAACAAAATTACAAATTGGATAAAAAGACCAAAGTATATAGTATAGGATTTATATCTAATCACATTATTTACTAAAAGAAAATATTAATAATATTTAAACAGCATTAAACTGTTGCACATGCGCTTTGGATTTTAAATATAAAATGAATGAATACTAACACTTCAGCCACATGATAAAGTCTTTGGAAAAGATAGAATGGCCTTCTATCTTTTCGAACCCAAAAGCTTTTGTATGGGCGAATCTTAAGTGTTTGAAAGTGAAAGCATGAAGATATTAAATAATCACTTTAAATTACTTTTACATGCTTGAATGAATGACGCTGGTGAAATTTATTAGAATTTACGATACGTCATTCTTATTTGAAATTAAATGTATGTAAATAAGTCAATTATTTTATATAGCGCGATGTTTTTTATAAACAATAATATTTAAACAGCATTAAACTGTTACACATGCGCTTTGGATTTTAAATATAAAAGTAAGTTAAAGTGATTATTTAATATCTTCACGCTTTCACTTTCAAACACTTAAGATTCGCCCATACAAAAGTGTTTGGGTTCGAAAAGATAGATGGCCATTCTATCTTTTCCAAAGAGTTTATCATGTGGCTGAAGTGTTAGTATTCATTCATTTTATATTTAAAATCCAAAGCGCATGTGCAACAGTTTAATGCTGTTTAAATATTATTGTTTATAAAAAACATCGCACTATATAAAATAATTGACTTTATTTACATACATTTAATTTCAAATAAGACTGACGTATCGTAAATTCTAATAAATTTCACCAGCGTCATTCATTCAAGCATGTAAAAGTAATTTTAAGTGATTATTTAATATTTTCATGCTTTCACTTTCAAACACTTAAGATTCGCCCATCCAAAAGTGTTTGGGTTCGAAAAGATAGATGGCCATTTTATCTTTTCCACCAAAGACTTTATCATGTGGCTGAAGTGTTAGTATTCATTATTGTTTATAAAAAACAGTGCATGCTATATAAAATAATTGACTTAAAAGAAAATATTTTATATGTATATAAAATTAAAAAAAATACAATAAAACTTTTTTTTTTTTTTGCACTTTTTAAGCCATTCTATTTTCGCTTATCTGTTTAGCTAAAATAAAAATGAAAAGAAAATTGTTAAAAAAATGCAAAAACTGAAAGTTGTATTAATGTATTAAAACTAAGCAAAAAGTGATAGTGGATATAAATGCTGAGACACTAGTTTAAAAATATCAGTATTTATTCCAATGGATAAAAATGTCAGTATTTATTCCAATGGATAACTGTATAATTAAATTAATTGTCCTTTGTTTTGTTTTTCAGCTATAATGAACATCATAATATTATATTTTAAAATTATATTTTCCACACTATTGTTTTAACAAACTTACGATTAAAATTTTATATATTATTAAAAGAAAATATATTGTCATATTTATAGCTCTAAAGAAGATACACAGACAGTCAAAATATTGGAAAGAAAAACAATACAATTGTAATTTATTACATTATACATATCTGTCCACAATTTTTAATCCAGTTCACTAATCTGTCATCCATGAAGTCTCACAAATTCACAGAAAAATCCAAATTATTTCCTACCCAGACTTTTTAAAATGCTCTTTAAATAGTGTGGTCTTTAAGTTTTCAGCTTAAAGGCAAATTCAGCAATCAAATAAGTGGATATTAGCCAAAGTACAGCTACACTTAATCGTTGCACTTTATTCCTCTATAACAATTATGTATATTATAAATTTATTTATTTATTTCTCCACTAAAACTTCTTAATGTCTTTAATTTATCAGTAGCCCTTTTATTTATTTTTTTCAGTCTTAAAAAAAGTAATACCAATTAAAATTTGCTACATTGTGGGTAGAATCTGTAAACAGCTTTTCACAAACAGACACACACACACAAAAGAAAGGAGATATGAGATTAATAAATTTATTATAAAATTTTTAACTGTAATTTAATTCATAAAAAGGAGAAAGGAGAGAGAAAAATGCTTGGGAAGACAAATAAAGAAAAGATTTTTTTAAAAAAATACTATTATAAAATTAAATATTTCATCAATCCTTTGTAGAAAAAAAATAAACTTCAATGGCTATCACGATTATGACGTCAAAATAAAATCAAGAATGTACTACAGTAAAGTATAAAGAATTTTACATTCCTGACCACTTTGCAATTCTGAACAGGTAGAGCTAACAATTCTTGAGGCATGAATCAGACCAATCTGCAGAAAGTAAAAAATGTTCCCACAAAGATTTAACTAAAGGAAATGAATTTTTCAATTTTGCTAAAAAGGAAAAACTTTTCAAAAGATGAATAGCTTGAAAATAAAATTTAACAAAAAAATAATAATTATATATATAATATGCTCAAGAAATAAAAAGTTATTATCTGGTGTTTGCACTTAAAAGACAATTCCTATTTGGAAGAAAGGAATAACATTTAATTCGTTTAAAAATCTCAGGCATCTAAAAAAAAAAAAAATACTTTTTTCTATATGACTTTTCCATACACCTAACAATAAAAAAAAAAGTTGAATTAAAAATAATAATCATTATTTCTTAAGATGGCATTTTAAAGCATTTTTTCTTTGCAATATTAAAATGAATGTGTTTACATAATGAGAAATCAATGTACAATACTAAATAAATACATTTCATGTTGGTGACGTTTTTCTGTCATGCCCTCTTCCTACCTGCTATAAGATTTTCATAATATAGAATTATTTATGTATTTACTAAGAAGTTTGGTGTTGGTGGGCAAAACAATTAACCTTATAATAAATAGGGATTACCTAAGTAATATATTTACTAAGGCAATAAAGCTAAAGCATGTGGGATGAAAATGCGAAGGTAGGGACCTCTACAGGTCTTAACCATAAACTTATGCATTGGATGAAAAGAGGGGAACCTTCTTTACTTCAACCTACTTTCTATATAAATAGAAATTAATAACATTTATATCTCTCCAACAAAAAATTACATACTAGATAGTTTACAAATTACTTAAATCAAATTCATCTGCTGAATCTATTATACTAACTCTTTGTATTAACAATAGACAAGTGCTTAGAAAGTTTAGGTTATAGAAAATGGAAACAAAGTACTTAAACTTTCTGTTTAAAATAAATGTGTGAGCATTATCTACTTAACATTTTATCAAGTATAGAAGATATATTAATAATATAGATGCAGTATATTTGCTTTGTCACAAAAAATATGAAATTCAATCTCACCTACTTTGTACTTACCAGGAACTTCATCATATACATTCTTTTAATACCAACAATGCACTGAAACCTTAATACTTCCATCTAATCTCTTGTGAATACTTCTGCTAAAGGTCTTTTTCCAAGCATGCTGCCATATTTAAACTTTCCTCCATATGATAAATGAGACAACATATATATACAAAAATAATAATAAAAGACAAAATATTTTTTATAATAAAAGAGAACAAATAAAACAGTGATAAGAAGATTGCTCCATCAGATATTTTTGTATCCACATGGTCACTTATACAACAAAAATCAAACCTTTAACTCTACAAAAAAGGTAAATCTAAGAATGATCCAAGTAGGGCACTATATATATTGCAATATTTATTCATGTAAATTATGAAAAATATAATTCTTTAGCCATGTAATTTTGCCTATATATATTTAAATTAAGCAATAAAATGTCCTTTGAAACATAACAAATATGCTAACATAAGCAAGATGAGAAAAGTATTAAAATAAAATGAGAAAAATATTGCATTTTGTAATAGAATATTCCAAAAAAGCATTAAAAAAAGAAAATTGAGTATATATTATTATGTTTACAAACAAGTAAAATTTGATATTTTGTTTAGTCAGAACTTTATGACTTGGTGGTTAGCATGTGGTTTAGGTTCAAAACCAAGATAAACCTTGGAAATTTTGGGAGGTTACAAGCAGAGTTAAGGCTTTTCTTTCAAATAGTAGGACTATAACTAATGCAATCTAGATATTCAGTATTGCAGTATTAGCTGCTGCTGCTGATGATGATGATTATTATTATTATTATTATTATTATTATTATTATTATTATTATTATTATTATTATTATTATTATTATTATTATTAAAGTTGAATATACATATTAATACTGTAAAAATTGAAAATAATTATGTTTTCCAGTTAATAAACAATTGAGATAAAATAAATGTAAATTTTTAATACATTTATTGAAGCTATTTATAGTAACACATTTTCATAATACTTATTTACATTAAGATTGGCAATGTTACAGTATTAATTGATGCTAGTAATGGCAGTATACTTACAGGAATGCTGTAAATAACAACTAATACTTACAGCAAGGTCATTTTGACTCATGAAAGAACTAACACTTTGTCAAAAAATAGTTTCTTGCTCTGAACAAGAGTCTGTCCGATTATATTTAACAATTAGTATATGATCTGATTTATTGTTTTGAGACTGATTCCAGATTGGTGATTTAATATTCTGTAAGTATAACTCACTCCAGCAGCTGACTAATTTCAAATGGACCTCAGATTTTATAAACAACCCCCCTACCTTAATGTAAGCAGCACAGATCAACTGACCAATTTATTTCAGTCAACTGTTTCTAAATCTGATTCTAAAAAGCCCTACCATTCGGATGAATCTATTAAAGAAAGGATTATTAGAATAATCTATAATAAGAAGATTATTCACAGATAATAAAAGATAATGAATTGTTCAAGAATTTCACTTTTGCATAGATTCCAGATCAAAATAAAATATCAGTTTTCTTGATATTTTTTAAAAATCCATTCTATTTTTTATTATTTCACTTGCAGGTTTCTGAGATCATCAATTCTTAAATAGTTTATTTATTAAAATTTAC
The DNA here is from genome assembly GCA_028023455.1 of Epiperipatus broadwayi. NCBI lineage: Eukaryota > Metazoa > Onychophora > Udeonychophora > Euonychophora > Peripatidae > Epiperipatus > Epiperipatus broadwayi. Next base: position 12,404,545 of record JAQFVV010006197.1, read on the forward strand.
ATAAGATTTCTCGTGCTTGTACAGTGAATACCTAAATCTAAGAAAACTTACACTATTTGAAAAAAAAAAAAAAGATGACCAGAGAATAATCAGAAATATTAATTACTAATCAAATTCCTAACTTTCCTGCCAAATCTTAATAGACTTTTACATCTGGATATGTATAATTTAATATAGTTCAAACAATTCTTATTCAAACAATTTAATGCAGATAGATGTTGTTGTTGTTGTTGTTGTTGTTGTTTTTTTAAAAAGTAAGAAAATGTAGCTTCAAACTAAAACATTTTTTAAAAAATACATCCTAGAGTATCAGTGCTTTATGAAATAACCAAAATAAAGAAGATTTTCATCAATAATGATCATAGAAACAAAAAAAAATGCCAATTTCATTCAGTAAAGTAATCAAAAATATATTTTGACCACGAACAATAACAAAGAGTAATAATATTACATTTTAAAATGTGTACTTTAAATAAAATATATTCACTTAATCAATTTTATGGATAAAAATTCTTATGAATGGTACTTTGCTTGCCACAAAAAATTTATTAATCATAATGATAAAATAAAGTCATCATAATTGTAAATTATTTTGATGGAGAAGGAATAAAATGACTTTGTACATTATGCTAATAATAATATAATCAAAGATTATTAAACATAAATTAAAAATTTATTTTTACTTGATCAATTTTAAATCAATTATCTCATAATTTGTTTCTAGATATTGGTGGTTTTTATTATAAATATAAAAAAGTACCCCTTTATAGTATTGATAAAATATATATATATTTACATTGTTAAAACTTCAACAATCAATTGAACATTACATTTATTTATCAATTTTTTATTTAATTTCACAGCATTTATGTGAAATAAATAAATTTATAAAGTGTTTTGAAAAAATTAACAGCAATGCAAAAAAAAAAAAATCTGTTTTATTGGTTAAATATCAAAAAAAAAAAACTTTGGTAATAAAACAAAGTACATCAAAAATAAATTTTAAAATATACATTGTGGTTAGTTTTTTTTTTGTCTTAATGCTTTAATTTAATAACTGTGATTCAGGAAATACTCTCTTGCTATATAAGAAGCAAAATGGAGGCCTATCCATATAAAAAAATGTTTTTTTGAATTATAGCTCCCAAAATGTTTTTATACAATACATTAAGTCACAGATTAGCAAATTTTTTTTTAAATCTACTTAGTAAAATGTTTATTAATTAAATGAGACTTTTTAAAATTTAAAGTTTATTTTTTTGAACAAATTTTTAACTATTTTGAATTTACAATGATTTTTTTTTTCCCCCTTAGAAATTCATTATAATTGCTTGTTTTTTATATGAGGGCTTTCATTTTTAATGTATTTGGGAGCACCGATTGTCATCACTAACTAAGGGAACATTTTAGAAGATTTGAGCAAAATAAAAAAACATTCATTAATAGGATTATCATAATACATAACAATATTAAAATATCTTTATACATCACAGAAAAGTAAAGAATCTTGCAGAAAATTAATGTAGAGAAAAAGAAGTCCGATATAGATAATATTGGCTAACTTTTATCTGGATCAAATTGATAATATTCATCAGAAGGAATAGCAGTGTCCATAAAATTTGCTAAAATGTTTTTCAAGATTGGTAGTTTTAAAAATAACAACTGCATTCATTAAAAATATTAGAAAGAAACTATGATTAGAAAACATTTACTGAAAAAGACAACTGACATTGTGGTGCATGGCAGTCAGTATTAACAGAATGACACAATATAATATAAATTACTGATGTAAACACATTATTTTCCAAAACAATCTATTAAGAGCTTCTTAAGCAGAACATTCATATATTACTATAAGAATGCCGGAATACAGAATATACCTCATGAACATTAGAAATGGTAATGAACAATTGGATGGATGCCATGTTGAATAGATAATCTTTTCCCAAACACCGAAAAGATTATACCTGGTGATCAACAAAAAAAGCTATCAACCAGCATGTTTTTGCTCATTGTAAAATTGTCACAAAGAGCCATATAATAATATTCTCTTAGTTCAAGTCATTATTAAATCAGCATCTCAAGTGCAAATGTATATGACTATACAAGGGAATAAGATTGAGTTGGAAACATTACCCTGGGCTCCTAGCTTTATAGTAACCAAATAGATAAAAGGTGACTGCTGGAGAGTTGCATTAGATCTTAAGATCTAGATGCAGTGCTCTCAAATTCAAGGCTCCTCACTGATGAAAGCCACGAGCTAGAAATTAATCTGAGGATGTTGGTTGAATGGGCACCAGATAGAAATTTTATGCACACTAGTTCGAGATTTTGGTACTCTTAGAAAAGGAGATATTACACTTCTTTTATGTTCCCCCTACCTCTAATCATTAAGTCTATACATTTCTAAACCTCCATGAGCCAGTCATCAATAATAAGTGTTATCATCTCAAAGAACGTGAACTTTATTTTACTACAATAATACTTCTTACTCATTGCTCAAACGTTACATTGTATTCCAAAACTATGCTTGATAGAATATCCCCCCCCACACACACACACATCACACCACATCACCATGTCTTACATTATAATGATTATATTTAATATTAATGTAAATCGTAGTAAGAAAAAGCAAGCATTAGTTTTTAAATTTAAATATATATATATCCAGCATCCCAATAAAAACATTGTAAAGATCTTTACATAATAATGTGTTCATTTTTCATATTTTTTATTTGATTTATTCATTTGAAATTTTTAAAAAAATCATAGTTCATTGCACATGAACACTAGAAGTAACAGGGCTAAACTCGCGGATCCATTAACCTTCATCTTCAGAGATCGCTACTCAACTACAGCCATAACTTACAGTAAACTTTGAAAATAATAAAACAATATTAATGGATTGCAACATTTATAAATTCAACTATATTATATTACGTTTGCTTACTGATAATAAATTAAAGATTTAAATTCATATATAAAATATCTCAGAATAAAAACAATATTTATTTAAATAACTACAGAAACTAATTTTTTATTATTTTTCTCAACGATAGATTTGATGGATTGTTGGTTTGTTTGTTTTTGCAGTAAAGTACTCAGTCTAATGTGTAAGAATAAATTTAATCACATCCTTAATATAAAATACATTGATAAAATATTTTTATTACAAATAAATAAAATCATGTATTAGAAATGCAAGATACATGCAAAAGAGAAACATGCATGTATGGGCATTATTCTGTTTACATATTCGTTAAAAAAAAAAATTAAAATTACCTCAAAAAAAATTCTTCCCATGTTGAACCTTAAAACATAACCATCTCCTATAATCTCCGTTTAGCATAGTCTGAATAACTTAATCCCAGGAACCATTTTATAAGTAAAATCTTTCAAAACAAAATTATTCTAATCATTTCCGAGAATAGTTTAAATCCGAATTAAGACTACAATTTTCATCTGAACTAAACTACAAACTTTAAAATTTAACTTGATTTGCTTCAAAGAGCATCATTAAACCTCCCCCCTCCCCTGCCACTCATGAATTTGCATATGAATAGCTTGCCTGAACTTTGACACAATCATATCCTGCCTATTACACACACACACACACACACACAAAAAAAAAATCTCCATAATAGTTGTTTGTTTTGTTTGTTTTTTTTAACTTCAGGGTGCTTAAGAAGATTCTTTTTGTTTTTAGGTAAAAGATTTTTTTTTTTTTAGATTTCAAGAATAATTAATGTGTAAACTGCCAATTTATTAGTCATTTCATATAATAATTGTACTATAATATGCATTCATGGCAAGTACTTATATACCTACCGTGTGTGTGTCTATAAAAATAAATACATTTACATATATAAAAAAATATTTTTTGAAGTATAACATCTCCTGGACTGCAATGTGTTATTAATTTGACCAATTCAAACTGATTGGAATCTTTACCCTCAGGCTAAGAATAATTAGACATTCATTTGCAGAACAATAATTGAGCTAGTTAGTTTTGAGTAGAAGTCAGCTATACATATATAATCTTCAGTTAGCTGGGGGGGAAAATTCTTAATTTGAGTGATGAATACCATCACACTCCATAGTCTTTATCATTGATTACAATGATTTTTTTCCAAAATGTTTAATAAAGTTAATTGATTTCTGGTCAATTCTATTGGTCAGTTGTTATTCCATTATTTTTTTAATGAGAATGCAATCATCACCTTTAAGGCTGTTAAACTTTAAATATAAAACAGTTCTGTAATTTGAAGATCAGAGCTCCAGATAATCAAATACCACCAATATTAATTCTTTCAAAATCATATAAGTTAGACATTTCATCTCAGAGGCTCTCTGGAAGATGCTCTTAATCATTTAGAACAGTGGTCTTCAACCTTTTCACACCTGCGGACCAGCAAAAATAAGGATAAGATTTCGCAGACCGGCAGAAGTCTATAGATAAATTTTCTTAAAGATAAGCATAATTGTTATAACTGATCAAAACAACAATGTTAAATATATAAGATAAAGTTTTATATATATGGAGTTTATATAATAAAAAACTTTTTTTTATAAATTTTTTTAGAAAAGTAATAAAAAATTTAATTCTACCCCCCCCCCATAAACATCTGTGATAACCAAAAAAACAAATTAATTTATGAATGATTGATTAGATTTTGTTTTCGTTCTGTTTTCTTTTTTTTTTTAATTGGGTAACAATGAAATGAAAAAATAAATAAAAATTGGCTATATTAATTAAAAGTTTAAACTCTTATTATTTATTATTATAAACTTTTTACTGCCTGTCTAACACGCGGACCTTCCGCGCCCAGCGCGAACCAATGGTTGAAGAACACTGATTTAGAATGTACATTCACGTACTACATGTTAAAAATACAACACTAATTTGATAGATATTCCTGTTATTTGGTCTAACTTAAAAAATAATAATAATAATTCAATTTTTTTAGCACTTTTCTTTTTCTTTTTTTTTAATTCCAGAAATAGATCATTATTAATCCAAACATTATTAATTAAAAAACTTCTATTATCCAAACAATATTACAAAGTAATGTTTTAAATTGTGGTTTTAACTACTGCTATAAATAAAAATTATACTGACAAATTTAAGAATATTCTGCTATTAATACAATAAATTCATATAATATACAGCTCTGAATAGTTTAGTATAAAGATTAAGTGTTAAATTCTGAAATGTATAACATTACTGGTATTTCTGATACTCAAACTTCTTATAAACTCCTGAACAAGTCATTCGATATAATATACAAAAATATATTTCAATATATACAATCTGTAGACAATAAAATAAATATTTATTTAAATTTTCAGCAGTTTGGTTTTGAAATGAGGAGGAGCCTGCCTACTGATAAAATCTGAAAAATTTACAAATCCCCCCAAAAAAAAAACATAGAACCAGGGATTTTGGATTAACTGTGGTTTACTCATATTGTTCTGATGATAATTTTGATGTTTAAAAAATAGTTAGACATCTATGTAAAGAATATAGAAGTTAATTTTTTTGGCCAAAGGCAGACTGCTAAGAGGCAATAATAGATTATCATCTTCAATATTATTTTGCCATTGACTGTCATCTTCTAAATACTATTTTAGCATCTCAATGATTACAGTTACATTATAAACTTTAATACATTATTTACATCATTAAGATGGAAAATATGTTACTATGAATTTTAAAACTTATTTGATGATATTTAATAAAGTAATTTAAATGAAAAGTTTTTTAGAGATCTTTAATAATCATATAGTATTTATTTGCACAATTATTACAATTATGTGGATGGGTAATGGTGATTTAAAATAAAAAAGACATCTCTATCTGTACATCTTATGAGGGATTTTCTTAATTCGTGTAGCAATTTTTTGACTAAATATATATATGTAAAGACAGATTATACAAATCCAGTATTTAAATAGCACATGTAATGTTGATATAAATATTTTCTGCATATTAATTTTAACAACAAAAAAAAATATGAAAATACAAAATAATAATTGAATTTCAATTTTCAGATAGATTTCAAATTCAAATAAATATGTATATATATAATTTCCATAATTACATAATTTACCTAATATTTAAATATATTAGTAATACTTTTCCCAGTTATTTTTTTTTTTACTTTCATTTAATAAAGCACAGTGAGAATAGAGACAATTAATCCTTTGTTTCAATAAGCCACTTCCAAATATGTAAATATGCTATAGATAATAATTTACTTTTTTACCTAAAAATTTCTGTCAATATACAATTACAGTCTTCAGTCACAAGATCTTTGATGATCATTCATTGAAAGTAATTAATAATGGATTAACAAAATGATGGAAGATTTCTCTAACAAGTTCTGTTTTTGTGCATTATAAAAAAAAAAATATTTCACTAATTACAAATTGTAGATTCCATTTTGGAATGATAAGAATCCCTCCATTCCCTCAACTCTATCTTTTCTTCCACATTATTTAAAGAAGACATAGATTCTTAATTTTTCACCAGATTCTGTACTAGTTTTTTTAATTTTGAAACATGATCCGATTTTTACCAAATGATTTTATTTACAATCTTAGATAACATCTTTGATTATTTCAAATATCATGAACAAAATTTAATGATATAACATAAAAGTGTGAAAAATAAATTATTCACTTTTCTGAAATATTTATTTATTCATAACAAATTGCTTTGAAGATCCTACAGAATGCACAAATTCTTTTCACTTGTCTAGGCTGTTTTCATCATATTTTTCAATTTTTTCTCTAAGAATTAATCTGAAGTCTTTAGCATTTTAGCCAGACATTCTTACCAGAAAACACTTTGAAATATTAATATCAGTGATATATTTATTATTCAAAATTTCTATTTGCCAAAATGTAAAACTTTTTTTCTAAAATATATTATATATGAGTGACAGAAATACAATGCCTTCAGAATCAATATCGGTAATGTTATGCCTTTATGATTTTATGAACCATTATTTAATAAAATATTTTCTTTCACTAATTTAATATAATAATAATAGTAATTTTTATTAAAATTTTAATCTTTCCTGAATAATTTTCCATTACTATTATTATTAACTATTATTGATGTATATGAGATCTGAGAATAAATTCTAATAAATTTATTTAAACTAATGTTTATTTAGATCATGATGACAAATATCTTCTCTCATTATTGACTTATGATTAGTAAAATTATATAATGCACTACTCAATATTTATGTCAGATGTTTTAGATAATATTAATACATATAGTTCAAAAGCTAATAAATAATGTTAAAAAGCAAAATAATATTTTCTTAGCAAACAGTGGAAGTAACTTTACACAATTTGCTAATAAGTTTATAATTGATAGATAGAATAGCTAAACTAAATGATATCCTGATTACTAAAACATTATATTATGACTAATATCCATATATAAAGTGTACTCTCAAAATGTTATATAGTTAAGAGAAAATGTTATATAGTTAAGAGAAAAGGTTATTTCATAATTTAATCTTAGTTATACTTGGTTTAAGTTCAATCTAATTCAATAACAGTTCACCAAACACTAATCTCGAACCTACTTTAGGAACAAATTTTCTTTCTTAAACTAGATAAGTTGTTATGCGTGACATAATTAAACATAAAAGAATAACTATTTTGTAAAAGATTGACATCAAACAATTAATAATTGATTGTTCATGCTCAATAATAATAATTGATTCTGGTGCAATTTTGCAATGATTATGAGCTTTCAGTTTTAGGGTTATAATGTCTTATATTTATCGATGTTTATATTGCCATTTTTTTTTTTATTATAAAATAAATGTGCTAAAATCAAATAGCCATTTAAATAAATGATTTAAAAGAAAGTGATCAAAATATTATTCTAGATTAGGAATGGGCAAGTTCATTGGTAATAAAAACTGTATAATAGTACTTTTTATATATTTTGGAATGTTATTAAAACAGGCAAAACTCTATATACTAGTGCCACTTAGTGCAAGCCAGAATAATCAATGGATGCCAGAAGGCTTGTGCATAAAATCTCTATCTAGTGCCTACTCATCCAATATCCCCAGACTAGTTTCTGGCTTGTGGTCTTCATCAGTGATAGTCTGGGGATCTTAGATAAGTAGGCACTAGATATGGAATCTGTGCATAAGCCTTCTGGTATCCATTGATTACTCTGGCTTGCACTGAATGTCACTACTGTATGGAGAGAGTTTTGCCAGTTTTAATAACAGTTATGAGTGAGCACAAGAAATAGTGATCATATGATGTTTGGTGGTTTAATTTTGGAATGTTCAAAAAATCAAAATGGTCACTTTTGAAATTAATTTTGGTGGGAATAATTCAAACCACCAAATGCCAAAACACTTTTTATCAAACAAATATGATAATAAAATCAATATAGTTCAAAATATCTGTTTTTTATTTATCTTATACTTCTAAAAGTTTAGAATGCTGCACAGAATAGCTTTGGCAGTCCCATTCACCTTTTAAATTACAGTTTAATCACTGTTGTTGCAGGTGGTTAACAGTTAAAAAAATATTTTTCTCAAACAACTAAAAAAAAAAATTTCTTGGTGGTTCATCTATCATTTACAAGTCATATTCAATCCTATATTTCTCATATTCATAGTATTTATTTAAAATATTAGTTTTCACTATCATATTTTTAATAGGTAGCTATATTTGAAATGTCTTGTTTTACAAAGTTTAATCTATTATACCAGCTATATTGCTTTTCGTCACATCCTGATGTTTTCATGAATAATGCTTGACAATCTCATATAAATTTATGATGAAAATTTTATTGTTATAGTTTTCAACAAATATAGTATGGCCATATCAAGAATCTATTCTCTGAAGTAGACTTTATAAATGAAGTAAAGAAAGTGATAGATTTGTAATAGTTGTGAAATAGACTTTGCTTAATAATATGTTGCTGCTTTGCTCCAGATAATGAAGGCAAATGATCTATTAAAATATATCATAAATCAATAATTTCATATTTAAAAAAAGCAATTATAACTTTCCATGGCAAAAAATTAAGCCCATTATCAGATTCAAAATAAATAATAAACATTAAAGGTACTTGTGAGTTTTCTTGATAAATCTAGTTTCAGGAGCACAAAAAAATGTTTACCAAAAAAATGCCTGCTAGAAACCATCTTTAATATTTACATTTTATTTTTTATTACTGTCATTTTAAAAAAAAAAATCATTGATTAGTTGCAATATTTACAGTTTAGTTTTCTTCTCCTTTATTTTTTTTTTTTTTTTTTTGTGGATTAACTTATTAACAGAAAAATGAAAAAAATATATATAAATACAACATTTATACTTTATTCATGTCAGCGGAGTACAATCATATCATAACTATTAATGCAAACTTTTCAGGATCCTGTACCTATGGAAATAATCCACTGCATCATTCTATGTGATAGGAAAGTCCCACATTTTTATCATTATGGCAATTTACCAAAAAAACTGCTCACAAAAAGAAACTTGCTGAATTGAACCAAAGTATAACAATGTTAAGAGACATTGCTTCCCACACTATAAGTATATTTAAAAAAAATGGAAATAAAGCCTCTTAATGAAATTTTCAGAATTTAATCCTTTTTTTAAATTTAACAATCAATTTATTAATTTTGTTTTAATTTAACAACTAGCACCACTTTAGTAGATTGTAGGCCCTCATAACTGTACATTTATCCAAAAAAAAAAAAACAGGCTGACATCTTGATTTACAGAAAAACTCATAAGTACTACTTTAAACTTCTGATTACAAAATATTAAAGTTTAATAGTGATAAAAAAAAAAAAAAACTTAACAAATAAACATATACCACAAATGATGAATTTTACAAAAAGCATTAATGTATGTCTAAATATAGTATGCAATAAGCACATTATAGTCATTGGATTTGTTTTATATGTTGATTTCAAAATATTTTTAAGTTCAAGCTTTTAAATCAGGTTGGACTAACCTTGATGTCTTGTTGAATCATAATTTTTAATACAGTAAGGTTATGAACTATGTTATCAATAGTTCCAAGTTCCCCTTCTTATAATAAAAATAGCACATAATAGCTAACCTTTTGCTGATGTACCATGATTAGAGTAGAATACATATTATTTAAGGTACTGTAAGTCTTCTCTACAGTACATTTCAACACATATACATATATAAAACAGATGCTTGGTGTATCTATATAAATTAAAAGTACAGCCAAAATTTTAAAAAAATAATATAGTAGTATAGTTATTAATAATAAATTAAGAAAGCACATTTACATATATATTTACAGAATTGTGTCTCTGTTCAATAAATTCATTAAAATATAATACCATAATAAACTTACTTCTTTATTATTATTATTTTTTATAAGATGGATAATGGAAGTGATGGGATTATTAAGTCTGTGAAGCTATTTCTAGAATCATCAAATTCGGGAAAGATCATGAAATTTCAGGAGCACACATGACTAGAATGAGGATTTGATGGAGAATCATTTTGTTTAGATATTTTTTTAAAAAAATTTTGATGGTTTTCTTTTCAAGTTATCAAACTCATCTTGCAACAGTTGTAATATTGTGGTGATTTTTCAAAGTTACTTTCCATCATGGGATTATTTTTCATAATTGTACTCCTTACAAGTCTACAGCCTGCAACTTTTTAAAAACCTCCACTGTCCACATTGCTAGTTCTTTTTCCTCTTTAGCTTATTCTTTCTCATCTTCTAATGATGACATAACTAAGTCTTTTAATTCCTCATTAGTTTGGCATGCTGTATGACTTTCAATATGATTTACAAATTCATTACTTGTATTAACAAATCCATTTCTACTGCTTTTTTGCACTACCCAAATGATTTTTTAAACTTCTCCATTAATTCCTATATAGTTTTATAAATTATTAAAAATCTCATTACATACAAATTTAAACAAGCAAAACTCTCCATACAGTATTCAGTGCAAGCCAGAGTAATCAATGGATGCATAAAATCCCCATCTAGTGCCTACTCATCCAATATCCCCAGACTAGTTTCTGACTTGTGGGCTTCTTCAGTGAGGAGACTTGGATCTGAGAGCACAGCACCTAGATCTTAGGATCTATGCAACCCTCAGCAGTCACCTTTTATCTCTACTTAACTATACTTGACTACAAAACTATAAGTCTTAAATTGAAAACACAATAATATTTTCAATCCAAGCTCATTAGCTTATATAGTCATATAGGTTTGAACTCAGTTCAGTACCTATACATTTTGGTGTCTTTGGTTCTTTAATAATCATAGCCAGCACTATCCTATAAGCTAATAAGCTTGGATTAAAAATATTATTGTGTTTTTAATTTAAGACTCATAGTTTTGTAGTTGAGTAGAGATAAAAGGTGATTGCTGGAGGGTTGCATTAGATCCTATGATCTAGATTCAGTGCTCTCAGATCCAAGGCTCCTCACTGACAAAGGCTATAAGCCAGAAATTAGTCTGGGGATATTAAATGAGTAGGCACTAGATGGGGATTTTATGCACAAGCCTTCTGGCATCTATTGATTACTCTGGCTTGCACTGAGTAGCAATACTGTATGGAGAGTTTTGCCTGTTTTAGTAACAGTTATAAGTAAGCATAAGAAATAGTGATCATATGATGTTTAAACATAAATTTCCAATAGACATTTATAGTTTTGTTTTAATTCATCAAATGTTAATTTTATAAAGTTTATTGCATCTGATAATAGATGGATAATTGAGATCTCGAACTGGATCCCCAAGACTAAAAAAATCTTATAAGAGACCACATATGAGATGGATGGATACAGAAGCTTGCTAGCATGTTATAAAGACTAGAAGCTAGAGATCAGAGAAACTGAATTAAACATGGTTAAATCCTTCATCTTACAGTAGACAATAGTGATTGAAAGTGATGATACTAGTATTGCAGATCAATATTCACATATTTATTAGTCACACTGCTCATTAATTTAACTTTTTCATTAAACAGTACTTGCTTAAAAAACTATATACATGCTTTTGTTGTATCATGATGGCTGTTGTAAAAGTAATTGATATTCAAACTTTTTGCCAATTTTTTTTTTCTAAATCACATTTATTTGAAATAAACTTTTAGTGTAAAATTGCAAATTATTTAATTTTATTTATTGAATGCAGTTGAGAATCAATAAGTATTAAAGTTATTCACATAATATATGGATATATTTCAACCTGATTTTTTGCAAGACAGAAATAGTAGTCCTTGTTTACAACCCGGTGATCTACCTAATAAAGTATACCTAATAAAATATATTTAAAAAATAAATGTTTTCAAATTTATGGGTTCCAAATAACAATATCCTCTATATATTCTTCTAGATTCTAATTTGCTTGAAAATTCAACTCAACATAAATATAGCCCAACAATATCAAGTTTCATACAATGGATTATGACTAACTCTTTATGATAGAATTGATTTTAGAATGAATTAAATAAAAATTTGTTTGTTGGTAATGCTTTTAATGCTTCTATTTCTGTCTTCTTATTTTATTTTTTGAAATAAAATGGAAAAAAAAAAAATTATAAAAAATTATGAATGTGAAGGCATCAACAATCCTTTAAGAAAGAATGATCCAGTGATAGTGGAAGTTTCAGATATTTTTTTGTAAGTCAGAGAAATTATGTATTAACTATGTACTTGATAACTAGTAGGAAAAAAAGATTCTTAAAAAAATGTTTTGCCAGCAGTAGATAGTTGAATGTGAAAATTTGCTTTGGAGAAATCAACTTAATCATTTTTGCAGTGTAATGCCATCAAGTGTTAATCTGTTTTCAGCAATCATATAGACATATCTGGCAATTTGTAAAACTGTATAAACTAAATATGTGTTCAATATTTTTTAATATGCTTGCATTAATTATTATCTTAATGAGCTCTATTATTTATGTGTTGTTAAAAAAAAAAAATGTCTTACTTTAAAACAACTGAAAATAGTTCAACTAAATAAAAAAATTGAATATCTATGAGTAATATAAACTTATTCAATGAATGGATTGTCAGTTAGTATGATTGCTAACAGTAAAATAAATAAAAAAAACATGTTAGTCTTTTGCAGGAAAAAAAAAACTTATTATGGTATGATCTGAAAATCAAACTAGATATAATATTACTTTAAGACAATTCATTATCCAAAACAAAGCTTTAAGTTGATTAAACTTCATAAAAGATAGAGAAAAAAAGTTGCCGACACAAATTTGAGAGTTACCCAGAAATTATTTTTTAGATATAAAACCAAACCAATCTTCATAACATTATAAACCCATGATGGAGCAGATAATGAAATTACAAAATGTTTTCCACTCAAAATGGACAGCATTATCAAAAACGGCAATATTAAACAAAACAATTCCATGTGAGAAAAGCAAATTATCTAAGACCTACTTAGTTAAATAGAAAAATGCAATGCCTGGTTTTAAAGTTGCAAAGAATAAAATTACTTTCATAATAAGGCTAAGGCTTAAATATAATTTGAATTTAATTGAAAAACTGCACAAAGACTAGCCCATCTATGTATTATAAATAAAATTCTAAAGCATATATGATTAGTGAATTTTTCCAGGTTGATTTATAGAATATTTCAAACAGTTTAGAATAAACAATTTTTTAAAATGTTATTCTTTCTATTTCCTATATCGGAACAAACTTTAATTCACATTTAAAATATATATTTGAATGACTCTATTGCTTGAGAGTTCATAAGCTGTGCAAGTATTGGAAGTGCCAGAATTAAAATTGATCCTAGGATTCCACATTTCAGAGTTCTGACAATCTGCCATTGTGCTAAACCACATATGGCAATTCATATTATAAATTAAGACATTTTGAAATTGTCATCAACATT